>OX382180.1:10379854-10668216 GCA_947507545.1 Clistopyga incitator | reverse complement strand
CAGCAGAGGGTGTTGCACGCATCCGAGCACAATCACGCACTAAATGCTCAAAGGATCGCACACGGGATTGCCGCAACCATTGAAAAGTCACTACACAAATTCTCCATCAAATGGAAAACCATGAACAAGTGAATTGGAAAATAAACTCGGTTTGTTGTTGGCCAATTTTTCCATGGCAAATAATTTTTTTTTTCTTTACAATTAATTTATAAATAATTGCAATAATTTGAAAATATAATAGGTTTACCAAAAAATATTAATTTTTATATTAAGCTTATAATTAATTTTTTTTTTTTTAATAATCTCACAATGACAAAGCGACGAAATTCGTGAAATCATGTAGAGTAAATTTTCCCATGGATTTCGAACCGCGCCAATTTTCAATCGTGAAGCTGAGGTCCAGTTGACCACATCAGATGGTTCGAATTTTCCATCGTTCTGATTTCCACAGTCAAAGTAGTTGGCTATATACATATATACATATATATGTATATATATATATACTAGCCAACATACTTTGGGTCTAGTACACCTGTTACCACTGCGAGCCTACAGAGGAATAGAGTGGAAGGCATTGGATTGTTCTCTCTCTCTCTCTCTCCCGGAAGCAAGAGAGCGTAGAGAACACGTATCGCGAATCAGATTTGCGAAATCGATTGACCCGTCACCCTGTCACGACACCGTGGAGTGAACGTGCGATGGGTTGGGGCCGAGGGGGTGGCGGGGTTGAGGCTAGGGGGGGGGGGGGATTCCTGGGGTGAGCTTTCGATTCAACATGAGAAAGGGGGTTTGAGGCGAAGGGTTGCTTTTCGAAGCCAGGTAATTCGAGGGACGCGTGAGCGATCGCACAGAAGCAAGGCCTTGTCGATGGCGGTGCCCCCTGGTGGTGAGTTACCCAGGCAAAAGCGAGCTTGGGCCTCAAACGAGCGACGTAATTCTAATCCAACACCGTACGAGCCAACCATTGCTATTTAGTCCGGCATTGTATCGGATAAAGGGAGTACCAGTGGCGCAGAATGGCGTGGCGTTAACACCATGCATCGAAACCCCATGCCCCACGACGGGGGGGTTCCCCCCGGTGGGGGAGGCCTTTCTACTTCGGTTTGCGTGTTGGTTTCCGGTCTTTCTCTTGATCCCTGAAGGATCCAGGATTTTTCAACGCCAATTTCCGTTTGGTTAGCTGGGACCAATGGGAAAGAGGCTCGTGGAAGTATTTGAGTTAAGTGGAGTCAGTGACTTAGTTAATAATTTGGGACTTTCGATAATTTTTTAGACCCTTTTGACCACTTGATTGGACATCTCATCATTCGATTCGCTCTACTCGACTCAGTTGGACCTGCTAACCACTCGGTTAACCCTACCAACTCAGTTGGGCCTCCCAAAAACTGGTCCACAACCACATTTTTCGTTCTAACTCAGTTGGGTCCACCAATAATTCGTTCTTCAGCAACAATGACTCGGTTAACCCAACCAATGACTTGGTTAACCCCACAAATTCCTTGCCCATCGCGACTCCACTCGTTTCATCCCCTTTCTTTTGTCCCTCTCAACTTTCTTTCATCCCTCCTCCGTATCTTTATCCCATTCTTCCATTCTCTCGTTCTTCGCCATTGCCATACCATGGTCAGAGAATCCTCATCCCCCGTGGAATCAATTGTGGTCGCCATGGCTACCGTAATGGAGATCCACCAGGAGCAAGAGCCACCCATGGTATGCAGCTGGAGGAATGAGGGGCGAAATGGGGGTGCGTGAGCTATATGCCTTTTCCACTGAAGGCTGACCAAAGCGGCGGTGCATTCGTGCCTCCCCGAGACCTGAACCGAGTAAAGTACCCACCAATACTATATGTGGCTTCGTTGGTACGTCGAGTTACACAGAATCAAAGACCGACGAAGTGGTAACAATGTATGGGGGGGGGGGGGTTTAGAGTAGACTTGCGTATGTATATATGTACCTACGTATAACTACACTGATAGCTTTAGTACTCTTGGTACCAAAGTATGCGGAATACTCGAAAGGGTCGATGCCAAACGCGTCCTCGAATATCGTAAATGCAAAACCATCGAAAGGTTAATATTACCGGAATCGTGGACTTTTTTTGTACCGAATGCAATCGAGACAGTGTCAGCTAATTATTCTTTAAGGGTTGTTCATGGGTTTTTTTTTTGGAAAATTGTTCATGAAAAAAATAATTATTTTATTGGTAAATAAATTTTGTAGGTATTTTTAATAATTTCTTTTTTTTTTCTTTCTCTTTGTTGCAGGTGAGTAACGCATTTCTGGTGGATGGAAATTCTGGGTGATCGTGAGTATTTATTTGCTGAGGAAAATTTAGGGTGAAAATTGAAAATTCGGTGTCGTCTTCGAGAACAAGAAGAAAGTGATTTCACGGTGATAATCAACGTGGCGATGAAAAGGTTAACAAAGGGGGCAGGGCGGGGGGAGGCGGAAACAGAAAAGAGAATGAAATAGTCAGGAAAACGAAGGTCTCGATGAAAAATTCAAAGCGGGATTTGTAGCGACTCAGAAACACTGTTTGTATCTAGATATGACGGTCGGTGGAGCCGGTGCATCTATTATTACAGCGGGATAGGTCTCTGTAAGCTTAGACCGTAAGCATTGCACATTGCAATAACCGACCGTGACATCTTGAAGTAATACTGCAACGTAAAACCGTCGATATCCATTTTTTTTTTTTTTTTTTTTTTTCATAGTTTCCCAAAAAGTATTTCGCTAATCTCGCAAATCCACAATTTTTTTCACCAATAACAAAATTAACAATATTTTCAAAAAAATTCATACTTCATTGTAAAACATTAAAAAATCATTATATATTTTTTTTAACGAAAAATTAAAAATTTTTTATTTATATATGAATTTTCAAAAAAATGTCAAATAATTGAGAAATTATTTATCAAATTTTTTTTTTTTACCCGGAAGTGTAATTGTCAATAACGCTGTATATTTTTATTTAAACGAATGGGACAATTTTCTACGGATATTGGATACAGGAAACAAAAAATGTCCGGATAGAGAAAGATAAGGGAAGCGGATTCGTGGGCACTTGCCACGTTCCATTTAGAATGTAGTCGGTGCGCATAACTAGGTGCAGGCTATCGAAGAATTAGTCGAACCACAGTCGAGAGTTGCAATCGATAGCGGATGGCGTGGAGCTGTTCGTACGGAGGAGTGCGGTGGTGGGTATATACCGGATGGGCGGCCAAGCGCCACCCTTTCTTCCTCCTCGCCCTTGCCCAACTAACAATCCCCGTTCTTCCGATCCACAACCCTCTCCCCCTGCCTCTCAACTAAATTAGTTTAAGTAATTCATGCCAAAGTCTGCGGAGCCGGCATGAAACCATGGGAGCCCACTCCTTCCCACCCCCGCATGCCATTAAATATATAATACATATATGTACATTACTCGATATAGAACGTGCAGATTTTACATTAATTTTCATTAACGAAATAGTCATTAAAAAAACAATTAACCCATTTTTGCCATATAAAATTTTTTAAAATTGTTTATTAATATTTAATAAATAAATAAAATAATTAATATACACGATTAATGAATATATGATAAATTTGAATATTTATGTATTATTTAAAAATACATTTTTCGGTGATAAAATTGTTTCGAGTGAAAAATAAATAGTGTAGTGGAAATAGCGCTTAACCCCAAGTCACACAATCGAAAACCCAGTAACTCGAGAAATACCTAAGATTGTTTGTGGTGTCTCTGGGCAAGTGGCGGATCGTTTGAAGTAGAAAATAACCCGGGAATGGCTTCCTGAGTAGGAAGCAGCGGATACCACAGAAGTTACGATATTTAGCCAACGAGAACATGCCAGGACAATTCCAATATAAATCGAGCGTCGAGAGTCGAGTTGCTCGCTCGACGCGGCTCAGTCTCTCAATCCCTTGTTCGAAATTCGCGATCCTCCGAAGAGGAGTGGCACAGTTCCTGAGCCGCAAACTTTCGAGGGTCGTTTTACGAGCTCTACTCCAAACCCAACCCCTTTCCAATCCTCTTTTCACCCTTCCCAAGCCCTTATTCTCTTTTACTACAGCGATACCCCGCATTGTTGGACGTGCGACTCCAACAGCGTGGACAATCTTCACAATCATTAAACGAAATTCACGATTCGACGCGAGTCAATTTTCGCGGGACTATAAATCGTTTTTTTTTTCACATTTTTTTCTTTATCACCGTACTTTCCGCTGCATTTTCATGAAAAAGTGCGAAAAAGTCGACTTTTTCGCCCTAGGGAGTAAAAGGCCACTTTTCTGCCCGGGGCTGTAAAATGTCACTTTTCCGACCTGGGACGTAAAAAAGTGTGAGAAAGATTTTCCACTAGACGGTTTTGCATTTTTCGCGAAATTTCGTTTTTTTACCCTGTAAAATGGAGAAAACATGTTCATTAATCACGACTTTGTTAATGATTTTTATCGGGGAAAATTAAAATCACGAAATTTAACTTAGGTGACAGGACATAAAAGTATGACACTCGTGTCGTTGGTTCTTCTGCGTGACGTCTTCTGTTTGCACTATCGTCAGATTTTCCCCGGACAATATCGTTCGGATCCGTGATTCCCCGCAGTAGAGGTAACGGTGTGTGTGTGTTGTGGCGCACGAGTCGAAGAAGGATGAAGAAGAGGGCGGTCGGGGAAAGGCATCGCGTGGTCAGTACACAAAGGCCAGGTGGCGAGTTACGAGTTGCACGCGGGGTTTGGTAGATAACAAAAAAAAAATGAATTAGTCGACAGCGCGCGGCCGAAGCGGGACGGACGCTCTCGCGTGTCGACCTTTATTAATTGGGCCGGCGTTAATTTTAATCAGACACCTACCGAGCCATCGTCGCCTTCTCCTTCCTCCCGCGTAGCCTCCCGAGATTTGATTTACGAATGCGGAATATCTCTCCTCGAATTGATTCACCGGAGTGACCGAGACGAATGGCTACCACTGCAATTCATGCAAACTTCTCATAAATTGAAACTTTAATTAATCAGATGCTTTTTCCGCCTTTTTGTTTCATCTTTGCCCTTAGCGCGCCCTTATTTTTAGCAATTCAGAAGAATTTTTCAAATGCACCGATATTCACAATAATTGAATAAAAATCTTTTTTTTTTACGTACAGTAGAACCCCGGTTGATGGTGGAAAAATGTACCCGGAGTTAAAAGTTCAGCTGGTACCCTAATTTATAGCACAAATCTTAGCTATTTTGATTAGCGAGTGATTCGCGTGTTTCTCAATGTATCACGTGACTGGCTCAGAGCATATCGTGGCATATGACTCGACTTCGTAGTTTGTGCATATATTGAGGCCCAGTTCTCGAGCAAACGTCGAGTATAACTCTGAAGCACTCGGTCTCGCTAACCCGATGAGAAAACTAGATAAGATACGTGTACAGCATTAACGGCGCTGTGGAAAGGGGTGGGGTTTAGGGGCAGTGGGGCCAGGGAAACGGGGGGGGGGGGGGGAGTAGATAGAACCGGGACACCCTTTCGCGTGCTCTATTAATCCGACTTTAGTTAATTATAATCAACGGTCCGCGAAGGCCCGAGCAAACGCGTGTGCCATCTCTGCGACTTGATTTACAGAGTGGAAATGGCGGTACTCTGATTTACAGGGATGGTCGATATTATCGTCTTCCCATCCCATATATATATGTATATATATATATATGTGTATGTATATATGTACGTCATTTCTCTGTTTCTCATCCAAACTGATCTAATACCAAAGCTGAGGACATCAGAAACTCAAATTTACACATGTACTCGACTGACCATTGAAATGACTATTTTTCGGCACACCATTATTGAGTTTTACTAAAAGCGTATGAATTGTGGATGTTAAGTTACTCTGAATTTACTTGACCCGCGACCTTCGATCTTTATTTAACGTTTCTGTCTATCTTGGATTCTCAATAATTAGGTCAACCGGAGTCACCTTTAAATATGTTATACGACCCAGTAATATCAATAAAGCGAAAGATTAAAATCTGCTGCCAAATTGGTGCGAGAACGTCAGACGGCATGTGGACTGAGATTCCGAGAGAAAATTTTCCGAGACGGCAGGGAGATTAAATTTAATCGCATTTGGATCCTAACTCACTTTTTGGGAATACCTAAATACCCCGTAAAAAATTAACCACTCGACTGATCTTCTCCAAATTTCGTATCGAGCACTACCAGTTGGTACTCTATCTATGTGCAAAATTTTATTTCGATCGGTTGCGTTTCAAAAAATTGTTGGGTTCGACCCCATTTTTCAAAAAAATTTGAAAATTCGTATCATCCGAACTACGTTACAAATTTGGATGAAATTCAATACTGATCATCTGCAAGTCTTTCTTAACTTTTAAATTAATATTCAGCTTCGTATCTCAAAATTCATAAAATCTGGAGCGTTTATGGACATTTTTGGAAAAATTCAAAACGCCATATAATTTGAACCACTCGACACATTTTGATAGTCCATGACAGCAATCAAAGAGGTCACACTGCTTTACCAGCCTGCAAAATTTCAGCACTGTGACACGAGCCGTTCTCCAGTTACGCCCGTTTTAGTGTTCTCCAAAAATGGTACAGACACCCAAACAGACGGACACTTTTTCTAAATGTCATTTCCAGGCTCTTAGGCACCCCTGGAATAGAAAAATCGGAAAAAAAATCATGAGAAGACAGAAAAGAAATTTAAAACGTGTGCTCCAGAATGGACGATTACCTTCATCGTACATCCGATCTATAGAAAAATAGCGCTATTTGCAGACTATAGTGCTGTGCTATATTTTAGTGGCAATATTTCAGTCGAACTAACGATATGATCCAGTGGTTGGTGTGCGTGGCGTGTGCCGTTCGCGAGCCGCACCCACAGCACCAGCTTTTGCCTCATCCGCCTTTTCAGCCTCCTCCCCCTCCTCCTCCACCTCAGCTTTTGCTAGCTTCGTGTTTTATGAAGGAAGAAAAGTGGCGCCGCAGGAAATAGATATTACCTAACCGGGGGCCTAACTATGCTCTCACCCTCCTCCCTTCTTCATGGTTTCTCGGTAGGTCGCCAGGAATAACGAGAGCAAATGCCGACCTATAGCTCCATCGCACACTTATACAAACACGCAGAACTCGTCCCAACCCCTTTCTTGGGGGTTGCGATGGGTGCGGCGACATCGATGCGAGCTTCCCCGGCTCGAAAATTGTAAAATTGCTCGAATCCATGCTCCTAATTCGCCCTCTTAATTTACCTCCCCTGGCCTTTTTTCTTCGCGTGCTTTTAACACCCTTTTTCACCCCCTCACCTCTTTTTACTGTCAAACATTATTCCGAAATATTAATTAAGCACAAAAAATTCAAAAAACCAATAAACAATATTTTCTCACGAATAATTTAATTTTTAAGTAGTACACCACGACATTTTTTCGACGCTGGACCACGAAAATGGCTCAAGTCCGAAAACGAGTGAAAACTCATGTTGAAAAATTAAACGCACAGTGCTGCTGTTTTTTTCATTAACGTATTATCATAAGAAGCATGGGAGAGAAAAAATTTGGAGGGAAAACAGTAGTTTTCCAACGACAGAGAAAAAAAAAATCTGGTAATGGTTAACAAGAAAATGTTTGTCATTACAGCCTTGGTAAGCTTTAGAAACAACCCCCAAGCCTCGTGTTAATTTTTCTTTTTTAGTTTTCGCTTTTTTTTCAGTTGGGGCTTTCACACCTCACTGGACATAGGGAAGAGTAGGAAACCCTGTCGAAAGATTAGAACATGGCCGCGCCCGTGTCCAAAGTAATGCAGGGGTTCTGGGTATAATATCTCACCATTAGGCATAATCATCCCTTACACATCCGCGGCGTTGCGCCGGCATCCGGCAGGAGTCGGAGGCCGTGCCTCTAATGCCTTATAATTTATAACAGCGCTCTACCCCCCCCCCTGGCCCCCACCCGACCCCCTACCCCTTTTCCACCCTGAAGCTCCCTGAAAATATATCAGAGTTAAAGTTAAAGGCCCGTGATAACATTGCCCATGGAAGAACCTCGAGTTCAGTGAACGAGCCAAATTTATAAATATGGCGTCTAATATCCGGTTCGCCTGTCGAAATTAAAGTCGCAAATATCCCTCATTTTTTTACCCCGTTAAAGTCTCAATTTTTTTATTCACACAGCCGCAAGAGAATTCAAGAGAATTTTTATTATCATTTTAATTCTATTTAATAATTATACAAATTAATAAAACACATAATTTTTTTAGCTGAAATATTTATTACAAATATATAAACAACAACCCCCACCCTTAAAACCACTTGAGAATCCTTTAGAACGAGGCCGAAAAAAAAATCGTTGCAGCTGTAAGCCTCATCGTTCTGCACCTGAATACTGCTTTCACCCCCCCCCCCCCCCCTCACCCCTAGCCACCCACTGTTGCTTCCTTCACATCTAGTGATCAGCATTTTTTCAAAATGGAGCACAATTTTTAATTATGCCGGCTTGACTAGTCCAGGCATCATACATTCCCAGCCATCGGTATAACTTCGCAACAGCGTCCCGGCATTTAATCGCTTCGGTTATACGGAGAATCTAAAGCTCAACGTCAGTAGCAGAGTTGTGGTAGGCGTGTATATAGTCGTTGCATCCGAGTGGCAAGAGTAGAGCTGAGCAGTGGGTAGTATCACGTACGTTGCCTCCACGATATATTAAAAATCTGCGGGGTTGTGGGGGCCGGGGGTGAGGGGTTTGGGGGTAGTAGTTGCGGGTGGTTATGTCTCGTGTCGTTTCGCAACAGCGCGATGCCACGGAGAAAAGTGAACAGAGGGAAGAGACAGGAAAGTAGAGGTTGGGTGAAGGGTGCAGGGGGGGGGGGGGGGGGGGTTGAGTCGAGCGAAGCGCAACGGCGTCGTTGCACACGCTGCCAGATCTTTTCCGCAAACACGAAGGAATTATATGTAAGCCGTAAGACATAGACAAAGGGGTGGTGGCGGCGCTAGGGCTCTCTTCATCCCCCCCCCCCTCCCCCCAGCGGGCTGTAAACTCTGCTGGGGGCGCTGATGCCACCCCCGCATCTCCTCCTCCTGGTCTACGTTTGGGTACCTAGGTAGTTCGTCAAGAGTTACGAGGGGGCGCAGCAACGGTGGTGAGATGCCACACTGGGAGGCACCCCCCTGGCCCCTCGCCCCACAACAGGACATCGCTGAAGCTAAGCTCTGCAAGCGATACATAGACCTTAAGCCGTATCGAGGCCCACTCCTCTACGTGCTTTACTGACTTTTCCTCCACCCCCCCCCCCCTTCCCCCAACACCCACAAACCCTAGGTCAATATACCCCGCCGCTTTATGCTTTTATCTATTTCTGCTTGTGAGTGGACCGGGTCTTCAGGAGGAAGAAACTATTTACAGAAAAAAAAAATCCATTTCTGATTGTGGAATGACCTTTGTTCTTGCACTTCTTCTCGTTTTTCTGCATTTCGGTAGTTTCGGTTGGAAAATTTGAAGCGTGCAGCCGTGACTTTATCGGAGATTCCTGTTGTGGCTCTGGTGTCTTCTTCTTTTTTTTTTTTTTTTTTCGTCCTCTTCTCGTCTGTACTCGAGGTGATCTTCCATCACCGGAAACCGAGCTGTGCTACCGCTTCGACTTCTGCGTCGGGGCGCTTAATGCATTCTGCAAACAAGCCGGCCCTACGCTTCTCGGATCTCACCGCCCGCAACGCCCCCAACCCCTTTCATCCCTCTCGGCTACCCTACCTGTATATTTCCGCGCGCCTTTATTTAAACTACGGATTTTACCTTCAGGCTCCGTATCGCCGACGTTCGGGCTCACATGGTACCAATTTTTTTTTTTTTTTTTTTTTCCCTCGTTCTTCTTTCATCCCTTACCATTTTTCACGGCTTTTGAGATTCAAGACGAATCTCAGGACGACCGAAATAATTCGGTAGGCTGAAAAATTGCGAAACTTAATTATTGGGTTACTTTATCAATAAACCTTTTTTTATTACAACATATATATTACTTTTTTATTTTAATTAGTCGAAATTAATTGCAAATAATAATTATGGGTTTGTAAATGTATGTTTATGGGTGTGCAAGGGTGCAGTATGTGGAAATATGCACTATATGTTAACATATGTATTTATCCCATGTACAAATGCATGGACTCGATTCTGGGCAATGCTAATCAAGCAAACCCCTTACCACGGGGGTTGGTATGAGTGTATATGAGTCGGTCGCGCGTACTGCTTCGCCCGATGGAAGCCATTATCTTGATGTGCAGAGTCCACTAGCCGAGCACTGCAGAAACGCGTCGGCCCTTGGTGTTTCCATGATGGCTTATGGATACTATATGTATATAGATATGTAGATGTATATACAAATATGCAAAATGGTGGGGTATTTTGACTACCAGACGCTACTTGGTTAACAGGATTGTTGAGTTAGTTAACAAAAAAAATTTATTTATGGGAATACTTATTTTTCAAGAAATTTTTTAAATAATTTATTATGCTGAAATTTAGGTTAAGTGACAATTTTTATCGTATCGGAAAATTCCAACCAATATTGATCTTAACTGTGTTTTTTTTTACAATGATTTAGTTTTTTTTTTGGGGGGATTTCCGAATCTAAAGAGACTTTTGGTCGAAAAAAGTGTCATAAAGCCATTTTTACGATTATAGAATGGCCATCGACTTCGTGGCCCGGAAGTGATTGAATATAAATGTAAAAAAATATCGGGAGATAAAAAAGTTGGTTGGAAATTTGTCAAAAAATTTTATTTCCGGCGAAGCCCCGAAGAGTGAAAATGAAAGTTGACACTCGCGACGGAAAATCGGGCGACGCGACTCTAGTCGGCCAATTAAAAATAAGGACAAAAGGGCCAAAGTGAAGTTCGATATTTCGAGAAATCCCTTCGACGATAAACTTTTCACAAAGCGGACTTCAAATGCTGATCATGGTCGGCCGCCGGCGGAGGAAGCTGGCTTAGCGTGTAATTAAAACCCCGCGTGGACCGCAGAATGGCCCTACGGGTCGTTGAACTTAGTCCATAGGGATTTAAACTTTTTTTTATTTTTATTTTCTATATTTTCACAATTTATTTTTTCCTCCCCGGATTCATCGCGCGTTATTCTAATTACAAAGTTTTCATATTCAAAACTAATTAATCTTTAATTTAGCGAAAAAAAAAAAATTTTTTAATACAAAATATGTCCATCTTAATATCGGTTTTTGGTTAAATTTCAAATTGCAAATTTCACGATGAGAATTTTGTGTTTATGTCAGTAGTGCTTTTATTATGAGGCGGAAAATCTCCGGTTGAAGACAATAAAGTAGTCTAGGCTGTTTGGAAGATAGTCGCGTGAATCAGAATTCAAGCGGGCGCAATAGATGGGGTTGGGGGTGGGGGGCAGGGGGGGTTTAGTAGGTACATAGTACATACCGCTTAATAGCTGCAAATTACACCTTCTCTTGCGATTTTTTTGCGCGCCTGTTTCCTCCTTCCTCCTGCTGTGAAAACTTTTCATTTTTATATCCCCCCCCCCAAGGCTCCTAGCCCCCTGCCCCCACTCTCCTCTCACTCGTCCGCGGCATTCGCACTCAGTCTTTGCACTTCACCTCTCTTTCTTTCTTTCTCACTTGGCCTTCTATCGACTATCCAGGCGGCGAACTTCACCCCCCCCCCCCCCCGCCCTCACACCGCACCTCATCCCTTCTGAAGTATTCCTACCCAAGAAAAACAGCCATTAGCGAGAGTTTTCGCTTTTCGCACGAAACTTTCGTCCTCCATCCCATGTCCCTCCGACTCTCCCCCCCCTCCCCCACCCTCCACCTGCACCCCTTTCCGTAAATCCTGACCCCCCCTACCCCTCACACCCATTCCGCTCCGAGAAAAGGGGTGAGATATGACGAAGAGTACGCGGATGGAGGAAAGAACGAGGAAGAAGAGTTCGCTTGCAGAGGACTTGGGGTTGGGGGGGGGGGGGGGGGGGGGGGTGAAGAAGTGGAGAAGAAAAAGTGCAGCGCAGAGGGAGATGGTAAACGCCATAGACTATGGGGTGAGCGAGAGAGAGAAGATTTGCGAAAGCAGGGGGGGGGGGGCAGGGGGAGACTCGCCCTCCGGTCGTAACTCCCTTGAAACTCAAACTTTCGTCCTCGCCGCATTTTTCATCGCCTATAAATTCTTATTTATATGCGACTTCGTGTTTCTTTTCGATTAGGGATGGTAACGTACGTTACCACTACCACTCAACTCGCCCTGCGTCTGATACCCTCTCCACCCTCCGCGGCCCTCGCTCTCCCTTTCTCTTCAACCCTCCCATTCGTAGGGAAGAAAAATGCACTCTATCATACGAATATATGCATGGATCACATATTCCACCCGTTTTCTTTTTTTTTTTTTAAACATGAAATGAAAAAAAAAATTGATAGAATTTCGAATCGAGTATTCTTCAATATTGCAAAATTTACTTCACTGTGGAAAAATCCAAATCAAAGTATTAGAAAATTGCAGTAAAAAAACAATTAATTTTAACAAAACAATTTTTTTTAAATTCAGTATCTTTTTATTTTTTCTCGACATTTTTCAATACCTTTTCTTATCGAATGATGTAATAATTTTGAAAATGGGCTTGAAACGAGCTGCGGAAAATAGCGGAAAAATTTGGTGAGATTAAGGCATTGTCTGGAGGACAGAGCGAAGTGCACTACCTAACGTCAGCAGCTAAAGCCTGTTTTGAATAGACAGAACAGTGTCTCGATTGTGTAGCAGCAGGAAAAGCAGCATTGTGGCAATGTTGAGCGAGCCAACAATCCGTGGCCCCGTCTCTAATATGAAATATGGCGATGCATCACGAAACACGAGGGCGTATATTTCGTCGAGTCGATGAATCATCCTCTGATTCTCAGCTGAGCTCGCGCGCCGCTCAGCTCAGAGACCGCAAACGTTCGTCCATTCGTTAGACGTCTGTCTGGTGTGTTTCTGTTGGTATATACCCCAGCCGCTAGGTGGAACGACGACGTTGTGCATTACCAGTGAGATTCCATAATTCCAGAGCTCCGCTCCGTGCAACAGAGTTGAATTTCCGCCCGCTATTTCCACGATCGTTTTCTTGAATTATTAGTGTCATTAGCTAATTGCTTACTCAAGATTAATCGCCACATTATCGTGCATAACAATATTCGATTAATTATTGGAACGCGCACAGTTGCAATATTATTAAGCTAGGTAATGAGAAATTTCTTTATCTACACTTTGCTAATATTTCAATTAATTTTCAGTTTATCTGGGAAATTAATAATGTAATAATTGTGAAATTTTTATGGATACATTTTTTTTTAATTTTTGTTGTGCTAAAAATTATGTTTTTTTTTGGTAATTTAATTTCTTTGTTTATAAATAATGAATAAAATTTTCGTTCGCTATTTTCGCGATAGTTTTCTTGAATTATTAGTTTCCATAAGCAAATAATTGCTCTCCACTCGAGATTAATAGCCACATTAACGCACACAACAATATTCGATTAATTATTGGAACGCGGACTACAATATTATTTAGCGGGGGTAATTACAAACTTTAAATCTCGAGTTTGCAAAAATTTTAATTAAAACTTTTTCGAGCATAAATTAAGCTATACTTCACGTGGAGGATTTAAGTAACCGTTATGAGTTTGGGAAAGAATAATTTGCGTAATTTAATATCTTTATGAAAATAAAATCGCCAAGACACCAAAAATTAATCACCTTATTATAAATCATCCGGAGTACCAAAAAAAAAAAACCAGGGTTTTTTTTTTCTTTTATAATACGTTATTTAAATTTCAGAATATTCTGCAGTTGATGCTATCGCCTCTGCACTTATCGCGTGCAGGTGTAGTAGAATGTATTTAGGTAGAATTCGATACTGTACGGCGCCAGAGCGAAGCATCCTCCCCGGACGACGACGAAGGGGAGATCGAACAGGTCATTAATCAAACCACACCCTCACGGACAGACGCCGATATAACGGGTGGCGATATATATACAGAAGCTCACGTCGGAGCTTCCAATGTCATTCACCTTTTCCTAATGATTTTATAATATTAACAACAAAATTCATAATTTAAAAAAAACAAAATTTCGAGCTCTCAATATAAAACCCTACATTATTTAAAATTATTCAAAAGAATCAAATTTCCACTGAAATATTTTTTCTATAAATAATTCAACCAGAAATGATTATTTAAATTTTTTTTGAAAATTCATATATTTTTGAAAAAGTCATTCACGCACTCTAGAAAATTCAGTCACGTGATCTACGCCTGCGATAATGATTTTATAATATTAACATTAAAATTCATAATTAAAAAAAAATGTCGAGCTCTCAATATTAAACCCTACATTATTTAAAATTATTCAAAACAATCAAATGTCCAATTAAATATTTTTTCTATGAATAATTCAATCAAAAATGATTATTCAAAATTTTTTTGAAAATCGATATATTTTTGAAAAAATCATTTACACCCCCTAGAAAATTCAGTCACGTGATCCCCGCCTTCGAAGGGTGGTTTTCGGGTCCAAATATTTTTTTTAAATAATGTAGAATTTTTTTAACCGTGTTTAAGACACGAACGTATGGGACGGAAAGGCTTGAACGTGCCTCGCTCAAAAGTTAGCAGCACCACAAATTAGTAGTCGACCACTTGGTATCGGACGACTCTTTCCCTACGGCCCTGTGCCTCTCTCCGCGGTTATTTTCTCTAGTACTCTCGAGCGAAGTAAATTCAGCATGCGTTCTCTCGTCGGAGTGGCCTCGGTGGGGTTGGCAACCCCGCGTGGGGCACCCCCCCCGGCCCCCGGCCTAGCCCCACCGCCCCACGCGGCGGCGGAGCCCCACGCGCCGCGCACCGAGTCGCCACGACTCGAGTTCAGACACCAGACACCCACTGGTCGCTGCCACCCCCGCTGCAGTTGCTACGGTGTGGTGAAGAGGGTGCAAAATGCCCTCGTTCTCCCGTCGCAGAGACTGTTGCACGACACCGACTCCAGTGGCTGCTGGGTCTACATTGTGTCGGGTGCAAATATACCTTCCCTAGCATTTTGGGCAATCACACCCTTGTTGCCCACTTAAATATGTATTTTTTCTTTTTTCACCCCTTCTTTCGCCCCCTAACACGAAATATCTTTGGGATAATTGTGGGATTATTTTTTTTCAACCTTTTGTTGATGGTCAAATAATTGTGCAATATATATTTTTTATTTTCTTATAATATTTTATTTATTAAAATAAATAAATAAATAAAATTGGCGGCAATTTGCAACCCTTTTTCTGTGGCACTTGCATTCGATGCAGTGGTCCGGTATCGCGACATTGAGGCACTTTTCGAAGCATTGTAATAGAAACGAGAGTCCTGCAATTATTTGCCGCGGATATCCGTGACGGCGAGGCGGCCTTTTTAGAGAAAAGCTTGTGTTCTCGAGCTGTCGAGGACAGCGGCAGTTCACCGAGGGGTGCGAACCCTCGCGCTTCCAAACGACGTCGTCTCAACCCCTCGTCACGACTGTTCCTCTTTCTCGCTCTCTCTCTCCCTCTCTCCTTCTCATTACATCTATAGCCTATATATATATAGTCTCGCAACCTTTGGCCCAGCATAGAACCTCCTATTGTCTCGCTTTTATATACTCTGTCCACAAGATCACACATAGAAAGCAATGTAACATTCTACGCGGTGACTTTTCTTAAACTCACTTTACGTGTCACATATATATATATATATATATATTTATTTTAAATAATAAAAAAAAAGAAAAAAAATTTTGCTCGACTTTCCGCCATTTTTATTTATTATTAATGTTAATATAATTATGCAATTTTGTATATTTGTTGAAAATATTTTGTCAACATTATTTAAAAAATTGAAAAATAATTTTATAATTCCAAAATTCGAGAATATGTGTATTGTAAAAAATTAGAGTTTGGATTTTTGTTTTAATTTGTTTAATGTTGAAATTTATAAAAAATGTATTGTTTTGATTTCGAAGCTTGCGGGAGGCTCGATACTTTTGTCAAGACTGTACACGTCCTATTCGCGCACGCGAATATATTAGGGGTGGTTCGGCTCCCCTTTGAAACTCAAACACACGCGAATTAACAATATTACTCGTCCTACGTTAGCGAATCTACGGGCGCCGCTTGGAATACGTTGCCCTGTGTTTGTACGCGGTGGGTGCGAGAGTATTCGAGTTTAGGACAGAGACATAAATGCGGGAGGGCTGGAGAGGCGATGGGAGCGGGTGGCTCGCCAAGGACGCGAATAAGGGTGGCAAATGTGCGGGGCTCGGTGGCTAGGGGATGAAATATTATAATACGTCACTTGGCAACTGTACAGCCAATGCTCTTCTTGCTCTTCAAGTACCATCGACCAGAACCCGCATATATAATATATAACATTACTTTTTTCAAGTAGCAATAGTTCTTCACCATATTTACCACGAAAATTTTTAATTTTTAAAAAATCGCTAACCCCCCCCCCCCTATTTGGTTTAAAACAATAGAAATCAGAAAATTCCATGTGGGAATAAAAAGTCCACTTTTCCGCCCGTTTTCCACCCCCCAAAAATCTCCGCGCTTCCCCTGCCTCCCCGCGGATAATCGGTCGATTCGATCACTTGAACGTGGTCCAATATCGCGAGTCCCGATAACGTGCCCCAGCCTCTTTGGCAATGCATCGATACGAACACTAATAAGGCACCAAGAGCGAATGGGTAATGATCGCATGTACACAAACATTGTGTCCACACGTATTTAAGGAGCGAGACGGAGAGACTTCTCTCGGTGGCATATACATGAGCACACACAACGAGAATAGCGGTGTTCGAATGTGCGGAGGCAATATAAGCACCCGGAGAAGCAGAGGGATGCGGAGTCGGTTACGATGCAACGCGTTTCTGGAAATTGCGGAGTGGGTGGTGTAGAGAATAGTGTAAGGGGATGAGAGAACGTGAAGCGAAGGGGTGAGGAGTGGATGGGTTGCCTCGTGGGGGGGTTGGGGGGCAGGGTTAAGGGGGTTGGGGTGCAGTGGAGTGAGTGAGATGAGGCGACTACCAAACACTGCTCACTAGCTCACATACTATTGTGTATACTATTGTTCTGGTTGGCTAATATCCAAGATGGCCGACTAGTTATACTCACTGCCTCTTATATATATATACAGACATATATATGTATATATATAGATATATAGATATATATAGCTTCGTCTCTGAGGCTGCTTTGTACGAAGCGATGTGAGTGCACGTCCATGTACGACGCAACTACCAAAGCATTGCCCAAGCCTCCCGGGGGCGTGGGGGGGTGCCCCCCCCATGCCCCCGTCTCTACTTGCTTCGCCCGTCTCACGTAGCCGGGGCGAGGGGCTACGAGCGGGGGGCTTACGTACGTATCGCCCAAACGCTCATATTTGTGTGTGCAGCGAATTCAACGTACTGCGGAAACGGGGGGCACAACGGGCGGCCAATGCATCAGCCCTCTGGCGGTATAGATACGTACTAAACTCTCTACATGCCGAGATAATAGCCAGGGGCGACGGTAACGACGCAAACCTTAGTTTCCGAGCCTCTCTGACCGCAACACCGAGATTGCGAATACATTGGGCGGCTGGGAAGGACCGGGGGGAGGGGGGGGGGGGGGCTAAGAAAGTCCGGGGCAAGGCGGGGTTGTGGGGCAGTGTGGAAAAAAATTTTTTTGAACTGAATAACCAAAAATGGTGGATAAAAAATAAAATATTTCAAAGGGGGGGAGGGGGTGAATAAAAGAATAGTAGTGAATTGTTAATACACGTTTTTTACAGTTAACCATAAAATCTCAATGAGGCTAAAATATTTATGAAAATTTCCGGGGGATTTGTAAAGTTTTAAACTACAATTGGACACATTTGTTAGCTTTTCGAGCCAACATCCATAGTTGGAATTTGCATGAATATATGAATCGACTAATGCATTGATATGCGCGTGTCCGTGTATCTCAACGCCGTATGCATACGTAAATTTCTATACATATATACACTATGCATGCATTTCATGCTCTATATCGATTCCCCCTTTCCGTCCGTGGTTTCCGCGTCTACGAATAACCGAGAAGACTTCCCGTCGGCACCGTCGACTCACAAAACCTTTCCCATTTCGCCCCCTTTATACTTGCCACCCCAGTTCACCCCCTTTTTCCTACCCCAACCTCTGACCACGGCTGAAAATCGCACAGCCGGAGCAACCGGAAGGAAGTAGACTTGTATTTTTGAGGCTACTTAGCCCCACGGGTGAAGTGTGGGGCTGGGGGGGGGGCACCCCCCTACACCCTTTCCGCACTTTTACTGTCTTTTTTCGCCCTCTAGTGAGACAGCCAATTTTTTTACGTGAGATCTGTAACAGTGTGGGGTATTATCGTACCTCACACTCCATTTCTGTGCACATCACTGTTTTTTTTTTTTGGGGGGGCTGTGAAAGAGAATATGCAAAGCACAGAAAAGGCAATACAGGAAACTTGTATGACTTGCATATCCGTTATTATCCGTGATTGGGCGAATTTATTGTTGCAACGTTAAAATGAAAAAAAAAAAAAAATGGTTTTCGTTTTAAGGGGGCACGCATGACGAAAGGGGGGGGAGTTCTGGGTTTAGGGGATCATGATTTTTTTTTATTGAGTCGTTTCATTATTGCTAGTATTTTCCGGCGGCATTCTTAACTTTATTCGTTTTTTTATTACTAGTGCTGTTTTTTTTTTTACTTTTATTACACCAGGGAAACGTGCAGTACTTTGATTGTCTGAGTTTTTTGCAGCTCGTGGAATTTTCTATACGCGTTTGTTAGTGTGGATTCTGAAAAAGAAACAAAAAGATCCAACTACTTTCGACATCGAGACTGCAGGCTCCCCCCCCCCCCCCCCCCCCCCCTCTTCCCCTCGGCCCCCCAATGTCGACGACGTCGGCATGAAATGTAGATTAATATAAATATTCATAAACACCATAAAGTTTATGTCGCGAGCAGCGTGCTCACGCGCAAGAGCGACGTCGGGAATTGTGGGGGGGGGGGGGGGGGGGGGGGCGTCGAGTCACATTCCGTCTCATCGTAAAACCACCCGCGTCCCACCCCCTTCAGCTTCCAAGCTCTCGACTTCGTTGCGAAGAGATTCCAAAGATTTCCTTACTTTTTAATTTTATTATTTTCATACAATCGCAACAGAAATGATTTTCAATTGACAAAAGATGCTATTTTAAAAAAACCAATAATTTATTAGCGATATGAAAAAATATTTCGGTAATTATTATTTATATTTTTGGGCGACAGCGATTTTTAAATAATTATATAAATAGTAATTAATATAAATTTTTTTAATTTTCTAAATAATAAACAATTTTGATTTTTTTTTCTTTTTATTTGGAAATGAAACTAATGAGCGAAATTTGATCGAATCGAAATTCAACGCTCATCGATCAACGATTGGGCGTGGCTTTAACGCGAAGCTGTCTACCGGTTCGCGTCACCTAACTCGACAGTGGCTCGCGCGTTATTTTTAATTTTACGAGCGGCGCGCCGCGACTGGCGTGTTGGCGATTTTTATCGGGCGATTAACGGGACGGTTACACGTGTCGCGCCGACGTTTACGCCTCGTTGAGCGCGCCCGTCGACGTTTAAAGGCGAAGAATATCGTGACCCCTGACGCGATCGCTACTGCCACCCTCCGCGATTGTCAGCACCACGCGAGCGTCGTTACGTTCACCACGACGGAAATCGTGCACGATCTTCGACGACAAATTTTCCATACACGTACCCGTTGCTTTTTTTTTTATATTGATATATTAATTTTTGATAAAATTTTTAATGATTAAAAATATATATTTTTAAATTTAATTGGTTTATCGATTTATGAATAATAACTGTGAAATATTTTTAATAAATATAATTTGAGGAATTCATTTCTGATGAATTAAATAATTTTTTTTTTTTTCTAGAGAAATCGATAAATTTGAATTCATTATACATTTTGGTAAAAATAATAATTAATAATTATTGTTGTTGGTAAATTGTTTGAATTGATTTTTATTGGTATTGTAAACGATGACCCCATTATATTATGATAATTTGAGAGACCTCCATCGAGAATCGTCGATTATGGCTCGGTCGCTTATTGGTTTCAGCTATCGACCAATTGCTTCTCACCGTGATAAGAAACTCGCTCGATGAGTCCGTATTGGTCGGCTCGAAACACCACGGCCACCACGTAAACCCGTATGACTTGGTAATTAACTCGCTTCGCGCGACGCTGGACCTTGTCACCTCAATTATCATTTGCGGTATTTCCAACACGAATTTTCCGCTTTTAAAGGTGGAATATTCCGAATTAAAAAATTTTATAGTACGGAAAATTATTGTTGGAAAATTTTCTGGAAAATTACTGAATGATAATTTTCCGGAAAATGATTGATTGAAAATTTTCAGGAAAATAGTTGATTGCAAATTTTCCGGAAAATGATTGAATGAAAATTTTCCGGAAAATTATTGCTGGAGAATTTTTCCGGAAAATCATAGGTCTAAAAAAGATAGTTTTTGAAATTTGTTTAAATGGTCCTCGAAAAGTTGTCCCGCGGCGTAAGCGTCGAGGCCTTGGAGCATTCTCATTAACGCGAAGCGGAAGTGGATGCTTACGCGGTAACGGCCGCTGGAGTGGGCGAAAAGCGTCCGGCCCGTCGGGCAGTGGTTTTTCCCGGTTCGTATAACCGCGTGGCCGCAATCATCGCCCGCGGTTTTTCACGCCCGCTTCCCACGCTTCGGCTGATGGATAACCGACGCCGCAAGGTCGGTTCAGTGGTCAGGCAGCAGTGCGTTCGTGCGCGGGTGGCGTCAGCCACCGGGTGGGGGTGTTTCGCCAGCGGAAGGGGTGCCCGGCACGCGTCGAAATTGTTCGACGATTAACCGGAAACTAGAAAATCCCCGTTTTCCTTTCGCGTCTACCAATTTCCACTAACCACTCGTAACCAACAAAAAAAAAAAAAAAAAAAACAATTACCAATTTACCGAAATCTCATTTTTTCACCCCCAATACCAAAATATTTCCATCTTTTCCCTAAGTCATTCTCAAAAATTTCTCTCGTTACTCTCCGTTCCATTAATTCTCAATTATAAATAAACAATATATCACCTGATTTTTTTACAACAATTACTGAAATAAAAAAAAACACACCCTAAAAGAATATCTAAAAAAATTAATAAAAATTATTTCTCAGTTAATGAAAAAATTATCGTAACTGATTTTTTTTTTTTTTTTTTTCGAAAATCTAATTATCAATAAATTATTAACAAAAAAAAAGTTGTATAAAAATATTCATGCCATCATAAAAATCTATTAATTTTTCCGTACGCATGTTTTTATTGGTCCTAGTTCGGGAAGTGGCGCTGCGGTGGTGGCGGAAAGACAGCGGGGGTGGGGGAGGGGGCGGGGGGAGTAATCCGGCCGCAAAATCCGGAAGCGTTTAACATAATTAGGTATCGGGTGTCGAAGCGGCGGCCGGCAGGGCAGCCTGCCCGCTCAGCGCCGCTGTGGTCGCCTCGCGCACTCGCACCCGTTGGGGAATCCCCTCGCTCACTCCCACGCATTGCTCGCTGCACCACGAGATAGCGTTGGGCGATGAAGCGTGGCCAGAGGCTCACCCACGCACACTCATGTACTGCCATTCCTCGCTATATACATAAATATAAATATCAGACACTTGCTGATTAACAAAATTAATTATTAATTATAATAACAATATTATTATTAATTTTTTATATATATGCGAAAAATATAAATTCTTTTTTAGGCCGTGAAAAAAATGAGAGATGATATTCTAACGTTCTTTACATTTTTCTCGAATAAATTTGCCAAAAAATTTAATCCATCGAAAATTTATTTTGTAAATTCACTTTTTTTTTATTAATAATTGAAAAAAATCATCAAAATCGCCGATAAGATTAATTGCAATTATTGGGAACAGTGCATATTACAGGAAATATTGCATTGCGCACGAACTTTGACCCGAGAGTGTCGGGCAGACGTTCAGTCGAGTGCAGCGAGTGGAGGTTGCGTTTTGCGGGGGTGGAGGGTGGCAATGTATGGTGCAGCGTGTGCCCGAAGCGTGCGGCCCGCGCACGAGCCACTAGCTACTCCGGGCGCTCTATATCGCTTTCCACTTTCCTCTTTCCCGTTCGCTCGGCTCGCTGGCGATAATATGACGCTGCCGGGACTAGCGGTATCTCGTCGGTGGGTCAATCGTTGCCGCGTTTTCGCGGTCGAGCGTTTTGGCGTTTCAACGGGCCGCTCTGTGCCCCCAGTCCTCCCCCCCCCCTGCCCCACTTCCATAAGCGCCGGATGTTGAATCCCTCGTGTTAATTAATCCGTGTAAAATACGTGCTCATTGAAAGTGATCCACCAATGGGAAAACAATGCTCATACTCCAACTCTGTTTATCTATAAACCGGAAAAGGAAATCCGTAATCTTCGTTCTTAAAAAAAAAAAAATTTGGGAGGGTACCGAAAAATATTTAAAAATTGAATAAAAAAAAAAGCGTTAAACGTTTTTTTTCCTATTTATAATAATTTTTCGTCCAAATTAGAAGGTTATTTTTTTTTAATTCAGAATTGTTTAAAAAAAATTTCCAAAATACAATAATTTATGATTTTTCATAATTACCAGAAATATTTTTGCAATTCAAACCGATTTTTTACCAATAAAAATGTTACCGATATCTCAAAATCATTTCGCGATACGCGCGAACGAAAAAGTTCGCATTGTTGTTATTATTATTACAATATCGTTAACCACGAAGAGTTGATAAAAAGGAAAATCCACTCAGCCACTTGATATCTCTGTGGAGTCTGTCGGTTCGCGTCGATAGCTTCATCGGTATCAAATCGATCGTGTGCTGCTATCCCCAATTTTTGTAGCGTCGACATAAATAAATAAATACGGCAAAAATGACCAACGCCTCCCCGCCCCATAAGCTCGCCCCCCCTCCCCCCTACCCCACCCCCGGGGGCGAAAAGCGATGCGCGAAATAACGATGCTCGTTCACTCCACTTTCGGGGGTGCGTGCGTCTGCCGTGCCATTTTTTTTTTTTTTTTTTTTCGCTTCCTGCATGCACCAGTTCTCATTCCACCCCCACTTGTACCCCCCCGCACCTCCCGCACTCCACCGAACACTTTCTATCCCTCTCTTTTTTCATAAAGCGTGGAATAAAATAAAAAGTTTATCGTCCAGCTTTAATCCGGCCGTTTTAGCGGATGCATCGTTCGAAACGATGAAATACGGCGAGCGTGGGCGGTGCACTGCGAAAATACCGGTTCTCCTGACTGTTGGTGGGGTGGGGGTGTTGGGGGGGGGGGGGGGGGGTAGGAGGTAGTATGGCCCGCTGCGTGTCCGCGAAATAAAAGGGTGCTGCAAGCGAGTGAGCGTTCTATATGGGTTCATCTCGATTTCGATAGGCTCCCATGGGAATCGATATATTTCCACCCACAATTTTTCATCTTTCTGTTTTTTTTTTTTCTTCTTTTATTTTTTTATTTCCACATTTCCCGGTGCGAATGGAAAGCCCATAGGCGGCGGGCTCTATCGCATAAACTATCGTTAAACTTTAACCGATTTCTTCGTACGAAGCAATATTTATAAATAGAAAATAAAATTTCACCGCAGATACGGTTTAGTCGGTGACAATGTTTTTTTTTTTGTTGGTAATCCTTCGTGAATATTATTCAAGATATCCTATCTTATCGGATTTTTTAATTTTCGTGTTATATTAATTTTCGTGATCGCAAAGGAATAGATATTTTTTAAAAAATTATTTTAATTGACCGAAATTCCAAAAAAATTTCATTCCGAATCCATTTTTTTCTTTCCCACGTGTGGCACGTGTCCTGCGTCATGCAGCCCATTTCCCCTGACATCCGCAGCGCCATCTATGCGTCGCAATCCAAACCGGAAGTGTTACGATGCTCGCGAGTGCAGCGACATTACGAAACAGAGACGGAAAAGGAATATCTCCCTCTCTCTCAGTCTCTCGTACCGGTTACAACAGAATACCGGCGGATCTCGAGTGACTTCCTGGGTCCCGGTTATTACCCACCCGATATTATTATCCCGGGGGACAATGACAGCCGGCTACCGAACGTTCTGACAATGCCGTTAGCAGTGCACCGCGCCGAAATGGGGTGGGGCACCCCCCCCAGCCCCTAGCCCCTAGCCCCCGCCCCTGCACCCTGGCATCGTCTAAACCCCCCCCCCCCCCCCAAATGTGTACGACACTTGTGGGGTGCATCAGCAGTGCCAGAATCGGAGACCGAGCTTGATTCGCTTTCCTCTGTAACGTTGGCACACACACACACACACATGCGATTCCTACATCCATATATTTATCTACAGACCTATATAGATGTATATAGTATCGGAATACACAGATAGATGGCGCATTACCGCTATCCGATTCTCGTACACAACAGATCTGTCTCATTAACAACTTATAATGGGAACTGATGTATCTATCGGATTTGTGGCTCCCGCTGAGCATCGTGCGGCCATAGTGTGTCTGCACAGTGGCATTGCTTACCATTGGGTTGGATTCCATGGCATTCAACATTGTACCGTGGATGTATGGATGACGTGGGTAACAGAAACGCATAGTCGTCATGTAAGCAGGGTAATCAGCAGGCAAAGTTCACCAAACGGAAGACAGGACAACAAATCTTTGTGCCGCCGTTCGCTTTGACCTTGTTCCGCCATTTTTTCCTGGACAACAATAGGGCCTTTTTGCTCATCGCTACTTTCTCTTGGGCCGTTCTCCTGTCATTTCCAACTTTGTTGGGCTTGTTTCTGTTTCTGTTATCGGTCAAATTTGTCGGCATGACAACAGTTGGTTGTCCTGACGACTGATCAGTTGGTTTACCCGACTAAACAGGTGTACCAACTGATCCCGTGGTTCCCCCTGCTAAGTTGTTGTCTTCAGCGCTCTGTCTCCCTTATTTCCGAGCACTCAACTGGAATTTTGTTTCTATTCATCCATCTTTTCTTGTTTCCGCCCTAGCCGATTTGCGATTCCTTTTTGCTCTCTCTCTCTCTCTCCCTCTATTCATCCCTTACTCTTTCAACCCTTCTTGTCTCGGTTTTTTGTCTACTTGAGTTTTACCTCGATCGCTGTCTATTTTTCTACATACACGTATACAACGATTGGCATCCTTCAGAGAAGCTATTTTCGACCTCGACAACGTATCCTCAACTCCTTCCACCGTTTTCAAGCTCTACGAGTCTCGCTCTATGCACTCAAAACCATCGGACGATGCCTCGGTTACTAAAGGCAAGGGTCTTGTGAAGAACGCAAACCCATGAGTCCGTGAGGCACCCTCATGAGCCTTCCTCGTTTACCTTACCTGGAAAACGACCTTCTGGGGACGATGGCACTCGTGTGGGAAGGACAACACCTACAATCCCAACCCTCCGCGACCCCCCCTACACCCCAACCCTCTCCCCCCGACATATATCTCTATCAGCAACGCCGCAGGCCTCGATATCGTCGAGGCCAACGAATGCAACGGTGAAGCCTTCGTCCGATGGAACTTTGCCTTCGATGTTACCGTTTCTGTTTCCACCGCCACTGTTTAGCTGTACTCTCCACCCTCTTTCCTATATCTCGCATTGTATCCGCGCCATTGAAACGTCGAAACAATGCGTCGATGCCTCGTTTTGTACGGTGACTTATCGCCCGTTCTCGCGCGTGAACGAAGACAGTAAAAGAGAAACGGAGATGGCGGATAAGGGCGAGAGGGAGGGAGGGAGAGAGAGGGTCTAGGGGTGCATAGAACTCGACATTGCGAGAAAGTGAAAAGGGCTACATGGTAGGGAAGTAACTCGAAGGGAAACGTCGAGAACAAGCAGGAGAGTATTAATCAGGAGTTTCATGTGGGGATGTTAATTAACCCCCTTAACCAATGATTCTTTGTTGTTATGGGAGATATAAAGGTGCAATGAGAAAAGAGAGATTGGCTTTGTTCGTGTAAATGTAAAGTACGCGAGGGGTCGATTGATTGTTTCAATTTTTGGCACATTATTTTTCTCGGGTTTACAGTGGAGTATAAGAAGGCAAGAAAGAAAAAACGGAGAGGCCTGTGAAATATGATGTAAGACGTTGAAACTGTACCTTCGTTCATGAGCCACTAAGATTTGCACATAAAAGTGAACGTTTCCCTCAGCCTCGGGCAACTACCAGCGACTTAATCAGCATAATAAAGATTGATAACGAAGAGCGATAAAGAGGATCGTGCAATATATCAAATTTGTTGAATAGAAATGTTTGAGATGCACGGGAATATCGTGCAGAATGGTAACGACGTTCACATATATTATCCGCACACATGTATACGTACGTATGGGCCATTCCGGATCGAATCGGCAGCAGGTAATTAACATTATTGGCTATCGTTGCCGAACTAATGTTCAAATAAGGCTAAAAATTGGTGTGGAGTGTCTGCTGACACTGCTGCACAACATATTGAACGGAGAAATGAATTTGTAAATTTAAATCGCCGTTACGCTTGGCCCTGAAATGGCCCGTACACGTTCAAGCCATGGGAAAATAGTGTGGGTAGCTTTTTGCTACCTCATTGGTCGAGTATATCTACATGATCCATCTTTAGCTACTTATAATACCGTTTACTGTGAACGTGGCCCTGATTAATGGAACTCTTGAAGAGATGGCGCGCGTAATTGACATTTTCGGTTATTATATCCAAACAAATGCTCCAAAAAAGCTGAAAATTTTTGTGCAGTGTCTATTCATACTGCTGCACAACATATTGAACGGAGAAGTGAATTTGCAAATTTCAAGTCACCCTTACGCTTCGCCCTGAAATGGCCCATACATGTCCAAGACTTGGGAAAATAGTGGGGGTAGCTGTTAGTTACCTCATTGGTCGAGTATATCTACATGGTCCGGCTTTAGCTACTTGTAATGCCGTTCAACACTGTGGACGTTGCCCTGAATTTATAGAACCCTTGAAGGGATGGCGCGCGTACACGACGCGCCCGCGACTGTGTAAACCGGACGCGTTTCTGGCTCGAGCCCTGTGCCGAATAGGGTTGCCGGTTGCTTGCTTGCTTTTGCTGGCTCGCAGTTTACCTCTCGTGCTTCCCTCCACTCGCTGTATATACCAGTGGAATCGCTTTGCATACCATTTCGCGCGCTCCGCCAATCTCCGAGATCTTAATATCGACGGTAATTTAGAGCGGCTCTCGCGGTCGATTCCGTTCTGGCCACGCGCGCCGTTTCTCGCAAGGTCGTTTCCAACTTATACTATATTATACCGTGGAACAGCGGGCCGACTCTTATAAATGTCCATATATATATGTATACGGATGTGAAAATGTTTCTGACGGCAGTTGCTAGTTGGAATCTTAGTTAGGCCCGACACATGCTGAAACTTGTATCTCATTATTATTCGTTGCAAGTTTCGAGGAAATATTACCAACGTCCCGTAACCTAACACAAAAACAAAAATTTTCACACGTCGTTAAAATTTTCAATAAACGCGTTAGCACAATTGTCCGTAACGATTAAACAACTGAAAAGTTACTTTTCAACCCTTTCGATGACAATTTTAAAAAATATAAAAAAATGTGCGACAATTTTTTTACTTTCATACGTGTTGACCTAAAAATAATTGTGCTAATTGAATTTTATTTATTTTTTTCTTGTTTCAGGTAAGTTGGAAATGCCACAATGACTCTCACCACTTCTGATTTATCCAGATTAACGCAAGTAAAAAAAAATGCAATAATACATTTTTTTCTGACCGCATTGATTTAAAAAAAAGGGACTTGAAAATTATGAAAATGACTTTTCATAATTCCCTTCAACATTTTGTTAATAAACATTTGATGGTAATTTTCAAAGTATACTTGGCTGGGGTTGGAAGCTCGTGGTTAAGGGATAAGCGATGTCAAGTCGATGTCAAAGTCGAAAGTTGTAATGCGAGTCAAACCATCGCGCATAGCACTCTATAGGGAATGTCCTCTTTAGCGGAGCCTTCAACTCGAAACTCTTGACTCTTGACTCTTAACCCGTTTCGGGGTATCGCGGGGACCGCTCGCGGATCACGGGGCGCATAGGGAGAGAGAACATGCCGCGCGGCAAAGCCACTCGAAGTAACGAAGTGGTTCGCCGGCTTTAGCGCTACTCGTACTACTTACAGCTGGTGGTATCAGTAGTAGTGGTATTAGTAGTGGAAGCCAGTTTCGGTCGGCCACACTCTTCGGCTCATACGAGGTCGAGGATGGTAAAAAAAAAAAAAGAAAATACCTGGGACAAATAAAATACAATCATGAGCTCATAATTATTTATTTCGTCAATTTCCTCAAAAATAAAAAATAAAAAAATAAATTTTTAACTAAAAACAAAAGAAAAATATATTTAAATCAACAAATATTATTTAGCCAAAAGCCTCGACCTCATTTATTTCGTCAATTTCCGGTAAAATAATAAATTAGCCAAAAATAAGTAGTAGAAGTCAATGTTGGTCAGCCAGGCTCTTCGTCTCACTTCAACGTCGGACAAATTTTGAAAAAAATATCGAAGAAAAAACAAAAAATTATGAGTAACAAGAAAAAAAGATTCCTCACATTATTGCCTTTACAATTTCTTACGTTTGTGGTAATATTACCGATAAATAATAAATATTAAAAAATTACAACGAATGTGAATTATTTACACCAAAAAACAGTAATTAAGGTTAATTTTTTTTTATTGTAAATTGTTCACTTTTTTTTTGCTCGTCCTTCGATAAGCAAAACAGGAGAAGGAGAAATGAAAAACTTGGTCGCTCGCGTTATAAAGTACGTATATGCAGACGGGGACGCGCGTGCATTGGGGCATTTACATCAAGAGACTCGGCGACGATGATAATTAGTATATAAGGGGCTGGTTGAAACACGAAACCTCTAGAGTGCGCCGTGCTGACTTCTGTAGACCACTGGAGTCGCTCCTCATCCATACCTCACCCTTTTTCGCTCTCCCTTCCACCCCTTCGCTGCAAGTGTTACGGAGTCGTCGTGCGGCACACGCCATGAATAAAAAAAAAAGACACGTCGATCCGAACCACTCGTGCGACCTCTTTCCTTGCCCCTCTGCACTCAGAAAAACTTGTCGTGATCCTGAGAACCATTAATTCCCAACTATTAATTATTTCAACAATCATCCCCTACGACAATTTTAGTATTAATAATTATTTTCACAAAAAAAAATTAATTCTACTAATTAATTGATTAAATTAATAATCATACAATTTTTTGCATTTTTTTTTTGTCGCGAAAATACTATTTTTATTTAATTAGCGACGTGGATTAAAAACTTACAAAATTGAATTTGACTTAATTATGAATAAATTACATTTTTTAATATATATATATATTTTTTTTTTCATGGTTTTTTTCGAATTTTTGTGCTCTTGTCATTGGCCCTGATCTCGCACTTCGCTGTGACCCCTTAAGAGGGTTTTGGAGCTGGTAGCGGAGAAATGAGACTACCCTAATGGAACGTTCACCCCTCAGACAACTTTTTTTTTTATTCTTGTTACCTCTCCGTTGCGAAACTAACAGGAAAATAATACCCGGTTGATTGGCAATTTAGTGTCTAGATTGTAGTGAAATCCTCGCTCCCGTCGACTTCTTCCTCCCCCAGCCCCCCCCCCCCCCCTCCTCTTCTTCTTCTTCTCCTTCGCTTCATCGACAAGACGAAAACTTGCGTTATAAACGAAAGTGAAACTTCCGTCTACTGAAGCTAGACAAGTTTAATATTTTTTTTTTATTGTTTATCAAATTTATGATAAACAAAATAGACAAAAAAAAATTATTCGCAAGCTCGAAAGCTCCGAACAATTTTTTTTTATCCTTGAAATTTTTTTTGTTTCTCCCCCAATATTTTCGTTGACGAATATTCGAGTTTTAATTGTTCGCACGGTGTACATTTGACGAAGAGTTTGTGTATATTCGCTCGAGTCCTGGCTGACCCCCTCCCCAAACTGTTGCCTCCCGATGAAAAACGGTAGCCGATAAATTTTGACAGTATTCTGTCCATTGCATTGCAATAATACCGGACCATATATTAGAGGTATACGCGGGGGTGTTGGAAGTCGTTGGAAAGGGGTGGAGTATCGAGGGGGGAGGGGGTGTCGGGGCATTGGAGGGGCGAGGGGCGAGGGGGCAACCAGAGCCAGAGCTTTCGTATAGTTTGCACCGTAACATATTACGAATTAATACCAACTGCTACGGTGAAATATTACTGCAAAATACTGACCGTTATTTCGTTCGAACCCCGAAAAGCCCCCCCCCCCCCCCCAATCCCCCCTCGCTCCTGCCCCCTGCCCCCACTCGCGGCGAGCGGTGCAATGTGCAAATTGTTATTATACGTTCGCGTTATACTTCTTGCGAATTTATATCCGATGCGTACCCCCCCACCCCCCTGCCCCCCTCTTCGCACGACGGTGAAAAATCGTTTATGGGAAATAAAAATAAATGCCTTGGCAAATTGGACGGCGTCGGTTGTGCTTAAGTATTTTTTAAATGAATAAGTACTTTTAATTATCGGGAAAATTTGAAGTTTAATTTCTTTTTTATTGATTAATTTTATATAATTTACAACATTTTTGGGAAATTGGTTAAAAATGTGTTGGCGTAAAAAATTCAAAATTGTTTCGATCTAATAATTTGTTTTTTCTTTCATTATTCTCTTAATATTTAATTTGCCTGTTTTTTGAGTGGTAAAAAATAAAAATATTTTGAAAAAAAAAAAATCGTCTTGACTTTGTCAGGCTGTTAATGTTTAATTTACTTGCTTACTTGGCACATATATTTATGTATTTTTAACAATATGAGCCGTGTAAAAAAAAAACATATATAGTCATACACACACTTAATGATTATATGGTGTACAAAGCATTGTCGCGACTCTCATTAAAAATGCTTTCAGTGCCGGGCTTTTTGGGGCGACACCGAGCGCTTGGTGTACAGCCGGAAAAGCCAGGAACGCTGTGTGGACCACTCTTTTGTTTATGAATTATTAATCGTGTGTACCACATACATACATGCTCATGACAATAAGCCCGGAATTATTTGCCCAAAGTGCTGAGCTCTTTTGTAAGCAACACCTTCCCTCACACCTTTCTTCAATTGAACATTAAAGCACTGCCTGCACTTGTTAAAATACACACACGAAGCAATAATATTGTTGTAAGCCTAAATAAATTATTTTGGATTATTCTAACTAAAGGTAATCTCAAACGCTAACACGAAATTCCATAAATATTATTATACACAAATTACCAATAAATTTCTGATTATTTGAAATTAATTCAAATAATTAGCATCGATTTTTCAAAAAAAAAGTGTCATCATTATACTTTTCAATAAAATGACAGAAGTTTTTGACTTTCGCAAAATAACAAATTAACAATAAATTTCGAATTATTTGAAATGAATTCAATGAAATCCCCATCGATTTTTCAAATTTTTATTTCATTATTTTCAATAAAACGTCGCGAATTTTTTATTATCTCAAGATTATTATTATTATTATTATTATTTAATACAAAAAAATAAAAATATTGCAATATTTTGAAAATCAGTAAAAAAATTTGAAATAAAATTGATAATTAACAAAAGGGCTTTTGGGGTGAAATTGGATATGTGTCGATTATAATCGGCATGGTGCTGATTATCGGAAATGCGGAGAAAGGCGATAGGCGGCACGCGGCCAGGCGACGCGAACGCTTACGATGAAACTTTAATTTTACCGCGGGGCCTGCGTCGGCCACATGACAAGCACCGCCACCCGGCGCTCGCGTTTCTGGATCACGGTAAATAACTGACATTAAATTATCGCCACTGGCTGAGCGTGTCATCTGTCAATTAGTCGGGACAAGTATTGTCCCGCGGCAACAGTGCGACCAACCGAGCGAACGTCATCAATCAGCTGCGCACGTGCTCGATAGTTGATGCCTTTAACTCGTAGATTGCTTAGAAAATTCGACTGCCAATTTTTCCCCAGCAATCCTATTTTTATTTTTTATTTTTTAAATACGTTCTTCATATCGACATTTCATTTCGAAATATGCCAATATAATTTATAATTAAGCAAATAGAAAAAAATCGATATATAATAATTTAATTTTTTTTAATTATAATTTAGAAAAATTTGATGATTCGATATTTGAATTGAAAAAAGTAATTCATAAAATACAAAGCATCGAATTTTTATTTATTTTTTAATTAAAAATAAATGAATGAATCTTGAAAAAATATTATTCATAAAATACAACGCATCGATTTTTTTATTTTATTTTTTATGAAAAATAAATTAATGAATTTTGAAAAAATATTATTATTGCCGACGATAAGTGACAATTTTGCAACTGCAGCTTTTTGCATCCCCCGTACTACCCCTTCCACTACGCCCATTTAACTCCCAACACCAAAGTCCGCTCGCGAAGTACTTTGCGAATAAAAATTGATCCACCACGGAGTCGGTACATGCATTCGTAAGCAGCGAGCACTTTTGGGAGTTCCCGTCGAGCTAAATGGGACCCAAGCCACTTTGCGGCGTTCAAACCAACACGAAGCTCGCTACAATTTCCGTATGTAACCCATCGCGCCCACGTGTCCTTCCATGTGTGCTGGAAAAATTGTACTCGCCGTTGATTAATATTTTATCGCCTTTTTTCTCGTCGTTGGAAACGATGAAGAGGTGCCAATTAATAGCATCGATTTATTATTCGCGCTACGTGAGAAAATCGCTTTTGGTGCATGAAAAATTGTCAAATGTATGCATCAAAAATAAAAAATCGAATTTTCTATTTTTCAATTTTTTCAATTATTTTTACAATTTTTTGGAGTCGTTTATTATACATGAAATTATTTGGAATTAATTTTACATTCATAATTTTTTCTTTTTCTGATTAAATATTTTTTCTTAATATTCTACGACTTTTTTTGAGGCTTTCAATTTAAACAATTTTGAATAAAAAGTAATATCCTCGAATATTTTCATTTATTTTTTATGATTATGAATTACTTAATTAACTCTTTTCTCTTTTGTAAATAAATAACAAAATTAAATAATAATTTAAAGCGTCTCGTTCTTACCTGAATTTTTTATTATATTTCGCACATTCTTGAAATTTCGTTTGAAAAATTGGATTAGCGATGCAATTGAAAAAAATGTTTTCATCAGAGATGCCATTTGTGAGTTGTCGATATACAGCGCAGTTCGTGCTCGACGTTGATTTTTTTTTTTTTTTTCGCGCACTCTTTAATTATTAACTCGCTCATCAAGCGGAGCGGACCCGAGCCGAATCACGACGCGATGCTAATTCGTGACGCGCGATTGGAAAAAAAAAAACATGAGGGAAAATGTAGGGGAGGAATGAAAAAAAAAAATCAGAGCGAGCGAGAAACGAAATCAATCCGTAGGGTAGCGTGTTTACCGATTTTTTATTTTTGTCCATCGTCCCCCAAATTTCGGGTGTGGATATTTGTAATTACAGGAAGCCAGCAACTCGCCCGCCCTCATCGCGGTTTTTATGCGCCATTTGGAGGAGAATTTTTTTTTTAAATATCCAACCAAATGAAGCGACCCTCCCCCACCCACCCCCGGCCACCCTTATTGATATTTGTTATTAATTTTTTTTTATCGCTATTTCACCGACCGATGTTTCCATTTTTTTTTTTTTCTTTTTTTCCCACTCGACAAAATCCATCAATTGACGAAAACGTTCCTGCCCCGAAAATATAAAAGGTTTTTAGGGTTTTCATGATTTTTTAAAATCGCTTTACACTTTAATCGCCACCAATTTTACACGTGGAACCGTAAAAGTGCATGTCCACGGTCAATATTATTTTCAACAATTTCAAATAAACCGTTTATTAAAACGCGAGACAAAAAATTGTTTATACAATCGGATACATGGAAAAATACGCCGAGAAAATAATTCACGATTAATGAAGTCCCAAAAATTACTTTTTTTGGCGCTTTTATTTATTTATCTGTAATGCCTCTTGTTAAATTGGGTGCATTTTTCGTGTATCGCGATGCGCGAGGCGATTATTTGTCAGCCGAATCAAAACGAAATCAAGCGAGCAAGATAAACGCGCCTTTTCCTTCCCCCTTCACCCCCCCCCCCCCCCTGCCCCACTTTTCCCCCCAGCTCCATGCATATTAATTTTAAGCCGCGAAAAAGCAAGCGCCACGTACGCAAACAGTCACCAACTGCAGTAGAACGTCAACGCGTTCGAGCAATCGACGATTATTTTTCAATCGTTGAGAATCGGATATAAAAACAGTGGCCAATTACAAATTAATACCGTGACGGCGTGGCGAGTTCGGTTATAGAGTTTTCACCCGATATATATTGAAGGAAATCTCGGTATGGACGCATCCCTGTCACCAAACAGATCAAAAAAAAAAAAAAAAAAAAAAAAAAAGATACACAGACAGCAAGTGACGAGGGACAAACCGGCAGCAAAAAAAACAACATTTTTTTAATGAAAAATGCAACGTGTGAGGCACGAAAATACCGCAAAAATACAAATATGTACCCGCGGTATTTGGCACCGAGTGATGGATAAAAACACACCCACACACACACACAAGGAGGAAAAATAAAAATAATTTCATCCCCTCAAACACATAGAAAAAAAAAAAATTATCGCCTTTTCATTCGGACGAAAATTCGATATCGAACATTTTTCGAAGAGTGATTATAGTGTTATTGCATTTTTTTCCGTACCAAAGACTAACAAAAAAAAATCAAAAGCACGAAAAGGCAAAATAAAAAAATAAAAACGAAGAAAAAAAAATACCACTTCCTTCTGTCATGACTTTTGCAGTCGGAAAGTGCGAGTTCCCTGAAAGGGCAAAAATGAGCCCAATTTCGGTCGAGAGCGGACAATACAACGGAGGTCATCGGTACACTCGAGTGAAGAAAAAGAAAAAAGAAAAAAAAAAGAGCAAAGGCAATGAAGAGAGAAAGAACGAAGAGAAAGAGAATCCGAAAAGGGCGAATGCAACTAAAGGGGGGGGGGGGGGGGGGCGTGGGGGTGTAGAAGTAAAAGGGGATGTGAAACGTGCAGGGTGAAAGGGGCATAGGGGTAGAATCTCGTAGCTTCAAGTATTTCGGCCTTTGATGTGCTACCCCCCCCCCCCCCCCCAACCCACCCACACCCCACTTGCCCCCCTAAACTCTGGATCGACGAGAACTTGCAGATGTAGTGGTAGCACTGGCCTCTGCAAACCCCAAGTGCCAGCATCACCACCACCAGCCACCCTTCGTCTTCTTCGTCGTCGTCGTCGTCGTCGGCGTCGTCGTGGCTTCAAAGAAAGTGCCTTGGGAGGACGATGCGCCGTGGCTTCCATGTACTATACCTCAAGCGTGCTAACTTTCTGAAGGAACAAGCGAACCTGAAGAGAGAAGGAAAGGAAGAGAGAGAGCGAGAAACACCACCGAAAGAACTAGTTACAAAAAGGGTTGGGGGGAAGGGGGTGGGGGGGTAAATAGTACATGTTTTAGTGGTTGTCAAAGTGCTTTTGAATTTTTTTTTGGATAAGAAGTAATGGCTAAATAAAAATAAAATTAAAGGATGAAGTAGTTTTTTTTTTTTGGGGGGGGGGGGGTAAGTAAAAATGATTTTTCAGGGGTAACTTAAAAAAAAATTTATTTAAGTTTAGGCATTGACGAAAGTCCGCCAGTAACTGGAATACCTCTTTTGTATCCTATAGCCACAATTTCGCGTTTAATGCCCGAAATAACTCGACTTCCTCCGGCGTTGAGCAGCCACCTGCGGCGACCAATCACGCCAATGGTACATGAAACTACAGAGGGTTTTATCGCTCGATGAACGGTGAAATTTGTTTCTCCCGAATTTGCTCTCGTGATTTCACTGGAAATTCGGCAAATGTAGTGGGCACCCTTGAAAAAAAAAAAAAAAAAATCGTCATTTATGCAACAACACTCTGGCACAAACGTTATTTGCCAATTTCGTAACAATCTGATTTAAGATTCAAACAACATCGCGGCGAGCAATTTTCCAGGCCACAAAGCCTCCTCATTTTTTTTTATAAACGTGCGAACTTCCTGCCAATCCACTTGAAAATTAAAAAAAAAAATATTTCGTAACTTTTTTTATTTAATAATAAAAAAATTGCAATTAGAAATTATGCATACGTTCCACTTAAAAAAAAATTATTACATTAGTTACAATAATTATAATAATATAATGAATTCTAAATAATTTTTTTTTCTGTGAATTTGTCTTCACATATGCGTCGAATATTTCGTGTGTGTGTTTGTGTGTAAGGAAGGGGATGAAAGGGGTTGAGGTTTGTGGAGAAAGGAGAAAAGTGGGGGGAGGGCATCTTGCGCGATCAATGTAGCGGGGTGTCTGAGAATGCCACTTAGTTATTGTCTGGGCTTCCCTTCTTCTCCTCTCTTCCTCTTTTTCTTCGTTCTATAGCTTCGCATCGCTCTTCGCAACCCCCGACGCGTTCGCCTTTCTCCAGCGGCAAAATTTCCAGAGCGTGGATACGCCGCACTCGAGTCATTGTGCGACGAAAATCCACGGAGCAACATTCTCCTTTCCGGCATATTCCAAAATCAAATCTTTTGTCTGAAATTTTCATCCCTCTGAATTTTCTTCTCACCCTTTCGATTTTCCAGCCCAACGAACCGCGTGAAAATTTTTTTTTCTTTTTTTTTTCACAGCTTTTTGAAAATTGGGGTTGATAATATTTTTGCAAAAATGTAAAAAATTTATTTCTGAAGGCATATCATTTTGAAAAAAATAAAATATGTTAATTTTTAAATCCACAAGAAAATTTTGAAAAATGGGATTTTTTTTTTTTTTTTTCGAATATCCAAATTGAAAAATGATCGATAATATTCAGGACATGAGTTTTCAGTGACATTGCCAATTCTCAGTCCATTAACTCGGTGAAAATGATTTTGAAAAGTGGCCTCTCCGTCGCGACGAGGGAAGATGAGGCCTAACGAAGTTTTCCGCGCTCGGATTTTCGCCGTTGAAAAAAGAATATTGATGAGTTATCAAGGGCAGAGGGCATTTAGCGGGCCGAGACTCATTTCCGCTTTATCGACGGTGCCTTTCGTTTTCATTTACCAGCTCTCGAACCGTTTTCCTTTTCCGCTTCAGCATCCTCGTCATTTTCGAGATTCTCTTCAGGACATCTTCGCCGTTCTCCACTATTTTCAATTAAACGAGAGCTTAAGTTTCCTCATTTTTCCCGGGCCGGTAATAACGACCGTAAAATTTACCGATTTCACGAATAATCGAAGATCGCCCCCTTTACATTTATAATAAAACCCACCGTTCAACTAATTCAATCAATCAAATATCCCTTCGATCCCAACGATCCAACCCTCAATTTTTCCTTATCCCCCCATTTACCGATTCTCAATTTTTTCCCCGAAAAAATCGTCATTCACTTTGAAGATTTTTTTCCTCATATTTATTAACCCAGAAAAAAAAATTAATAATAAATTTCTGACCCCCCAAAACAGCAGTTCCAAATTTTCCAAACCATGGAAACCATAACAACCCCAAAACCACCCCTCGCAAAATCCATTTACCCGATAAATATATGCCCACGTGACATATATGCAGCATTAGTGCACTCGGCTCTGCATATATACATACATACATATATATATATCCAAACACACACGAATCGCATCGTTTATCGGTCTATGACGTAGGCGCCTCCGGCTGGTTGATCGTGGTCGTTGCTGCACGCTGTGCTAAGCAGCCCTTTGAGGCCTACCTTTCGCGTATTACCAAAGGGCCCCGGGAGGTCGGTTTCCCGATTACACCGTCCGAGGTGTGTTCCTATATCCTCGGCCTATCCTTGTCATTCCTGTTTCCGCCACCTCTGCATCGACCCCGTCCCTTGCCCTTTCCCTTTCCCTTTCCTAACCCTAGGATATTCATAGTGAGCGAGTGAGAATCCGAACCTCCACGAACAAAGACCGAAGGCGTCTAGCACGAACCTAATATGTACAAGTGATAGAGACAGAGCTATGACGGCATTAAGAGGGGGGGGGGGGGGGGGGAGTGCAGGGTGGGTGTCGAGGTCGGTCAGCCGACACTGCCTCCGCTTTCCTAGCCTGGCTCGCACAGATACTGCACGCTAATGCGCCGGAATAAATTAATTCTGACCAATAGGAACGGCGATCGAACGGGGCCCGGAGCACATTACTCAATTATTTACGCTTCATTAAGTATATATCCAATGCCACCGAGTGTAGCAGCAGTAGCAGGAGTACCGGCTGCTCAGCGGTGGGTTTGGCTTGGCCAGGCTTTTCGCGGGGGCCACGGAAGGGGGCGCGTGTGTGTTCTGCTATACCCCCCCCCCCCCCCCCCCACCCCGGCCCCTCGCCCCCAACCCACACCCCGCCTCCTTCGCGTTCCTATCCCTAGATCGTGTCGTATACACGTATGTACGCCAGGAAACTCTGTACATAATGTATGGTGAGCGTGTTGGTAGGGTAAGCGACCACCCCCTTGGTCCAAACGTAACGGGGGATGATGAAGGGGTGCAGAGTGCGCCGGGTTGAGGGGAGGGGGGGGGCGGAGTGAAGGGGCGAGGGGGAAACCGGGGGGACTAACTTAATTATTCGAGAAATTCAGCGATCCATTCCTGAACCCTCTCCACTACTACCAACGCTGACACCCCCAAGCCCCCCCCCCCCAACCCCACGTCCGCGTGCTTCGCTACCTCCTATGCATCCTGCGGCAATGCTACGCTATATACGTATTCGTATACCTCAGCTTCCCGAAACCTACTTCACCGAGGAGGTCCACCTCTACTACTTGCATGCCCAGCCGATCTACATGCCCCCCCCCCCCCCCCCCCCCAACCACCCTAACGTCCTCCACCTTCTGGACCGAGATGAGAGTCAATCGATTTCTATGCACGAAATTCCGTATTCTCTGTCGCTCTTCGACGAAAGGTCCAATACACCCACAATGCCCTTCGCCATTCTGGTGCCCCCCTCATTACGCACTCTTGATTATCGATTTTTGTGTTTCTACAGATTTTTTTCACATTTTTTTATTTTTTTAAAATACGTTATACGTATTAAATATTGCCGTGACAAAAACACATCCAGATTATACCGTCCCTCTTCAGGTTCTTCAGGTTCTTCATAAACACCCCCCCCCGACGAAATACGAATACGCATAAACCAGAATTAATTAACGATCGCCAGTGAATAATCAATCCTCAGCTACACCGCAGTAGCAACTTGAAAAAAAAAAAAACAAAAAAAAACCCCCCCAAAAAAAACCGATGAGCGTGCCCCCCGGTGAAAAAATGAAGAGTTCCACCGGCCAAGATGGGAAGCGTGTGTGCAACGCCCAGAATAAACCGCATATAGATGGGCTTACGATATCAAACCCCCCCACCCCAACCCCAACCCACTCCCCCTCCCCCCCCCCTTCTTTTCAGGTGGACTTTAATTATCATCGCGTATACGGAATTGTTTTATATCCCAGGAAGCACTTAAATAATATTTCACCGAGCCAAAGATACAGTCGGATGCGATTATGGGAAGCAGAATTGTATACATATAAGCCACGGTGCATATTGCGCTATATATACCGGTTTTACTTGGCGGCAGTTGGCTCGAATAGTCGTCGGAGCAAACCGCCAAGGCCCCACACACGATCGACTCCGCCGATAAGGACTCAACGCCCTCTTAGGTGGGCGGAATTCGTTTATATCCCGAGCCCGGAAGGCTAAAACAATATGCTGCTGGTTATGCTGCCGCTGAAATGCCAAGAGATAGAAAATTGCGGTGCGTTACGCTGCGCTGAGGATTTACAGCTGTAAGATCCGAAGATCTATACGATATTTAATCCAACCGTCGAATCCCCGACTCATTCACACCAACGATAATATACATCGAGAAATATGAATATTAATATATATATATATATGTATGGGGCACTCCACGCCGATTCGAAAAATCGCTGGATTTTTTTTTTCGTTTTTTATTTTTAATTAAAATATTTTCAGGAATTTTGGGAAAAAATTAAATGAAGGGAGTTTGAAATTTTAAGGGGGTTCGTTGAAATGAAATTTATTTTTTCGTTTATATTTATTTACTTTCTGCATAATGTGCTAATTATTTTCGAATAATAGCACCGATTGTTTTGTGAGCTTATTAATTATTAATTAAGCGGTGCTGAGGTGCGAAAGCCAGCGGAACTAACTGTTTTCTATTTAATTTGAGAAATTTAATTCCCGACTTTGTGTTGGGCAATTTTTATTGTTGAGTAATTAGAGATTTTATTATTATTATTGTTATTATTAAGAGCACTAAAAAATTGGGGTGAATAATGGGTTGGTTAAAAAATGATTGAGGATTAATGACGACAGCTCGAATTATTTGATTATAGTCGAACGGATATTTTGAATTTAAATGAAGAAAAAAAAAAAAAAAGAATAAGAAAAAATGCGAAACAAAAGAACGAGGCTGAAGTTATGATTCTGGGATGCGTGGGAGGATAGCGTGAAGATCGTTGAATGAGAAAGAGGAAATGAACGATTAGCAGAACGATCGAGCCTCTCTCGGTGCCTCAGGGTGATTATTATTTTTATCTCTATCAGATGATCTCAAACTCTTAGCGTCATATTCGGATGATGAAGAGTCTTGCTGATGATATACGGTATTGTCTTCCACTAAACTGAGTTTCGAGAGATTATGGCTTTTCAGTGCCACGAAAATTCGTAAAAAAAACAAAAAAAAGTCTTATTTTCGCAAAATATTTCAAAAAAATGGATAAAATATTTATTTAATAAATAAATTACACAAAATTCGAATTCACGAGGTATTTATTTAATTAGTTTTTTTTTTATTACTACCAACAAAATATTGATTCATTATTTTTTTTTTTTTGAAAAAAAATCAAATTCAAAAAAATATATCTGTTATCCGAAGATCCATACCCTGAAGAGCAGTCGCTTGTAGGGACGAATAAATCCAAGCCCTGGCCACAATTTGCCAGTCGTCGAAGCTCGCTCCGGGCCTTGCCCGCTAATTTCGTCGGTAGACTAAACAGAGTGCAATTAAAATAATTCATCTCGGGCCGTCCGGGTAACCAGGCCGTAAGTTTCTCGCTCGCTCGTTCGTTTACTTTGTCTTTCTTCTTTTCATTTCCTTTTTGCTGCCCTCTCCCCTTCCGCGCGACTTCGAGTCTCTGCTTTTATGGAAATGCCCGAAAAAAAAAAAATAAAAAAATAACCCTGTTGAATTTGGCTAAAAAAAATTATTTACTTAAGCTAAATTGCCATCCGCTTTATTTTACTCGGTACCATTTTTATGGTGAAATACGTTTAATTCGATTTATATATTTTTTAATATATTTATAAGACTTTTGATTGAAAAAAATTTTTTTTTGATACGCGAATATATTTTCGCATTTTTCTCTTCTATGGGGTTCATTGAATATCCAAATATGGTTAACAGTGGCACCAGGAATATATGCATTTATATATTTTTTAATTTATTTATAAGACTTTTGATTAAAAAAAAATTTTTTTTTTGATACGCGAATATATTTTCGCATTTTTCTCTTCTATGGGGTTCATTGAATATCCAAATATGGTTAACAGTGTCGCCATGAATATATGTAAGAGGGGGAGAAACGTAAGTAAGTGCACCTAACGTGCACCTACATACGTCTCGTATGATTTAGTTGGATGCTATACATAGCCGTCTGCTGGCCGATTCCCCCACGACCTACGGCTATATTCAATCATAAAGTGCATTGCCTTCGTCCCGCCTTTATAATACCAGTGTAGTCCGAGAATCTCGGGTCCGAGTCACTGCTTCAGTGATTCAAAACGTGGGCTTAATTTAATACACGATAAAATACAATATTCCCATAAATAAAAAAAAATTCTCAAATTCCCCATAGAAAAAAAAATGAAAAATTAATGGCTTAATTAAAAATTTATTTTTCCATTGAAAAATGTGAAAATAAAAAATATTGAATAAAATAACCCCCCTAAAAAATTCAGCTCTTTAATTTTTTTATTTTTTTATTGTTAATAGATTTTTTTTTTAAGAACAAATATTCATTAAATGAAGTAACATGAATTTCAATGGTCTTTTTGTAAATGAACCGGAGATTTTTTTTTCAATTATTTATTTTTATGTCTCTTATAGTCATAGTTATGCAGGCTAATGTCAAGAAAGTTATGAAGAGGTGACTGTAAGTGAACATAGGGGGAGCTTTGCTCCCTCACCGGGCTACCATTGGTAGCCCAGCCAGGCCTGCAATATTAATGCAGATCGTGCGGAGTTTATTGACTCTGGAACGGGTGCTCGGGCACACGTTTCTCTCGATTTATTGAAACTTTCGCGAGTTCAATAAACTATCCTGAAAAACTATATCTGGCGAACGTCCGCAAGCAATTGTCAATTACTCACAAAATTATATAAATTTCATATCCAAAAAATGGCCTTTATAATAATTTTGTTTTTTTCAAAATTAATATTTGACTGAAACTTTCGCGAGGATTTTTAAAAAATTCTACAAATAAAATAATGCATTATTCAATTAATTAAAAAAAAATTAATATTGCTGCTCAAAAAATATGTAGTTAAAAAATGGACTTTTCAACTATGAACTTTCTCGGTGACTTTGATGGCGAATTTTTTTCATTTTTAACCAATTTATTTGGAAAAAAAAAATATATATTTTTCAACCCTCCAATCGAATTTTCCATCGAAAAAGCCGAATAGCAAAGTCCCGAGACTAAACCTTTTTGCCCCGGCTCCGCGTGCTTGCGTTCGCTCTTTTTATTATTATTATTATGACTTTTTTCTTTTTGCACCGCACGGCGAATCAAAGGCCCCGCGAACGAGACAATTGCCGGTATTCGAACGAAATCCAATAAAATATAGAAAGCGGCAGAGGAGCGAGGCCCGGACGGCGGAGGGTCGAAACGACGAGCCCGTTGGGGCGTCGAGGACAGACAGTCGTAGATAAAGAGACGGGAGACCGAGAGAGAGAGAGAGAGGGAAAAGGGCGAGAAGGGCATGACCGAGTACCCAACTGGTGGAAAACTTTTGATTGGGAAACTCGTCAAACGCGCGACCACGAGCCTTTATGGCCGAGAGAATTTTTAGTTATTGCTCTTTTTTTTATTTGTTTGTTTCAAACACAGATATACATATGCATATATATATATGTGTGTCCATCTTTCTGTCCCGGAGTAGCAATTCCCCCGGTGCGTTATGGCATCGTGGGTACACCATGAAAATTCTATGTTTCAGTGTCTGGCAAACGATTATCTTTTTTTTTTGCCTTCTTTGTATTCGTTGACAATTTCGGCGACTACGTAACGAAAAATATTTTTATTAAAAAAAAATAAATAAAAAATGTATGGAAAATGGTTTTAATTGAAATTTTTGGGCTTGTGATCAAAAAGAGTAGCCGAAAATGTAATTTTTTATATTAGGAAGAAAAAAAAAAAAATTGGGTCATATTTATGCTAAATTGGCGAAATTTTTGTAATAATAAAAAGAGTAGATTTTTTTTTGTTAGGTTGAATTTTTATAATAATTTTGCATTTGAGCATGACGCAGTGCGTCTGACGTGGAATTACAATGAGGCGCCGGCGTCTCGACGCCCCGGCCGAGAGCAAAGGCGTCGACCAGCACGGAGACGACGGAAAGTCGGTGTTGGCCCTGCGACATCGTAAAATGTTTAGTTATTGTGCGAGAGCATTATATTCTCTGGATTACTTTAGAGTGCGGTGGGGGGAAGGGGGGGGGGCGGAGATTGAGAGGGTGCCGGGGCTCCGCGTGGCTGCTGGAACACGCGGTCTCGGCCAGAAATAATCCGTGAGTAATTTCAACTGCTGTTTCTCGTAATAATAGCGAGCGAATATACTAACACGATATCCAACGAGAAACACCCATTACTCGACGAGGTACAGGAAAAAAATTCGGTTCTTTTCTCATGCGGCAAATTAATTTAGCCTCTTGCCCACTTCCACACGGCTAAAGTTGTGCACGGTTAAAATTGTAGCGATTATAATTGTGCACCGCCAAAGTTATACACGACATAGTTCTACACGACTAAAGTTGTGCACGGTTGAAATTGTAGCGATTATGATTGTGCACGGCTAAAGTTATACACGACACAGTTCTACACAGATCCATCGCGACACTTTCCCGAAATATTTGTGTTTAAAAATCGTCGACTGGTGCAGAGATAGAAGTCCCACTTCTACACGGCTAAAGTTGTGCACGGTTGAAATTGTAGCGATTATAAAGTTATACACGACATGGTTCTACACAGATCCATCCCGACACTGTCCCGAAATATTTGTGTTTAAAAATTGTCGACTCGTGCAGAGATAGAACTGTGTAGAAATGTACCGTGTAGACCTTAGCCGTGCACAAGTGTACCCACAACTCGCGAATGAAATAAGTGTCGTGCGGTGTCAAATTGATTCTGTGTAGAACAATTTGTGTAGACTGGCATCCTGTAAAAACGATGCCCCGCCTTCGTGTTCAATTTGTCATAAAGTAATTTACGTCCGTCTCCGGGACGGACCCATAAACGTGTGCAGTATTTTTCTTCGTTGTCTCGAATAGATGAGAGAAGCGATGCACTGGGAAGTAGAATGAATAATATTCGTCTGTGTATGTAGAACACCAGCGGAATCAGTGATTCGTACATATTGCTTCGGCTCCTACACTGCAACGAATTTCTCCGCGCGTATTCCGTGTATATATATATATATATATATATATATTACATGAACATTTTTAGTACACAGGTGCATACACGCGGGTGCGGCCGTAGCGCACACCCTGAAGTATTTTCCTTGGCCGAGGTCGAAGGAGAGCCGGGACATACGAAACACGGGCGGGCGAAAGAGAGAACGGAGATCGCGAACGATATTTCATTCGATATTGCACTCCGGCATTATTTCTCTATTTCGGTCCTGCCTCCAGCCTCTTTTCCCTCCATCTCTATTTCACCTTCGTTTCCAACTTTCTTTCTCGTTTCCCCTTTATTTCACCGGTGTTCCTTCCTCTACCCCCCCCCCCCTCCCCCGTGGTACCCCCCTTTCGCCCCAGCGTCCCGAGAATAAATTGTTTAATTTATATTAAAAATAAATAGAGCTGGGTCGGGTCGGGCCGAGTTCGCCGACGGCGCCAGAAATATTACTTTTAATATTAGCATTCGTTCTCTCTCGTCGCTCTCTTCCATCTCCCCAGAATTTTCCGCCCCTCCCTCTTCTGTTATTTTCTCACTCTTCAAGCCCCCCCAGCCCCCCTTCCCCATCACAAACTACGTCTTTTTCACGTTTTGTTTGTATTTCTCCTCCCTACAAACTAACATAACTGAGCACACACAGGCCCACGTTTTTCTTTTTCCTTTTTTTTTTTTTTCTTCTTATTATTATTTATTTGTACGAACGTTTTGCGAGCGCGAAACGAGAGACGAACATTCGGGGAAAGAGAAACGACCGCCACGGCTACATCGACGACGGAAAATTAGTTGAATTCGTGTTATTTATGGGTGAAAACGAAGGCAAACATTTCTCGGCGCGATATACGCCTGTGAATCGGTCGGGATGATATTAATTGAGAAAAGGAGAGAAAAAAGACATGGGGGAAAAAAAAAAAAATTTTCTTTCAAAAAATCGAAGATTTCATATTTGTATGCCGGCGGATGACGAGAATGTCTTAATACGTTCGATTGGTCCAATTTTCGTAAGAATCCGTGCATAAGTTCAGATTTTATGGGCATTTTAGTCTTTCCAAAAAGGGGCACGCGCGCTCCGCTTTCCGTAAATCGGGGGGGTATCGGGTCAAATTATTGTTCATAATTGGAGATTCGTTAGATATGCAATTATAAAGAACCATTCGATGAAATTTATTCATCAGAAGTGATTAAATGTGCCTTGTTCCTCGACCACGGCCCATGGTATAAGGGGGCACGGCTGGACAACGAAAGATTGATAAACCCGCCCGACGGATTCTCTTCAGTCGCGGTTGAGGCAAGGTTTTTAGCTCGAAGAGGAGCTCGGGAAGTTGAGCTACGCGGGCCGTTTTATAAATCGCGGAAGACGTTTCGAATCTAGCGTAAAATGTAGGTTAACACCCCGTCCGGCGTGCTTTTACTTAGCGCCGTTGGGGGGCGCGCGCGGCGGAGCCCGCGATGCTGGCAAACGCCCCGTCATGCACTTCGTTCCGAGGCCGGTGCACCCTGCTTCTATATAATGTAAGGCGCGAGGGGTAGACTGGGCTGTTGCAGCGCGGCGCGACGTTGTGCGGAGGCCAAGAAGTGGAGGTAAAGAGGAAACAGAGTGAGAAGAGCGAGGTGTACTAGGAGGTGGAGTGGACGAGGTACGATAGCGCGCTAGATGAATGGCAAGGCGTCCACGAATATTTCACGAGGCGTATTAATATTGCAACGTCTCATCTCATGGATGTATCGAGGTAACATAATGCTGGACTATAGATAGCTCCTTATTAAACCAACGACTATACTCGGGCGTTGAGCAGCGGAGGAAACCGTTACTAACATAGTGGTGGCAGCACCGTCGTGTAGGGCGCAGCACCGTCGGTTCAGTGCAGCGCGCATTCATCTATGCAGTGAATATACATGAACTGCAGCCTTGCGCATCCATCACACGACCACGGTGACCTCGGGGAAGCGATTTTGAAGGCCGGGCCCCCAATTATATCGAGACAAATGCCTAATTCCTTTGTTCTCCAACAGAAAAACCCCTTGTTTTCGTCGGAAAATTAAGAATTCCATTTTTTTTCGACTCCGGGTGGTTCGGGGTGCCTCCGCGAGTCGGATGATGATATTCGGGAAAAAATTCTACAAGTTAGGGGGCACCGGTGCCCCCTCCGTACAAACTTTAAAGGGCTCTAATTTGGGAACCCGTCGACCGATTTCGCCCAATTTTGGCAGTCAAGTAGAGCGTCACGACCTCCTTCCTTGGTAGTATTTTCGTAATGATGTGACTTTTGAATATTTCAAAAAACCAACTTTCACCCATTAATATTCGTGAAACTTGGGCTGGCCAGGGAAAAGGTTCCGCAAAAACGAAATAATACTCGGTAATGTACGATATGAAGTTTCATTGGAATATGTAGAGTAGAGTTGAGGCGGAAGGGGATTTTGAATATTTCAATTTCTCACCACTGCAATTTCATAAATTATCAAGACACCGAGTTGAAACTTTTCGCACATACTTAATAGCGTTAAGGAAAAGTTTTATATAAAACCGAACCGGTTTCAGCGTTGGTATGTTATGCGAGATTGTTGTATCTTATTTGCAGGATAAAAAATATATATTGCTGAAAATTGACTATAATATTTCACTCTATATATTCAACAGTATAGTAGTGGATTTTAGATTTTTTTTCGTCATTAATATTTGGATATTTTAGCGATAATGTTGCAAGCTCTTAAGTGAGCTCATCGATTTTCTTATTTATTACGCTTCCATTAAAAAATCGATGCTTAGCGTAATAATTAAATGCAGACTTCGGACTCTACGTAAAAATAATATAATCTGAGATAATTGAACATGGCTGGCACTTGAAACGCTTTCGGATAAATTTAATAAATCAGCATTTTAATAAAATTCCATTAGCGAGTCTTGCCGCCCTGAACGCTTAAACTCCGGGTCCTTTCCAGGCCAGTCGTTCTCTTTCGTTATTCCTCTCTTCATACAGTATGCATGTAACCCTTGGCCTACTTATACACGGATAACGTCGTGTGGCAAAAATAAGTCATTGCGATTGAGATATCTCGGAAAAGCTCGTACGTGTACTATATATCTAGTCAGGTTGAATATCGGCACTGAGTAATAACTGTGATTAATATTACAAAAGCGAGTTGGCTGACGTCGTCACTGACATATCACCAGTGTCACTAAAATATCTGCACAATATTATTAAATTATATTTTACCGCTCCAGTCTCGACCCTTGACACACTCTATTTTTTTTTTTTTTTTTTACTTTCTTCTTGGTTAAAATGGTCCCGTTCCATAAAAACTAAAATTACAATGATTAAACGAACTCACCTAAAATTTCATCTGACCTTAAAGAGATTTTTAAGAAGTAGAAATATTTTTTTTACTTGTATTGCAAAAGTTCTGAAAAAAATTAAATAAAATGAGGAAAAAGTGCCCATTTTTTTCCATTACCATTATTTATTCCGGTCCATTCGAATATGCAAATAATTAAAAATTCTTTTGATAATCGACTCCGCTCCAATTTCGATATTCATAATTCAAGAGCAATTTTCGCTCGACTCGTCTCTTCATTTTTAAATAATTATAATAAGCTATTCTAATGATATTAACCTCTATAATATGTCACAATTTCCACGGTACACGATCTCAATATTTAATCAGCCAATTCTCTCATGCAGACGATAATGGAATGAATCTTGTAATATTATTAAAATATAACTATTATTAAAAAGCTTATAATAACTGCAGACACTCCACAACTGAAAAAAAAAAAACAAAAACAAATCCCCGAGAATAAAATAAACGTATGAATAAAATATACCTCCTGAATTCGCATAGCGAAATAAATTTAATTCCTCCCCATAAATTATCTTAAAAAATCCCGACAGCGAATTAAAATAATTCCATCAAAATGCAAATTAATTACACTATCAATTTTTTTATTCAAATTTATATTACCTAAAATTGAATATTAATATTTCTAATTTTCCTAGGATTCAGAAAATTAATTTTACACAAATATTAAATTTTATACCGATTTCTGTAAAAGCTCTTCGTTCTTAGGATAATTAAAATAAATACTTTTTAATCAATGTATATAGATACATAATTAAAATTTCTGTTTTTTATTACGAGCAAGCAGAACGCACCCTCATTTTAATATATACATTGATCGCGCCATACGTTCCCATAGTACATATATATAAATATATATATATACATATATACTGTACTATGTACAAACAGGCGTAGACCTCGCCAAGTCTAATACACGATTTTCTCTGTGGAACCTCGACTCGAGGTACGTGCATGCGCACGCCCCTCCCTTAAATATTGACATTGCCTTAAGAGAAGATAAATAACTTCCAGGGCGATCTCGCTCCCGGACTGACGCAACTCCCGTTCTAGTTGCCCTTATTCCATCCCTTCGTTTCCTTTCGTCCTTGCTACTTAGCCCTTCAGCACCCTTTGTACTTTCCTATATATCTGCCGATTTTTCCACCGGACAGAATTCCAAAATCACTTTTTCAAATCGAACTCACTGATACCTACTCATTTTTTTCCTTCCAAAAATTTATATACCCCAAAAAAAAAATGCGACACTCTAATACAAAAATGATTTAATTAATTTTCACCTTAATGGCATTCCCGCAAATTACTTAAATCTTCATTCTTCAAAATTTACTCGTTAAAATTAGAACTCAGATTTAAAAAAAAAATGCCACATTTGTTTCACGAGTTATTAAACAATATAAAAATTTCGTAATTAAATTACCGAAATAATAAAAACACCTCAAAATGTCATTATGAGCAACAATTAATTTCTTTTTTTTTTTTTTCGACATAGTAAAATAATTAAATCGCGCAAGGCCAGAGATATTAAGTTCCAAATTAGCATATCGCCGATATCCATCACGGGATCACTGATTGTAAGGTCTAATAGAGGGTGCGGTGCCCAGCGGGAATTTCCTTGGCGAGAGTGCGATCATCGGAGGGGTTATGAGGGTTCGAGGCGTTGCGATTGACGCCCCACGCGCATCGTTTATCCTGCAGAGTATCAACGAACGATTATTTCGAGCTCGTGGGGTTGTGGGGTGGCCGGGGGGTTTGGGGGGTTGGTCGTGGTAGTGGCGTCGACGCGGCAAGACCAAGCCGAACCCGCGTCGAGCGGGTATAACGTCCGTTGGCATTAACTTTTCAAGAGGTACCGATCCGATTCGAGTCGACGGCAATGCCACCGCCACCGACACCACTCCGACTATTTCTTCCGCATACATCCTATCACCGGAATACCTTCGTGTATTCTCGATATCGTACCATATGCATTGGTACTCAGCGCCATAAATCCTTAATGCCCACGTACAGGGTGTGAAAAAAAAAACTCCACATTTCAGTCCTACACAATTTCGTTCCCACATTATTTCAATCCTACACGAATTTCGTCCCCGCATAATTTCAGTCCTACACAAATTCGTTCCTACACAATCTCAGCCCTACACGTTTTTTTTTCAGTCCTACACTTTTCAATCCTACATAATTTGCGTACTATACATTTTCAGTCCTACACATTTTCAGTCCTACACGTATTCGGTTCTGCACGGTTATGTTTCAAATTCCATGTACCCATTCAACCAATTATCGTACCTTTCATGGATCCATGTGTAAGGACGTTTTGTTACGCCCTGTATATGTCTAAATGCCGATATATTTAATGCATAAGGATCTACATAGTGGCGATGTGAACAGGCAGGATTCACGTAACATACTTAATAGACACGAAGGTGCATCGACAGACTCACACGGGCGAGGCATTAATACTGGCAAGCAAAGTGCAAGAGGGAGGAGTAAAGGAGAGTAGGGGGCAGGGGGGAGTTAGGCATAGCTTGTCCGTAGCGTATATACGGAGAGCGATTAATAATGGACGTACAAATAATTTTAGATCGATTCGCCAGTCACGCCCACGACGGTGCCCTCCTTTATCGAGAATATATATATATATATATATATATGTATATATGCTGTAGTTTATACACCAGGCTCGATAATATAGCCAGACAAGAGAATTTATGCGACGAATTTAGCCTAATAATACTATACGGTATAATATCGAACGCATATACATTGTTTCACAGTTACTCTAAACTATGGAACGAACGGGGATGAGAGAGAGGGAGGGAGAGAGAGAGAGAGATCGATTTGCGGCTGACTAACAATTATCAGTCTTCGATTTATTATCAACTTGCATACTGTAATTGCTTGTAGAGCCCGCGCGCTCTATGTATAACGGAGATTAATTCCTCGGTGAAATTATCGCTCGCTTGTATCTTCCTCCCTCCCCCCCACCCACCCCCCGGCTGCCCTGAAAATTCAATTGATAATAGGTCGTACGTCGCATAGAAATTCAATTGATTGGTTGTATCGATATTTCGTTAAGTATCGGTGTACATCGATTTGTAGCGGAAAATTTTCGCGCTTCGTGTTTGCCTTACTCGGAAAAAAAAAAAAACATGTCCGATGAAATTTGCACACCGTAGTATCGGTTTCTTGGTTTACCGATTAGGCGACATTTATAGACAATCCATTTACGCCCTCCGAAGATGCTATTTTTCGACACTTTTTTTTATTTATCGCTACCATTTCCGGAAAAGGTACGATTTTTTTTTTTTCATCAAGGAATATGACGTCATTTGTGAAAATAATAATTAATTGAACGAATTATTGGCAATTAAGGGGATGAAAACCTTTGTTATGGTCGCGCGCTTGTATCGAAGCCAGAAATGTGAAGCTGAGCGCGAGAAAACTGAGACAGCGAGGAGAAGCTCCTCGTAAAGCTCCATTTTACGAAGTGATATACAACAACGCCCAAACATCCGGTAGATATTTAAACGTCGGTTAAGTTTGGAGATAACTTAACAAACGTGGAGCGGTGCCCCCCCCCCCCCGCCTTGGCGGGGTGGTTATTTCGAGCCAAGTGAATCGAAGATCTTAGCCAATGATTCACCGCGAACGAAATACGCCCCGACGATTATTAACAATTATTAAGCGGAATTCTTGAGATTGAATGGCTCTTAAGGATTCTACGCATAATCGAATTATAGAAACGCCCGGACTATTATTGGAAAACGACCGATAATAGGCTAAGGGTTTCAACTTGGAATCGATTGAAAGCCAATAATACTAAAATTAGAAAAAACTCGTTAACGCAAAAAGGCGAAAATAACAGAAATAAAAAAAAAAGTACGCAGCAAGACTGAGGTAAAAAAGAGTTATGGGAGATAGCGGGTTAATTTACTCCCAGGGGGAGGGGGGCTGGGGGTAGGGGGGCGGCGATTTAATTTATATCACGCGGTCGCGCTGGTTGGCAGCGGGTCGCGCGATTGAATCGAAATCGATTGGAGCTGCAGAAAGGGAAATAGAGATAGAGGCGCCGGTAGTGGAAATCGATTGGATTAATGCAGGCGTATTAATTCGATGAAAATTAATTCGATCCGCCGACTTTGGACCGCGGAATTATTCTAATCCAATCCATGCGGAAGCCGCCACGATTACGCGACGCTTGCCGCGCGCATAACTTGCAGCTACCAAGAGGAAGCCCCGCCGGGAGCTTCGCCGCTTTTCCAGTCGCCTGTAACGCCGTTTGCCCTTAATACACCGTTGGGCTTTACGGATGCTGCGAATCAATCCAGGATTCAATACAAGAGCTTTGTCGTCACGGCGGTAAAGTAAAGGCGGATCCGGTGCTTTTTAGGTGCCAATTACGCAGGCCGTGCTTCCACATAGATCGCACTGAAAAAAAAAAGTGCTCGAATTTCGATGTACGAGCGGTGAACGTTTTCCTGTGCCCTCGAAAAAATAATAGGCAGATCCGGTGCTTTTTTGGTGCGAATTACGCGTCTTGTCTTTCCGCATCGATCGCACCACAAAAGCATCGATGAACATGTTTACTAATCCAAACTGAATCCGCAACCAGAAGCCGCTACATGATTTTCTTCAATTAGCAACCAACGATGCATAATTAAGGTCGCTCGGATCCGTTTCGAGGTGAACACCCGTTGGACAGAATTTCGTACTTGTCCACCCACAGCAAATCTTGTACCGTACAAACCCACTTTATCTCTCTGTCCTGCTCTTCTCTCCACTACGTTATATATCTATGCGGAAGGTACACGGCCCTAATACATAGTTCAGTACTCCATCTGCATACGTGTGAGCTAACACCGCGCAACCCGTCCCCTCCTCCACCCGGACTAAGTCCACACAGTGACTAACCTAACCCTCACTTCCATCGTCCTCCGGCCACCCTCTGGTTTTCATCCCTGGCCCACCTATCTGTCCCGACGAACACGTTCCAGGCTAGATCGTGCGTGCACACGACATCTACGCTACATCCTGCCCCCCCCCCCCCCCGCCCCTTTCCAACTTTACTCCCCCATCCAAGTGAAGTCTGATTCAAGCTACACACCATAACATTACACTAATTCATACCATAGCATGGAATCTCATTAGCCCGGCGAAATTGTTCCTCATTTTATTTTTATCCGCACTTGATAATTGATGAAATTTCGTCGGTCGCAATCAGGAAGAAATTTCAAGAACCGCATACCGCACGGAAAATGAGTGAATAATGAAAAAAAAAAAAAAAGAAAACAATGCGAACGGCTACGATAATCGAAGAAGCAATTGCAGCGGAAAAAAAATCAGTGAATAACGAGAACGAACAATAAAAATAACGAAAAGAAACAAGACTAATGGGCAAAGCCAATGCAAAGGAAGGGCGAGCCCTCAGCTTTCCACGAGCTTTCCCCCCTTCACTTCCGGCACAACCAGAGCGCGCTCTACTCGAATTTTCCCCAAGCGGGAATTAATGGATAACGCCAACTACCCACATTTGTTACTACTCCACGAAACACTGTTGTAATAAATGCAAAATGCGAAGAAGGAAAAAAAATAAAAAGTAGCACGAAATGTAAAATCGTCAAGAGTGTAATCGGCAAGGCTGTACGATATATCCGCGAAATAATTATTCTCAATTGGTTGTAATTCGCTGCCGCGGTAGAATCGCGAGTTACAGATTCATTCTTATTCGTATACGCACTTGATGCACGCTCACCAGATCTCGAGAGGCACCGCATGCAGTTACCTCGAGCATCGGCATCGATACTCACGTGCGATCGTTAATCAATGCTCAATCGTAATGCAGCGCTACACTACACACTTTCCGTATTAAAAAAAAAAAAATCTTCATTTATTACATCACGATTATTCAATTATAAAATTGGCAGAAAAATAAAAAATCGTCAACAAAATATTTTGATCGAAAAATTCGATATAATATTGAAGGACGATAAAATAATTGAATTTTCCCCGAAAATTATCAGCAAATTACTCAATCACTGGATTATTAATTCCGAAATTGTCGATTACTTGTTTTAAAAAAATATTTTACTACGACATAATAATGAATAAAAAATAATAAATAAATATTGACGAATAAATATGAAAACGGGAGTTTATGGGGATGGAAAAATTGGGGATGATTCAGCAGCGGGAGTGTCGGGGACGATTCGTTAAGCGATAATGACGAGCCAATAACGGAAAACGTCAACAGAGGCGCGTTGTTGTATATATATATATATATATATTGGGCGATCGGGCAAACTGGCCGAATGCGAAACAATCCGATCTCGGGACCGGCCCGTTCGCCACTTCGTCGAGGCTCGCCGTTACACACATGCACCACCGAGTGTAGGTGTTACATACCCCCGGAGCTCTCTGCGCCGGTACGTGCCGCTGGACCGCCAACGCCACCACCGCGTGCGGCATCAATTTACCGTAAATAAATAAATCTATTTATACGAGCGGGCGCGCGCGGACATGGCTTGCTCGCCCATCGCGCGGCGTATCGCTCCAATAGTTTAAACATTAGGCCGTTGAATAAAATATCGGGTTTACCGGAAAGGGTTGGTCTGTGTGCCTGGTGTGTGTGCCTCCGCGAAACCGACGACACAAATTCGTTAGTTCCGCAATCGCTCATATCAACAAAGCCTCTATCTCTCAATAAACAAAAAAAAATGAAATGAAAAAAAAATTCTCGATTTCTTCATTACATATTCTGAATTTTTTCAATTATTTTTTTATTAAATTTGTTAGTTCAATTTCAATTTTTATAATGAAGAGAAATTTTTTTTTTAATTTTGTATAGGAAATGATTTTTTTTTTTTTTTTTTTTTTTTTTTTTTTTTTTCATTGTAATTTTATATTTTTTATTATAGCAAAGTGAACGATAAATTGTAAAATTTAAATGTGGCGATTACGATGAATCTGTAAACGTCAACAGGGCGAAGATTTTAGCGACGTTAGCAGCACGTGACGACGACACGCGAGGGCTGTTCCGGTGCGCGCAAGTGGCGACGTTGCGGTGTCGGCGACCGCGAATCTCGCGTCGGAAACCCTGCGGGCCACACTCTGTACGTGTATTATAGTCGCGTGTGATGTGCGGCTGTGTTACTGCCGGCCGTTACTACTTCGTACCACATAACCGATAGTCGGGAGCACGAACGGCAACGTACAGATATAACCTCACGAGACTTCGGCCGAAATTCGTAATTGCATGGTGGTAACAATAAACGAACGGTTGAACATCATGTTTCGACCGAATGTTATCCTCCATTCAGCGAGGTACCATGTTTTTTTTTGTGAAGATATTAACTTTTGGTACACGCCGATTACAAAACTCCATTTTTTTCATGGTTTCCCATAGAATTTTCGAGATATCCCCATAACAGTTGGCAATTTCGTAATCAGCGGAAAATTTCCTATAAGATTGGTTTTTTTATTTTTATTTTATGCCATGCGGAAAGAAAGTCGAGAAATGCGAGAAACCGATTTTTTCGCACTGTGCGCTAATAATTGTTTGAATTCTGCAGTTTGAGGTGCGCGGGCGACCCGAGTGCGCGTCTTATGTTACGGTTGACATGACCTAGCGCTGCAGAGGCGTATTAGTATCAGAATAAGCATGCCACAATCAAAGCAGAAGAAGCATATTTTAGGGGATGGAAACTTGTCCTACCAATGCCGAGTATAGTAGCTCGACTCGACGGATTTACGGCCGAGAGTCGTCTGACGGCTAATTCCAGCAAATATTTGCCAGCAGCAGCAGCAGCAGTAGCAAGAAGATATAGGCTACGTGGATTTCAGTCAACAGGAGAGAGAGAGCCTCGAACTCGTGGGAGCAAAGCGGAAGCTTCGAGGGTTCGAAGCCAGAGGCAAATGCCACTGTTGATGGGACGAAAAGGGGGAGGAAAAGGAGTTGGAGAGAACTGCTGGCTTCGCCCTTGCTTCTCCTGAAACTCGAAGCTTCTTTCTCGCTGCTACCCCTTTTCTTCCTTGTCTTTCTCTCTCCCTCTCCGTTAACTCCACGGGCGTACCGATCCATGTACCCCTTCTTGGAGCCACTCTCGTGCCTTCGCCGCGGGAGCAAATTTCTAATCGGATTACCGAGGATTAGCAAAGTTCGTTTGTTCTAATGAAATTCGTCTAAATTAACGTCCGGGATCGCAGACGCGAGAGCCACCGGCCTGAAGAAGCAACTCAACCCTGTCGCTATACACTGACACGCTGGTAGGAATTTTGTCACCATCCGATTGCCCGTGAGTTGGCACAAGGCGAACGCAAAAACAGTGGCATCGTCATGAAACCAGTGCCATTTTCTTCCTCTCGACGAGACCTTTCAAACGAAAAAAGAATATCGAAAATCCACCGAGCCAAAAAAAAGTTACAGCCAATTGAAAATTTCGAATTTTGGTAAGCCTGTTTGCAGGGCTGCCAAAGCCGAAAAAATTAATTTCGTCTTTTTCAAAATTTAAAAAAGCAATCTTATCGGAAATTTTCCGCTGATTACGAAAATGCTAAGCATATCATCGATATCTCAAAAATTCGGTGAGAAAACGTGAAAAAACTGACAAAAAATTCGTTTTTTTTTTTGTAGTCTTCAGTTTTATAATCTCACGTCTTGTTAGAAATCCGAGCACAATAATATCAGCGTCGAGTGCATTTGGGCTCTGAGTAAAATAACTTATTTCGAATTGTTAATCATGAGTTCCGACGGCGAGAATAAGAAACTCGAGGTAACGAACTGCGAGTGTAGAACGGAAGGTAGAATCGAAAAATAATCGTCGTGCAGTGAGCGAAATTGCGATCGTTCGGAAATAAGTGTGCGTGTGAAATTCGAAGCTCCGTTGGTGACGAGACTCCTAAGCCTCGAAAGAGTTTATTTCCAGCCGTTATACGATTAACAATAAAGCACATAGTACAGGAAAGACTGCGAGTCGAAAATACCGGTCAGAGTTTTGTTGCCCTCGCACGGAATGACGGGAATTTAAATTTGAGGTCTCGGTACACGATGAAAATAATGCATAAACTTCATTCCGTATAATTAATATTTGAATTAACGTCTAAAATACTCCACATCACAGCTAATAATATATTTAGATGGAAAACCGCGACGAGATTTCCACGGACTCAAATATCACTTGTGAAGTTACCGGTATCGTCGTTTTAATATTAATAGACCCTCAAACTCCCTGAAAATGCTCCACGTGACCAAAGAATTAATATCGCCACGACAAAATGGAAACTCGTGAGAAATATCTTTCTCAATTAACCCATGAAAATGAATGTCAACGTCGACACTTCGCAGACATCTCAGTGAATAAATTTATTACGAAATTCATTATCTTCAAAATTTATATTCCAGTCACTCGATTAAAAAAATTCCAAAAAAAATCCTTTCCAAAATAATCGAATAAATTAAAACCCAAAAAATCCTAGAAAATCACCTCAACAAAAAAGCCCATTTTTTTAAATTTAGTCACCTACCAAAATTTCCAAACATTTATTTAAATAAATAAAAATGATATCTCAACATTTTTTGTTTTTTTTTTTTTTCGAAATAACAAAATAACAAGAAGAGGAGTGACAGCAAAAATGAATGCGCTGCCGAGGATAAAAATGCAAGACACGAGCGAGACGGAGAGAAAGTGAACAGGCGAGAGATTGGCTGGAGGCTGAACCAACACGGACACCGAAGAGCAGAGGCGTATCTCCGACTGGTTCAGGCTTTGCCATATTTAATTCACGGTAGCCTCTCACTCGGTTCACACGGTGCAATGTGCTGGTTGGTGTCTGACTGCCTCGGTGTGTCCAACGCCCCGCGAGAAAGCCCCTGTCTCGCGGCTAGCCCGTTTTCCTCAGCTTCCCACTTTGGTCCAGGAGCTTCGCAGTTTCGCAGCCTCCGCGGCCAGAGATTCCGAGTCCCATTTCCATTAGCCCCATGCATCTTCCACGATTATTCGTGTTGCTCCTCAATTTGGACAACGATTCCCCATATCCTCCACGTTACACCATAGAATATGATAAATCTTAGATTGGGATGTTATTGTTAATGAAAAAAAAAAATCCGAGGCATCAGACGATTTCGTAGATGAATTCTGCTGACATTTTTTTCCGTTGAACAAGAAGCCAAAATATTGTTTAAAAATTTGACAAGATTAGCCGAAACTGAAAATAAAAAATAAAAAATAAAAAATGAACTCCTCTCCACCAAAAAGCTCAATTCCACTTTTTTTTACCCCTTGAATTATCAAAATGAAATGATAAAGCAAATTATCATGTTTCTCAGCGATTTAAGATCAACTGATATCAGGGATGCTGATTATGGACCATATTCTTCAGCAATGAACTCCTCTCCACCAAAAAGCTCAATTCCACTTTCTCATTGCAATCTGAAAATGCCATTATCTCTCTTTTGGAATAGGAAGACAAGTGCTCGAGGGAAATGCAATGGTTACGATACGAAGGCCTCTCGAAAATTCATTTGCGTGGGCTTTTAAAAGTCTGGGAAGGCTCGACAACGAGACGAGACGATGGCAGATATGAGAAGTCGCCGCTGCAACGCTCGAGTGAGATGAGCTGCTTGAGGGAAAAAGCGAAGCTCCGAAGCCTCGAAGGTCCGGGAGCTTTTCGGCTGCCCCAAGCTTTTTGGGCTTTACTTGCTCGCGTTCGGCCGAAACGCATTATCAGAAAAAACCGTAGGATCCTGAAGTGTTTCCAGGCCTGACTCTCGACGTTTTTAACGTTACCCGAGACTCTGACCGGAAACTTTTCAAATGAGCCAACTTTCCGTGTGTCTTTCGACGTATTTTCCATTCTCATGCCTCGAGATCTCGACGAACCCTTTTTTCTGATTTTTTTTTTTTTTTTCACTGGTCAGAAAGTACCTTCTCTGCCCACATATTAGCAAAGTTGTTGCGCACTGCAATGCAGACTTCCGGTTTGCCGCTCGCGGTTCGACGAGTGCCTAATAAATCCCAGTGAACGCTGGTCTTTAATTTTTTTTTGCGCAAATGCAACCTCTTTTTAGTTTTCCAAACAACTTCTTAAAAATCTACTTTTCTCGCTCGAAGAAATACCAGGAATTTTTATTAATTACAATGAGAAAATTTTTTTTACAGATTTTATAATCTGGAGCAACGGAAATTAATTTTTTTTTTTCATTTCACTATTAATAATTAATTAAGCATCGATTTAATTTTTTTCAATCTGTCGCTAATTAAAAATTAATCAATCGGTGATTCTAATAAACCGATTTTTTTTTTGTTACAGGCCAAGATGTTGGAATCTTCCCATGCTTGGCTCGGAGCCTCCACCTCCAATATATCAGGTGAGTCTTAATTACCATTTAATTTTACCACCCCCCCCCCCTCGCCCCAATTATTAAAAAAAATAATAATTCGTCGTTTCAATTATTCCAGGATAAATTTGTATTTTGCGAAATGTTAATTTAAGCCTGAATTACGTGTATCCTCGCGACCTTTCGATAATTCGATTGAACGAGAGGCGCGGAATCGTGTCACCATTTTCCATCCGCAATCTCCGCGTGGATTAAGTTTCTCGTATTGTCGTCTCGGGTAATAGATTTCGTCGTTGAAACATTATTATTCGCAATCTCGGAACGAGAAAGACATTATTACCAAACGGAATACACAACGGTGAGACAATCGATATGATCGATAATCGAATTACCGTCGTACCTTGAAGACCTACTTGCATTCGGCAGCTTTAATGCACTCGTCATTTTCCTTTCTATTGCAGCTGAATTTTTTTTTATTTTTTTATAATCGATTTTCACGATATAATCAATAATGAAAATTTGTTGTTCATATTTACTGAATATTTACTGTTCGAAAGATATAAAAATAATTTTTTCTTAAATTGTTTAAAAAATAATTGCTGCAGTTATACAATCGATGATGATTTTTTTTCTAAATTAATATTATTAATAATATAATAATATATCAATATGGATCCACGAGATGTAATATCTTTAGGATTTTTATTACGCAATCCCAATAATTTATCCCGTCAATTGACATGGTCGGCAATTTTTTTATCAAAGGTAAATAAGTGGGGACGGGAGGTGCACTCGCGTCATTACTCGCGCAATAATAAAGCACGGCAATGCATTTTGCTTTAATATAGAAAGCAATTTAGATAGCGAACGCGAGGCGCGCGGGTTAATGGTGCCGATAACTCGACTCCGATTTCACTCGCTTACCCTATTCTCGGTGCAACCTCAATATCCTGAGGTTTCTAAGCGCTGCACTAAAAAAAAAAATATTTTTTCTGTACACAAATTTTTATTTAATTAATTTGATATGAATAACAATTGATCGGAAATAGAAATATTCCCTTGAATTTTGGTCAATTCCACAATTAAAAAAAAAAGCAACTTTGATTTTTTTTTTAGTCGGAAATCAAAAATATGCTAGAAATTTCTACTTTATTATAAAAATTTGGTAAAGTTTATTATTTTTGAGTGTAACCAATTTTTTTTTTTTTTTAATATTTAGATTGTTGATAAATTAATTAAAAAATGGCCTGGAAATTAATTGTACTTGTATTTCCGCAATTGTTTAAACTCACTCGCGTTTCGGTTGGATAAAGTTTCGAGTCCCGTGGAGAAGGAAAATACTCTAAGCTGGTAAAAAAAAAAAAAAACAAGAAAAAAGAAAAGCCAGCGCGGTGTTGGCTCGCGAGCCCTCAGCTCTCCGGCATTTCTCCCTTCGTCGACTTCACTGGCCCCAACAGGTGGGCACGGGTATCTCGTTTCCTCCCTCGCTTCGCTCTCTTCCTCGTCCTTTTTCCTTGCTTTATTTTTTTTTATTTTCTTTTTTTTCTCGCCTCCGACGAAAAATTTCCCGCTTCGCCAACTTTTAACTCAAGTAAAACGAATCGACGAGGGTTCTCCTTCAAGTATTTCTCGTCTTGCTTTCATCCGGCCTCTTCAGGGTCCTTCCCTTTCGGTACCACTTCATTTTCTTTTGTCTCTGTAATATCGCACTTTTAAAAATATTTCATAATTTTTCTCCCCTCATTTCACTCCTCATCAATGAGAAAAAAAAAAAAAATTCATTTAACAATTACGAATTGTATTTATAATTAGATTCGAAAATTAATTAATTACCTGAAGCAAAAATAACATTTTCTTATTATTTTTATCGAAATAATTAAAAATAATTGCCAGGAGAAAATTATTATATTTCCTTAAAATTGAATATAATATTTTCGAGGATATTAATTATTCACTAATCAATAAACAATATAGCCCAAAAATAATTCGATATATACAAAAAATATTTGACTTATTGATTTTCGATGAAAAATCATCATTTTGCCCTTCGGTGGATTAATCGGTGTTTAATGTATTTATTTAATTGTCAATTGTAATGCGTTCACCGGGTGAAATTCGTGAAATCCACTAAAACGCAAAATTTCGCTTGTGCGAATGAATGCGCACGTAGGAGGAACGGTAGCGGTATTTATCGCAAAGCTTGGCGTTGCCTGGTGCACGTGTAGAAGGCAGCAACGTTCGGGTTGCCTGGGGGGGTTGTAGTTGTAAATCGGGCTTCGCGTCGGGTGTTGTAAACCGCGCCGGAGCATAAATCCCGACGTATAAACGGCGTTAATTACTACGTTGTCGGGTCGGAGGGATGAGGGCTTGTGGATAGCTCGTTGGCTCGCGGTGGTGGTTCACCGTACGCTTCGCTAACCCGTCCCTCCGCGTCAAGGGCTCGCGCGGTGTGTCGAGGACACCTCTTTTTAGTGCCCGACTGCTCAATAGACACGTCGTGTTTTTGTTTTTAGCCTTATCGACAATAATAACCCTGATTAAAATAGCCCTGCAAAATTTTCACCCCCTCGACAAGGGATGACCCTTAATCTCGGTCCAAATATTGCCCTGATTTTCGTCACCAGATCGAACAAGGGATCGTGAGATGTCCGAAATTTTTTTCACCTTCCTACACAACTTTTGGTTCTAAAAGGCGAATGGGAAGGCAGATCGAGCTGATTTTTCGGCCAATCGACTCGTTAGCCGGGCTAATACACTTTGGCCTCGGGCTAATACGCTTTTGAGTCGGGTTAACACTTTTTTTTGCCGGGCTAATACACTTGGTGGTGGGCTAATACACTTGTACGCGCTACTAACCACTCTATTCGTTCCTCCAAATATTGGAAATTTAATGTGTGATGGAATGAGTAGCTTACGACAGTACATTTTTTATGAAGGTCGTTTGAGGGTTATTCGGTTCAGAAATAATCATAGGCCAATGGCCAACACAACGATATTAAGATACGGCGTTAATTGATAACCTGTAAACCCAATTTAGTAAATCGATCGAGCGGAGTGTCGAAATATCATATTTACGAAAGGTTCCCCTGTCAATCAATCGATTTCTAGCAGACTATTCGAGCCTCTTGAAGCTGAAGGCGCCAACCTGGACGCGTCACGATCTCCAGGAGGCCATCGAGGCTGTGGTAACCCAAAAAATGCGCTTCACCCAAGCCTCGACCAAGTACGGGATTCCGAAGGGCACCCTCTACGACAATATCCTCGGGAAGTCGAAGAGGATGATGGTCCTTGAAGAAGCTGGCCTCAACACCCACGAAGAAACGGCCGTTCTCCAATTTTGCTGCGACATCACCGTCAGCCCTTACAACAGACGAACGAAAAAGTCGCTCAACGCTATTCTCAATTTCGTGGAGAGGCTGAGACGTCGACGCGATCCGGGCTTCATTTTTACCGGCCTCTCGGGATTTCGGTGGTGGTGGGCATTTTGCAAAAAACACTCGATCGTCTCGCTTTACTTCAACGACGAAAACGACAACGAATGACCATCCCGAGGGAATCACGATAATTGGACACCCTTAAAATACACCCTTCGGCCCAAATTCGGATTCTGGTGCATCGCCAGTCGAAATATTGCGAAACGAATTTTTTTGCGGCTTACTATAATAACGAAGAGCCTTAATTTCGTTGAATTTTCATTGCCCATTTAATTGAGCTTTTTTCATTTGCGAGTTGGCACGGATATTTCAATGAAAAATTGAGTCAACGTTTGCTCTCAACTCTCTGCAGATTTCATTTTATTCTCAAACTTTTTTTTTACCTTTTTTCTAAATAAGGTCGAAATATCTTTTTTATTCATAAAAATAATTTGAATAATCATTGTTGGTTCGAAAATTGAAAATTCGACTTTTTGGTAATTAATTGTTAATGATTGTTTAGTGACAATCATAAAATGGTAAGGAAATGTGCAATAAAATGGTCAGCATGTGATTACAAAAATTCGTCGGAGTAACTAAAATTAGTGAAATTTAATTAAACGCGTGTCCAGTCATCGAAATTCCCAAAAATTTTCATGTGCCGTCCAAAATAGGTATTTCTAATTAATTAGAAAAATATATAGAATTAGTCGTTAATCGATTGCCATTAATTCTGACGATTAATTTTTTTTTTTTCGTCAGATCTCCCGAAGGCTAAGAAAAAAAAGCGAAGCCCGGAGAGTCGATTAGTCATAAAAAATGACGCTTTCCTTAATTTAATAGCGAATCGAAGGATTCTGATAAAATTGTACATTAATCAACAGTCTTCAAATTAGTTTTAGCGTTTTTTTTCTTCATCGCTTGAGAAAAGTCTTGCAAAAAATGACGATCAATGTATTCTACAAAAAAATTTCAAAAAATATTTCGTTGCATAATAAATAATAATTTAATAACCAATAAGATAATACTAAATAATAAACTAAGATTCTGCTCAAAAAAAAGTTTATATTCATGCAATTGTATTAATTAGCTAAATGACATTAATTAAAATATTGTTACAATTAATAATTCCTATTGAAGCGTGATATTTATTTGCAATTTGAGGGACCAAGAATAAAAAGAGAAAGAAAAAAAACTAAATGTGCCTTTAGACTGTTTAGTATTAAACGAAATGAGCGTATTTTTACGAGTGAATGTGTGTGTGAACGTAAGAATTAATTGAATCGTCATTACGAATTTTTTTAATGAAAAAAAAATTATTTTATTAATTGAAATTGTAAAAAAATGTATGTGTGTAATTGTGAATGTGAGTTTGGTGCTACTAAAGTTAAGGAAAAGACTGCAAACAATTAAATTGTCACTGGCAGACAAAGGAATCCTTGAAAACGTCAATTTGGACACGTGGGTTAATTAAAACGGAAAAACGTTCGCCGGCAATTAGTCAATCGAGTCTGGGTCTTACGTACAGCCTCTCCATTAATTAATACGAAGCTCTAAAAATAGAGCGACTCGCGCCACGCGTGTGTTTGTGATTTCGAATTAATTGTATTAATTATTAAATTGGAGGAGGCCTAATTAGACCCAATAAATAAACTATTAAATAATCGTCGTGAATTGAGGCCGTCGCTGGAGTTCTCGACTACAACGGCTGCTCCAGTTTTCCGACTTGCTATATATACGCTTACTTAATCTTCGTATCGGGTTCTCCAATGTTTTGCAATTCTTCGCGAGTCTCCCACGACCCCAGAAGAAATTATTCTTCATCATTTGCGAGGTCACATTCGAGACTGCAAATGCGCAATTATTTTTTTTGCGACAAAAAAAAATTTCAATATTCCATATGAAATTTATCTATTTTCGTATTTATATTGTTTATTTTATGAAAATAAAAAAAAGCGGGTCAAGGATTCTTTCGGTGCCGGATTTGCAATAACAAATAAAGAATGAGCGAAAAAGCGCTTAATTAGGTGAAATCAATTGCGATTATTGAAATGTTATCATATTTCAGCGAAGAATTTTGTAGGAGGATTATGAAACTTGGACAATACAGAAGTATGTTATCCTCACCCAAAATTGATAATTATTTATATCCTGATTATTGTATAGCACGCGAAAAAAAGAATGTCGGTGCATTTTATATTTTTTATTTATAGGGTACGAGAAGGCAAAATAATATTGTTAAAGAAGAGCAAAAATAAAACAAAAATCCTCGACCCACGAACACAAGTTCCTCCATCGATCGTTTCATTATTGAGTATAATTTTCCTTTAAACCTCAAAAAAAAAAAACAACAACAATTTTGAACCTATGACAACCCAACTAATATCGTGCTTTCCTCCGTTTTCTCTTTCGCGGGGGGCTGTTCCAGCAGACAGCTACCAGTACCAGCTTCAATCGCTCTGGCAAAAGTGCTGGAACACGAATTCGGGACTGGTGCACAATCTTCGCTTCCGGGAACGCGGCCCCCTCAAGTCATGGAGACCGGAAACGATGGCCGAGGCGATCTTCAGCGTTCTTAAAGAAGGGCTTTCCCTCAGTCAGGCTGCAAGGTCAGTGAATTACGCATAATTCATCAATTTTACATCAATTATCTGTTAATAAAACGGTTTTTCGTGATTTTCACGCGGAGTTTTCAATATATCGACAAAAATATTAGCATTTTCGGAATCAGCGGAAAATTTCCGACGAGATAGGCTTTTTAAATTTTCGAAAAGAACGATTTAATTTTTTCGACTTTGGTAATCCTGGAAATCAGGATTACCAACAGTCTCAATTTTCAAATGCCCGTAACTTTTGTTTGAGTCGACCGATTTCAATAATTCTTTTTCCATTCGAAAGAGCTCAGCAAACTGAAGAGAACAAGCTTATCACAACACCTTACTCTTTACGTTTATGAATATTCACAAAACCCAAATATCTGAAAAAAAAAAAAAATCAATTTCTCTATCCTTTTTTCCAGAAAATACGACATCCCCTATCCGACGTTCGTGCTGTACGCAAACCGAGTCCACAACATGCTTGGGCCTAGCTCCGATGGCGGGGCCGGTGAGTGTTAGTTGCCATTTTTATTTTCAATTACTACACGACAATCGCGCCAATTTCGCTGCCCGCTGAAAAGTCATCGAGCTGCCGGTTTCCCGACAAAGAGATTCCGTCACGTGAATATCCCATTTCATCGACTCAATAACACCCATAAGCAACGATTGTGTTAAACCACCAAGGGAAAAAAAAAAACATCGTCGCCCCCTCGATTCGACATGGAATGCCCCATACATGCGTATATATATCCGCGTATGTATGTAAACTGCGTGGAATCGCTTGCTCCGGCTCCAATCGTGAATAGTTAATAAACGAGAGCTTTAAAGAATATTCCTGACCCCCCAACCCCCCCAACCCCACCCCCCAGGCCCCCCCCCACTGTGGCTGCCACCTTCGTGGATTTAGTTGCGCTCGTAAAAGCTGCAATTACATCGGGGCTGCAGCTCGTTTGCTGGATGCATTAGCTCGATCCTCTATCTCCGTCTCTCCGTGGTTAACGCAGTTACTTGATTTGACGGCCATTCTGTATTTACGCAGGTCGCTTTAATTCGTTATTTTATTGTTCAAGAGGGGGGACATGGGAGGAGGGGGGAGGCTAAGGCAAGCGTTATCGTTTTGCCGTGCGACGGACGTATTAGTGCCGCGTTAACAGCCTTAACTATCTTTATGGGGGGCTGGGGGAAGGGGGTGGGTTAGGGGGTTGGGGGGCAGGGGGGCAACATCACCGGTTGCATTTCTCCTCTCGACAACACTCGACACACACTTCTCTCTCCTTCTTAAACTCTTATATACCATCACTTCCGTTGTAACCCATTCACTCCTGGAAACTAGAGGCTCGTAATAGCCACTTTTGTAACACCCATCTTTATTAGAATCTTTACCGTCGAGATGCGGAACAATTGTCCGCAATTTGCCTAGCAATTGTACGCGGGACGTTAAAAATGTGTTAATCGGATTTTTGTAACTGTGTTAACAACGCAGTTTTTTTTTTGTGAAGTTAGTGAATAATGCGATTTTTTATTTTGGAGGAATTTTTTTTTTTTTTTTTTTGGGTAGCGAAATTGGCACTTTGTTTGATTTTTTTGACGACGATAATTCATTTGTGCGTTTGACGTTAAACTTTACAGATCTTCGACCGAAGGGTCGAGGCAGACCTCAGAGGATTCTACTCGGTGTGTGGCCCGACGAGCACATCCGAGGTGTCATTCGCGCGGTGGTTTTTCGCGACGGCCACATCGTCAAAGACGAGCAGAATCCGATGTATCCCAGCTTGGCGAATTATGCGTGCAACGGGCCGGAAGGTGCGGTCAGCCCCGGTGCCGCTGCGGCCGCTGCGGTCGCCGCGGTTGCTCAAGGTAATTCATCCCATCATTTTCCGAAACGTTGCCACGCGCCAAATAAACCTTCCGCTACCTTAAAGCCCTGAAATCTTTTTTCTGCTAAAAAAAAAAAAACAATTCTCCTCAATCCTCACGAACTCACATTAAGGCCCATAAATTTCACTTTCAATTTACAATTTTCAAAAAATTGTCTTCAACAGCTTTGCCAAATTGAATAAATAATAATCATTTTCTCTCTTCAGATTCGAAGATAAATTCTAAAATATCAAATTTACTCCGAAATATCATTAAAATCCTTAAAAAAAAAAACGAATCACTCTTAAAAATGAACCCCGCTTAATCGTCAATCCTCCTCCTCCTCTTCGAAACAAAAATTCCAGGCCAAATGTCCAGCTCTACTCCCAGAATAAAAAAAAAAATAAAAATAAACAAAAAAAATCAAATTTGAATATTCGCAGGTCTCCGGCACCAAATGTGCAGTATGGTAGCAGCGGCGCAGTCCCATCAGCACGACATGATAGCGACGAACCTCTCGGCGAATTTCCAGGCGGCTGTCCAGGTCAGTCAGCACCACTTGAACAACAACAGTCCAGCGAGCAACAACAACAACAACAACAACAATAACAACAACAACAGCAACAACAGGAATTCGCCGCTGATCCTGGGACTGCCGAGTCCAGGATCCGGGGGTCCACCGGAGAGTCCCATGGAGGGAAGTCCACTGGCCAGCCCATTAGCCCCTCTCATGGATCCTGCCCATATACCGAGCAGCGTCGAGGTCGGAATTGGAGTCAGCGGAATGACTTACAAGCCAACTCGTAGTTTCGTTAGTCCGCGACCGGAGAATCTCTTCCAAGAGGACATCGCCGACCTGGTGAAGAGTCCTCATTGCCACAAGGACAAGGACAAGGTTCCCGTGAAACTGGAGCCGCTTTCCGATTCGCGAAGTGAGCAGTAAAAAAAAAAAGAAAGAAAGAAAAAAACGATCTAAGGATTTTATTTTATTTTCTCGAAGTTAAAAAAAAACATCACGAATCTCGTCCCCCGTTTTATTCCGACGAGAAAAGCGGAATTTTCTTAATTGAGTAGCGAAAAAAAAAAAATTGCGGAAAAATTGAAGCAATGGATTTTTTTCTTTTTTTTTTCTGGGAACTTTTGAGAGAAAATCGAGCGTCGACATTCGTTCTGTTTATCTTCGTGCGTATTAAACGATATACATATAAATAATAGATGATATAGAAGATAAAATGCATATATATTATAAGTAAATAGAGACGAAGGTATACATAATATACATACGGATTAGCGAGGCGCGTATTAAATGAAAAAACATTAAAGTCGAGGGGCTCAGGGAAGCACCCGAAAAAAACAAAAAAAAATTGATAAAAATGATGAGGAAGATGAGAAAAACGAGGACTAAGAGAAGATCATAAATAGGTAAAAGTTTGGGCGGGCGGAAAATCAAAAGACGTTTACGGGGCGGGAAAGGGTCTCGTGTCCGAAATTTGCGGCCCAGAATTTGTCGCCGAATTATTCGAGCGGATCCGTGAATGAATTGTTAGCGCGAATGAATTTTTTCGTACTTTCCACGAGTATTTTTTATTTAATTGACGATTGTGGAAATATATATTTGCGCTAAAATGCACGTATTTCCTTTTTTCCTCCTCCTCTTCTTCTCTTTCTTCTTTTTTCGGCACTAATTTTCACGGAAAATTCGGAGTTTCTGGGTCGCTATTTCGACGAAATAATTATTAAATAAATAATGAAAAAATAAAACATGCCCGGCTGAAATCGTTTTTCGAAGGCGCGGATTTTCATTTATGCCAACTGATCGCGTGGAAAACGATTTTTTCAGCGAGCGCAATCGACGGAATAAACTAATTAAAGGAAGAATAATTGAACGAAGTAACGGGGGGAAAAATGGAAAATGCGAAAAGTCCACGACTTTTCTCAGGCGTCCGTCTCGCGGAAAACTTACAATTAGTTGAACCGCGAGATCGAAGCCTCCGAGTTATAAATATAAATATTAGTTGCCGAGGCGAGATGATACAATTATTCGGGGGAATAAAAGATAAACGTTCGCTCGACGAGTTTAGCACATAATTTATATATCTACGCATACGAGGATACTATACGTTAATGCCAAATGTATAATAGTTTAACGAGAAAAATAAAGCAAAAGGTAAAAAACGCGAGATACGAGATTTTGCGGTCGCTATTATCGGATTAATTCGAGGCTCAGCGAAATTTCAACGCCGCAAAACAAAAAAAAACACACACAAACACACACATACGTACACTCACAGAAAATGGCCGAAGGAAAAACGAAGGAAGAGATAGAAATAATCGCAAGCGCATTGAATTTATTGAAAAGAGCATTTGTCGATGCGTGGCAAAGAAAAGTTGCGAATTTTCATCGTTTATCGTCGTCGACGACGAACTGGAAAATGAAATTTCATTTTCATACCGATTTTCTTTCTATTTTCATCATTGAACTATAAATTATTGATCTAATTGATGATTCATATTTAATAATCGACCAACGATTTTTTAAACATCCTCCAATTTCTCAAAGAGAATTTTTTCAACGACATTTTTCTCATTTCTCGAAGACGATTAAATAAATGTAGACAAAATTGCATCGAATTTTCATCCTCCAGTTCTGTCGATTATTATGGCGAAATAACGTGTCGAATTTTGCAAAATTTCATCGTTTATCGTCGCCGAGACGAACTGGAAAACGGAATGTAATTTTTAATCGCTATTTTTCCTATTTTCATAATTAAACAAAATTATATTAAAAATGACAAATAATTCATGAAATTTTTGTACTAAATTATTGTTTAATGATTTTTATTGAAAAGGTCAACTTTTCGACGTTAATTTAATAATTATTTTGATTTCTGGATATTAAATCAATAAATAATATGATATTTATTTCGTTTCTCTTTCCAGTTCTCTTGAATTATTAATTGGAGTGACACGTGTCGAATTTTGCAGCGACTGGAGGCCTGGAGAGCTGGAGAATTTTAAGAGTTAACAAAATAAACGACAATCGCATTTCGCATTGAGAAACGCGGACAAATTGCCTCTCGTCGGAGAAATAATCGCTCATTGGCTCGCGTTTAAGCGACAGGAGCATTAAAGTCGACTGACGAGTCGATTGCAAATTGCCGCTGCTTTTCCACACAATTTTCGCATTGGCGAGGCTCTTACGAATGCAATGTATTACAGAGGCCAACGATTTCTAGTCAATCACGACGTCCAAGCGTATTTATATTTACACAAACGCGAAAAAAAAAAAAAAAATTGTTCAACTATCGAACTGCGATTTTCTTCGACACGTGAACACTGCCAAGTTTCGCGGAGAAGATTTTCCCTTTTCTGATACGCGGCGTCAACCTGTCCGGAATTTTCTTTAAGCCGAAGCTCGTTAAAATTAATTTTTTCAAAATTACTGACCAAAAAAAAATTCACACCAAATGACAAATATTTTCCTTCGTCAGGAATAAAAATTGGCAGCAACCAAAAAAATTCCTGTCGTTCCACAATTTTTTTCATTTCTAAAAAATTGAATTAAAAAAAAAATTGGACAATTACGCTTGCCTCGATTTTCCGAGGAGGCAACATTTTTCTTATCATTTGTATTAATATTCGCGTATTTTGATGTACGGACTCGAAAAAAAAAAAAAAAAAAAACCATGAAAATCGACGGACGCCTGATAAAAATAAGATAATTGATAAGCGCGTTATCACCAGATTCCTCGGCTTTCCTTTTTACGGGATAACCGAAAATCGTGCCGTTGTTACTTAACAAAAAAAAAGCGCATAAACACCCACAAAAAAAAAAATACACACACACACACACACACACACACAGAGGCGAAGTAATGTACAAAAAAATTGTCACTGTCATTAAACCGACGACGATGAGGGAAAAAAAAAAAAAAAACCGTAGCGAAAAAAAAGGGAAATGAACGTAGAATGAAATCTCGAGAATCCTTAAGAGACTTCAAAAAATTGGATAGTCCAGCGCCACACTCGTACACAAAATGAAAATGAGGGAAAAAAAAAAGAACTCGATGTAACGTTATTAAGTGTAATGATTGCCTTCCTGCCATATTTGGGGTATGCCAAGTATAAAAATTATAAGGTTTAGGGAATAAAGAGAGAGAGAGAGAGAAATTTATGAGGTGAACGACGATTCGAATCATCGTCTGCTTCGGATAATGTGCGAATGGGTGCGAGAATGTTTTTTGTGAATGACGAATGAAAATTAAATAAAAAAATTAAAACGCGTTAGGATTTCGATGTGAGAGAGTGTCGCACGTGTTGCCAACACGTGGCCGTGTATACGTGAAAGAAAAAAAAAAAACGTGCGTTACCGTACGCGGATTCGCTTTTTTCGCACGAGAGTTATAAAAGTCACGACTATTTTTTCAAAATTGTATTTACGGAGTTTTGGGGCGGCCGCAGTTTGATAATATTCGCCGTGGGATCGCGCGCGCGCGCGCGAGGAATAATTAATAACAATTAATCGAGCGAAATAAATAAATAAATAAATAAATGCCCTTCCGCGCTGTCGATACTCCAATCCAAAAAAAAATGAGAGAGCGAGAGAGAGAGAGAGAGAGAGAAAGTAAGAAAGAAAATTCTCGTAATGTTTAATGGGAGAAAAAGTGAACTAATAAAGATAAAGATTTAATAACAAACAAAATAACATTCGAAAGTGGCCTTCGTGAGAAAAACAAAATTGTTGTTTTCGCTTTGACTCGAAGAGAGAAAAAGAGAGAGAGAGAGAGAGAGAGAGAGAGGGAAAGTCTTTTCACTGCTTTACTTTCAGTCTAGGAATTGAATACGAGGTTCGAAAGAGAAAAAAGAAGAAGAAAAAAAAATTAAATATCTTCCGGCTGCGCTTCGAAATTTTCGTAGAAAATTGTCCGAGCGAAGCGCTTATTAATTGCGACAATTTATTAATTGGCGATGATTAGCTTCGCGCTACGGTAATTCCGAGAAAAAAATAAATGAAATAATAATAATAATAAATATTCTTGATACGAAGGTTTTTTGTGCGAAAAAAAAAAAAAGAAAAATTACCAAAAAATAAAAAATAAAAATGATTAAGGCGACGAGCGCGAAAAAAAAAATTGATCGATCACGCGAGCGACGATTAAACGTTTTGCCGAATTTTCATCGTTTTCGACAACAAATTGGGAATAATTAATAATTACTAATTATGATTCCACGGGACTGCGATTCCTCGCGTGTTTTTTATGTCGAAATTTTTTTATTTACGAGGAGAACACGGAAAGTAATGATAACGCGGATTAAGATTTTTACAATCTAGGCTTAATGTGTTCAAAAAAATAATTATTATGGGGAAAAAAAATGAAATTCACGGTTATGGGAGAGAATAAAAACCGAAGACGGAATTGCGAGGAGCGAAAGCGTGCGTGCTAACTTTTATGAACGTTCAGAGCGACTGTGAGATAAAATTTAATATTGTATAAAAAACGTAAAACCAGAAAGAAAAAAAAAAAAAAAGTAGTAAGTGCCTTCCAAACAAAAAGTTTAAAGAGTCCCGTAGATCGTGACCACTTGTAAATGAAGAGTCATTCGAAATTTCGTGTTTATGGAATGAGGGGAAAAACAAAAAAAAAATTTCGCGCTTTATTCTTATTTTGTGTTCTTTTTGTTTTTCGTGAAATATTGCGGATTTTTCGTGTATCACATTATTTTTGGAGCAGAATTATATTTTCGTTCCAAAATTTTGAGCTTTTATTCAAGTAGAAATTATTTCTTCAACAATAATCATTATTCAAAAAATGCTTCAATTTTTTTAATCCAAAAAGATAATTAATTTTCAATAAAAACTGAATTTCTTCAAACTTCACCCAAATTTCAATTTATTTTTCACCGTGCAAATGAAAATAAATAAATAAATAACTGCAAATTACCGCAAAATGATAATAAAAGCTCAAAGCTTTGGAGGAAATTTCCACAACTTCGAATTCTCTTCGCTCCAAAAAAATTTCATATTTCGTGAAAATTCATAATTATTAAAAATATGCAATATTTTCGCGAAAACAGGTGCGAATGGCGAGTGAATGAATATCAAATAGCCGAGTATAATCGTTTCAATAGCAGCCGAAGAATCGCAATTAACAAAAAAAAATTAAAAAATTCGATTCTGCGTCTGTAAATTTGACGATTAAATTCCGAGGAAATAAACTAACAAAAAAAAAAGACAAAAACAAAGAGAAATTCATTTTTGGATCGACCCACACCGGTAATACCCTGAATGGCATGTCTTTAGGAAGTTCGTTGTTTCCTTCTGATCTTTATACAATTATATATATAATATATATATATATATATTAACAAAAACATAATAATAATAATATTTATTTCTCGATTGTATAATTTGTGAACGAGCGAGAGAAAGATAAAAGAGGAAGGACAAAGTAAACGTGAACGCGGACACTCTGAAAACCTTCGTTTCCACATTTTGATATAATATCTGTGAAAGAGAAGAGAATAATTAATAATAATATTAATTAATATTAATAACAGCTAATAATAATAATAATAATAATAATAATAATAACAGAAAATACCTATATTACATACCTTAACATATAAGTGAAAACAACAAAACAAAAAAAAACGTAAAAGTATGTAGTACGCTATTATATAGAACACAACAACAACAACAACAAATGAATATATAAAGGATATATATATATATGTATATCGCGACGCTATGGTTACTGCTAAAAGCAAAAAAAAAGAAGAAGAAAGTGAGAAGAGTAAGGAAAATAGAAAATGGAAGAAGAAAAAAATGAGTCGAAGGCACATTTCCGTTTCCGCCTCAGCCAAACGAGCCCATTTATCGTTAATTAACAAAAGCAAACACACACATAAATAAAAAAAGAAAATTCTGACTAAGTCTTGGCATAGACGTGGTAGAACTCAACGACTTTGAGCTCGTAGAATTTTTGTATTCCAACAATAACGCGAAGCAACAACCAAGCGACAACAATTGTACGATGATTAGTTGTAAATCGTCTTAATTAACGGCATTCAATAAATCGAGACACGAAATGTGAGGGAGAGAAAGCCCGGAAATCAACGTCTGCCGATTATTCATCACCGGAATAAATAGAAAAAAAAAGAAGAGAATGCAGGAAAAATAAAAATAACAAAAATGGTGATAATTACACTAATTATTATTTACGTCAGAAGAAAAAAAAACATAAATAACAAAATAGCGTAGCCCTGTGCACGACTTGAGAATAGTTTTTCAGGATCAATTTCGAAGGGGTCATTGACAAAGCGTTCATTAAACAACAACAATTATAAAATAACAATAGAAAAATAAATGACAGAGTGAAATATAAAATAAACCGGAGATGCGAAATAATAAACGAAAAAAACGCTTTTTGCCCCTTGCTAACGTTACGAAATACCGCCGTTTGTAGTCGTAGCGAGCATTCTAGTTTTAACGGGACTATTAACACACTAGTACGAAAAGTAGCACTCACAATAATATTTTCCGAGGCTCCGAAATCATTTAATCGCACAATCCAACTTATCGACGCCAATTATACATTTTTAACAACAACAAAATTAAAATAATTACACAAAAAAACACCCACACACACACACATTGACACCCTTAAGACAGATTGAATGAAAAAAAAAGCCACAGACCGGAAATGAGAAATAAGAGAAAAATAAGCCGGGAGAGATAAATGATGAAAAAAAAAGAAGAAAAAAAAATCGCCACGATTTTTTTCGACGGAATACATGAGACTGTGTTTTAATGTAAATAGGGAAGAAAAGAGAAAGGGAGAAGCACGTCAGGTTCATCATCATCGTATTACTATGATTATTGTTACTATTATTAAGCCTGTAAGCATATTTATTATTATTATTATTATTATTATTTTTCTTAGTCCTTCTATTTCTTGTCCTCCTTTCGCTTTTCTCCTCATCGCAAATGTTAATCCTATTTTTTATTTATTTCACTAATTTTTTAAATCGAGACTTTGGCCCACGAATCGCTGAGCGTGTCGGAATTTTTTTTTTTTTTTTTCATTAGTCGGAGCTTAAATTTAAATTAAGCTCCGCGATTTTTTGGCTTAAGTCTCGTTATTGTATACGAATTTTTAATTGAGCGCCACGTTTTCGAGTGCTATTTGAGACACTCGTTCGTTTGTGTATTTACATCACCTACTTATTACCTTCGAAAAGGTTTTCCTTTTTTTTTTTTTTTTACAGTAGATAGTTCAATTTGTTATATTTAAACGCTGGCGCGTGTTCCCCGAGCTGCGAAGATTGCCAAGTGCGAGAAATAACGTTTTACGATACGCGATGAAATAAAAATACAAAATTGTGAAATAGTTTGTGTCAATCCTGAGACGAAAAAGAGAAGAAGAAAGTGGAGAAGGAGACGAGAAGATTGAGAAAAGTGCGAGTGAGTTGATGTTAAGGACGAGCGTCGAGATCCTTTGTTGAATATTTTATTTATTATACCCGATTAGCTCTTAAGAATGACGTTCTACCGAAATATGCTATACTTATAAATACAACCTATATATAATGGAGTAAGAACATTACATTACCCTACCTACCTACCGAACCGTGAATTTCCACGGAGAGCGAAAGAGACGGAGAAGATGTGAAAGAGGAAGAAGATGATGATGATGATGATGAAGAAGAAAAACAAACAGAATCACGCAATCATACATTTAAGTTGCTACTTGGCACGTATACCTAAGTAATATACTAAACATAAACAATATGCAATAATAATAAATATGAGGAATAAATTGCAGTCGATTGATCAACCAACAGTCGTCGTCTTGAGAATTTTTTTCTTTCCCTTTCCTTTCTCCCTTTTCCCTACGATTTGACATTATTCAAATCTGGTGGGATTTCTATAAGACAAAAAAAAAGAAGAACCGTGAATTTCCACGGAAGCGAAAGATACGAAGAAGACGATGAAGAATATGCAATAATAATAAATATGAGGAATAAATTGCAGTCCATTGATCATCGTTTTGAGAATTTTTTGCCATTCCCTTCTTCCTTTTCCCTGCGATAAAAAAAAGGTAAGAATATTAACAGTATTAAATTCTGGCGGATTTTCTGTAAAAAAGAGACCAAAAAAAAGAAGAAGCTATGGGAAAATTTAAAAGGTTTAAGACGTTATTCAGCTGTAACAAATGGAGAAAAGTTGGTTTATTCAGTATTCTCTTAAATATTGTACAATTTATTAAAACGAAATCGGCCGAAAACGATGAAAATTGAGTTTGTCGATCGATCGGCCGATTTCAAAACACCCCAAACGCCAATTGTATCTAAATAACACATGTAATAGTAGTAAAAAAAAAAATGAAAATGCACGTCAACAGGAAAAGACGAAGAAACGTAAATGCTTGGACGATCGATATTAACTGGCAGCGAGACGAAAATTCTTAACGATTCGATTTCTCAATTTCTCAACCGATTTTCGAGTCATTTCTTTTTTTTTTTTTTCGCGACGTTAAACTGCAGAAAAAAGGGCATACGATCACAAATATTCGGATTAAATAACGCGATGAAAAAGATGATAGTGTTAAACACATTTTTGTACCCATATTCGTCGACCCTTTCTTTCAATGAAAACCCGAACGAAATTTCTCCGAGTGTAATAACCAAGAATATGCGATATTCGAACGAAAAAACGTATTCTTAATCCACTTATTTTCATTTTTTTAAATATATATCATTAATTATGAAATTATTGATCCTTCGATAAAAGCACAAAGTTTTTTCAATAATATTCCTTGAAAAATCCTGTGTCTTTATTCATTGTTATAAATTATGAAAATTTGTACGAAGTGAAAATCATCGTTCCTCAAAAAAAAAAAAGGTGCCTTTCTTCGTTATTATCAATTATCAACGTTTTCACAAAGTGGAAATTCTTCCGAATACATTTTTATTCGAATGTCGTCCATTCCTGAAAAACCCCGAAGCATTTCTTTGCTTTTCCGCACAAAAATCTCGGCAAAGAGATTTTTAATGCGTCGAATCGTTGCGAGTATCATAAAAACCGTGAGGACGTCGATTGCAATTCCTTCGCCCGCAAATTAAGCAAATCCTTGCGAATAGCATTTAATTTACATAATTTTCGAATAAATGAGCTTATCGATGTTATAAAGAAATTCTAAAAAAAATTCAGCGTATCACAGGCGCTGAAAATTACGCCATTTCGTAACGATATTCCAAAATTTCATTGACAAATTGACGAGACTATTCGCAGGAATTTCCAAAATCAGCGCAAGGAACTTTTGAAAATTCATTATTATTATTATTTTTTGTTCTAAACGCTGACAACGTTCGGCGCGGCAGCGGAATTTCCGGTCGCCGATTTTTCCGCCGGAATTTTATTGTTTCCCGCTTGATTATTGTTCGAAACCGGAAGTTGAGCCTGATTTTGTTGAGTATTTTGTTGCTGAACCGGTGAAGGTTTTTGTTCACCGGAAGCAGGTTTTTGTTGCACCGGAACAGAATTTTGTTGAACCGGAAGTTGTCCTTGTTGGACGTGTTGTTGCTGTTGGACCGGAAGTTGAGGTTGTTGTTGTTGTTGTTGCACTGGAACTTGACCGTATTGTTGCTGTTGGGAAATTGGGGGCTGTTGATATTGCGGCGCGGCTTGACCTTGAGCCGGATGACCTTGATACTGAGGCACTTGACCTTGATATTGAGGAACTTGTCCTTGATATTGAGGAATTTGATTCTGGGCGTGATATTGTTGCTGTTGAATATGCTGAGGAGGCACTTGACCTTGATATTGTTGCTGAGGAGGCACTTGACCTTGATATTGTTGCTGCGGTGGAACTTGGCCTTGGAATTGTTGCTGAGCCGGAACTTGACCTTGATACTGTTGCTGAGGAGGCACTTGACCGTGGAATTGTTGCTGTTGACCTTGAGGAACCCCGTGACCTCCAGGAATATTCGCGTGTTGAGGTGGGAACTGAGAATAATAAAATCGTCCATTTTAATTCAATTTCATGCCGAAAAAAAAAATAAATAAATAATGAAAACACGTGAAGCAATTATTTTATTTCTATTTCTCTTTCACTCATTGCATTATTCCACTCACTTTTCAATTATTTCAAATTATTTCTTAACATTGAATACCGATTTTTCGTTTTGAAAACAAATTTCCGAAATTTTGTAGTCATTTTTAGAAAAAAAAAACTTAAAAAAATAATAACAATCTGCAGGATTATGGAATAATTTTTAGCATTTAACAGGCATTAAAAAAAAAATTAATTCGTCCGCTGGAAAACTCACCTGTTGCGGATGTCCAGTGTCGCCTGTGTAGTCTGGGGGCAACTACAAAACCGCAACAAAAAGTGCATAAGCAGTGTTAGTTACCCTATGAACTACATCATCTCTAGAAGATTGCGCTTCGTTTTTTAAAAAAAATCGTAAGATCAAATAAATAAATCTGGGCATGCACTCGAAAAAAACGTCACTCAAGTGGCAAAAATGTCCTATATCGAACTAATAAAAATTCGCAACTTTCTAATAGGCGCAAACAGAAAAAAAAAATCCAAATGAAAATGTAAAAATTCACGTAAAATTACTACGCTAATTTATGCCCAGTGCAAATTCGAAAAAAAAAAAACATGCTAATGCCTACGTAATTTTATAAATTCTACAGCAATCACATAAAAAATCATTCGAGTATTTAGTCGATTATACTCACAATTCCCTTGGCGACCATCTGCTGAATTTCCTGGTGTCGTTTTTGCAGGAAAGCTTGATAATCCTCTTCGGTATAAACCGGAGTTTCGTCGACCGTGTCCCAACCCTCGTCTTTATTAAATTCGGGCTTCTTAGTTTGCTCCAAAAATTCTTTGAGGCTGCGCAAAATAATCGGCAATTATTTCGAATTACCCCCAATTTTTTTTCCACCCACTTTTCTCAGATTTAAGGGCTTTAGACTTGAAAGAATCACGTGAAATGGATAAAATGGATCACCTTATGAGCCCGTCCTTGTCTACATCCGCTTCGTTAAAAACGTGTTCTCTCATTCTTTCCAATTCCTCGGCGCGCTCCCTCAAATCGTCTTCCGGCGCTCCTTCGTTGTACATTTTGTCGAGCTCCTTAAGGAACAAAGCTTTCACCTCGTTTTGATCCCAATACCGATTATCGTCCAAATCTGTCGACATTTTTTCGTAATATATCACAAAACGAACGATTTTCATGGCGCAATTGTAATTTATTGAGAAAACTGTAAAAGCGGTGATTAATTCGAGGTGTTAAAAAATAATTGGCACCATGGATGAAGAAAAAAGCTCTGGGATCAAAGTTTTCGGGTTCCATGTGGTCCTGTTGTTCCCATACTTCCTCCAATTGCTGTTTACTTCCGGGATGATGAAGCTGTGAAAATAAACGAAAATTTGTGAAGATTAAGTGGGTTCATTGATAATTAGGGAATATTTAAATGGGAAAATTACGGGCTTGTGTTCCTTGTGCTTTTTCTCCAGCATTTTCAGCTCCTCCTCGTATTTTTTCTTGTGCTCTTCGTCCATTTCTTCGATCGGAAAAATGAAAAGAATAATAAAAATGATAAAGTGAAAAATGAGCAGACGTCGATTAGGCAAAGATCGTATCTCAAAAAGACGTTACTATTACTTTTCTTCTTTTCCTCCTGCTCGAATTTCTTCTCCATCTCGTACTGCTTGAAATTCTCGCGCCTCTTTCGATCCTCCTCCGCTAAATCTGCCGTCGCCTTTTTTCAAAAATCATTGCGATGCATTAACAACTTTTTTTTTGGGATTTTTTTAAAAGTATGATTCATTTTTTATGGCAAATATTATTTTGTGAGCTCAAAGAACCTTCAGAATCAATAGCTTGAGGTCAGCCACTTCAAAAGTATGCGGATTCGTGTGATCGACGTGCTCCGCGATCTTGAGATGATCGGTGTCGATGTGATTTTCAGCCTCGAACGCTTTCGTCGCGAGTTGTCGCAATCTTTCGAGTTCGACTCTCTTAATCTCGTCCAATTTAGTCCTCACGTTGTGATTAACAAAATCCAACTCTTGGGCTATTTTTGCATTCTGTAAATAAAAAAAAAAAAAAAACCCCTTTTGTTTAAATACTTTTTTTCTACTTGAAAGAAGAATGAAAAAAAAAAAGGAATTACACAATTATAATTGAACTTTTTTTTTTGTTGGTTTTTCTGGGCTATCGTAATATTTTTCTCCAGAAATACCATAAAATAAATATCGACTGTCGGGCTCTGAAATGTTTTTTTTATAAAATTGGTTTATTTTCCGAATGAAAAAAAGGAGGCTACCTTAATGTCCTCGTCGGAGAGGTCCTTGAGCTTGGCCCGAAATTCAGGATCCCCTTCCAGTACCTCGACGACCTCCTTGAGATATCTGTGATACTCGACCGAGTCGACGTCGCTCGTCTCTTCGCGTTCCTCTTTTTTATCCTCTGTTTCCTTGTTGTGAACGACGGGTGGTGCGACGCACTGTTGCGTCACGAGTATCGCGACGCCTACGGCGAGTAGCCACCTCATATTTCTGAAAAAAAAAAACCAAAAAACCACAAGACCATTATTCCCGTCTCGTAAAAATCCTCAAAAAATTTACAAATTTCCCATTCGACTAAATTTTGGAAAACCAAAGAAAAAAATCAAATTTTTCATTAATCGCTCTTGAATTTTGCCAAATCGGAGGCGAAAAAAAATATCATATTTTCAATATATATACATATATTTCAAATGTTATTGGAAATAAGAAAAATAATGAAATATCTTTGAAAGATGTTAAAAGTGAAAGTTTCTCCGGCCGTTGAATCAAGGACGTGGAAGGTGAGCAGAAATAGCGATACAAAGGAAGCAACAAGGTTGGATTAATCGGCGATGGAAACAAGTCGCGAATTTTCTTAAACACGAAAAAATTGAATGATTTTTCCAAATAACTCACCGTACGTTTTCTCGGTTTATCGTAATAAAGCCAATCGATCAGTCTGTGCCACTTGACTCGATCAATTATCGATGCACCGCGTAAATTTCGAGTACTGCATGTACGTGTGACGTACGTCAAGTCAAAATCGCGACACGACGAGGCGCAGGTCCACGTCAGGTTAACCTCCAGCGCTATTTACTCTCGGGGGATTTCCAGTCCGGACGGTATCTCTGGTAGGACTATATATAGTACACTAGTCCATCGACGGTACAGTAGGCACCAAAAATACCGACTTCCGGCGCGAAATACCGATTTAAACCCTTTCTTACCGACCGAGTAAACCTTTCGCGCGTTACTCGGTCAACAACGAAAATCTCTGCACCGTGGCTTCTCTAAAACACGAAATCTGACAACGTCGCACTTTCGTCATCAATTTTACACAAGATTTCACAAAAATCTACACTTATTTGCCGTTTTTATTAACGTTTTCCTTCAAAATTAAGTCGCTGCAGTTTGAATTTGGCGCGTCGAACGCGCGGGCCAATGAAAAGCCGCCTGGGAGTGAACTCGGGTTCTGATTGGCTGGCGACAGTTCGCGTAGCTAGAAACGACCAATCAGAGAGCCGGAAAGTGTTTGAATTGATAAATAGCCTTAAATATAGTGAAATACTGTTAAATATCGGTAAATATAGACACAATGGTGTCGATAATCGATAATTCATTAGTTTTATCGTTAGATACGACTGTCTGATATATGAAAAATGGTCTAATAACGTTTCCAGGAACTGGAATCCTTTGTCAATGAGAGCGAACACGAGATAGTCTCTATTTTGACAAAACGCGCTCACTGTTTACGTTCGGCGGACGTTCCCGTGTCACTTGACCTCCAGAATCACTTTCCACTCTCGTTTCTCACTACATTCACTCTTTTTTCACGCTTTGAGTCCTTGCCACGCTCGATGATCGCACTTTTTCTCCGGGTTATCAACCTCCACGCGTAAATCACATGAGGTGCAAAAATTCGTCAACATGAAACCGACGACACTTCCCAAGGATTGGATCGTCGTTACCTCGAAGAGCCATCCCAACAGGGTCTACTATTTCAACGTCAAAAACAACAAAACATCCTGGGAAATTCCAGTCGACGAACCGGAACACGTAAGTTACGAATCCAAAAATTAACAATAATCTCTAATTTTATGGTTAAATATTAAATATTAATGATCTCAAGGTCATTTCCCAACTTTTGTCCCATTCCGCACAAAAACTAGTTTCCAATGTCATTCCCTGATTTTATCACACAATTATTATGCAATTCCATATATCAAATCGCATAATTGCATTCCGACGCACATATTTCAATTTTATTGGAAACGCTCTTCTCGTTACGTGAAAAAAAAAGTATTCATCGCGATATTCCATAGGGCGGAAGGGGAAAAAAGCGAAAGAAAAATGTGGGCGAGGAGGAGATAGAGTGCAGGCCAACGACGCCGGAGCTGGACGTTTCAAAAAAGGCAAAGCCCACGGAGCGACCTATGCTCAGGGCGAGGAGAAGCGTTCTCCCTTCGGAAGAGAAAGACGCAGCGAAGCAGAGCACTTCCACAGACGCAGCGTCCAACGAGACGCCTCAGATGCGTCAGCTGCGAGAGAAGATGTTGAAGAGGCAGGCCAAGGGCAACGCCTCGAGGAGATTCAAGATTTCAGCGCCGGCGAAGGTAGCCGAAGAGCAAAAACCCGAGGATCCCGAGGAAAAGTCTCCGTCTTCTTTCGGCGCGACCTTGAAAACCCAAAATCTGACCCCGCAGATGCGAGTTCTCCTGGAGAAGATGAAGGAACGCAAGGCGAAGACGGGGTCGCCAAAGAGTCCCCCAAAAAGCGAAGACCCCGAAGAGGCGCCTCGAGCCTCGCCGTTGCGACGTCCCCGGGCGAGATCCACAGCTTCCCTCGGCTCTCCGGTCAACAATTTGCCCGTGAAAGCCCGCAGGACTTCGCGAAGGACGATGAACGCCTCGGCCGTTACTCCGTCGAGTCCGGGAGCCTCGGGGATCCCGGAAAATGCGTCCGAAAACGAGGTGACCTCGACGATCTCGGAGATCATCCCGGGACGTGGAACTTCCGTCCAGAGGTCACCGAAGTCTCCGAGGAGCCCGAAAAAGCCGGAGAAAAACGTGGAGCGATCGCGGAGACTCTCGGGGACTCCGGACAAGCCGCGAACCCCGCGACTGGGAAGAAGCGCGTTGCTGAAGAAGAACCTTGCCGAAGAGCGCCTCCGCACCCTGCGAAACAGTCTCGGCGACGAGATTCCCGTCGTCGCGAGCGATTCTCCGGCATCCGCTTCGCAAAAGCTCCCGGAAAACGCGCGAATTCTGCTCCACGACGTGTCGATCTCTTCGGGAAACGCCAAAGAGTCTCCACCGAGTATCTACAAAAACGCCGAGCTCCGAATGAAATTTCTACGCGAGAGACTCGACAACAAAAGCATCTACGAGAAGAGGATGCGCGGAAACGTCACGGAAGCCAACACCTCGACCCGCGAACCTGAAATCGATTGCAACGTCTCCAATACCCTTGACTCTTCGGACTATTTCTGCGAGAAAATGGAATGGGAGCCTATCGAAGACGAGAAAATAATGCAGGAGATCGAAGTCGTTAGGTCGCACATTAACACCGTTGAGGGCGATTCAGAGCCCCGGGAAGTTCCGGAAAATAGCCTGGATCTTACGGACGGTCCTTCGCAGGTTAACAAAAAAAAGCTCTACATCGTCGTCGACACAAACGTTTTTCTCTCGAACCTCAGCGCGATCGAAGAGGCGAGAGACGCGATTTTTCGCACCCACGGAAAACCGATAATCGTCGTTCCCTGGACGGTTTTCCGAGAGTTGGACTTCATAAAGGAGGACAAATCAATGACGAGGCCCGAAAGTTTGAGGGCTAAAGCTCGGCAAGCCGTGCGATTTTTGAACCGACATTTTTCCGCCAAACATCCTCAAGTTTTGGGCCAAACGCCGATGGACGTCGCCAATAACAGAGACAAATTCGAGGTCGAATGCCCCGACGACGAGATACTTCAAGTTTGCCTGCAAATTCGCATGTCCAGTAATTCCGTCGTTCTGCTTTCTTACGACAAAAATCTGTGCAACAAGGCCATGATCCACGACGTCGCGACCCTTGGACGTCACGATCCACTCGAGAAAATCGATTACCTTCACGCGAGCGACGCCAGAAACGAATCCTTTCTCTCTCAGCATCTCCGGGGCCAAGAACAGGACCCCAATGTCCTGCCGCTCTTCGTCAAGGAACTCAGAATCTCTGAGGAGATTCTCGATCAGGCCACCGAAATTCTTACGTCTTTTTTGACTGTGGTAAGTTACGGAATTTTCAATTAAATGAATATTCTTGAGAAAAGGCTTTTGGAAAATAATTAAATACATTTTTTGGAGAAAATATTGATTGAATGAACTTTTAATTGTAATTTTTGCATTATTTAAACTGGATTCATTTTTTTTTAAATTTTCTTTGCAATGTCGTATAAAAATTAAGAAGACTTTTGATATCAATTGTGTCAAAGGAATTGAAATAAATAATTGTATTAAGTTGAATTTCGATGATTGAAAAATTCTAGATCGTGGCAAAGGAGATGCAAAATTTGTACCACGAGCATTGGGAGAAATATACGATAATTCGTCCTCCTTGGTCAGTTTTTTCGGTCTTAAAGTGCGCTATTAAGCATTGGATCGCCGCAGTGAGCGAATCATTCACGAGACGCGCCGAATCGCTGTTAAAGGAGCTTCTGGAGGCGATGAATAAAATTCCAGGTAGGATTCGCACGTTATTTTCGCCTCTCGTAACATAAATTACGTGGTAATTAACGATCAATCAAAACTCACAGACTCGGGACGAAAACTCAGCGACGTTAGTCACATTTTGGAAATGATATACGATCTCCTGCAGTGCGTAAAGGTCGACAAATACACGAATATCACAAGTCGCTCAGGTCGAGCTATTGCGGTAATTTATCCAAAAATTACCCACACATTTCTGCTCATTATTCCCTCAAAATATTTCAAAAATCTTTCTTTTTTTTAACCAGGAATTACGAGCTAAGTGCGTCGATGCCACGCAAAAATTGCACGATGAACAATTACAAGATGCCATCGGATTGCAGAGAAAAGAGGAAGAGGCCCGAGCGAACGTAGCTTTTCAACAGTTTGAAGAGGTTTACGCATTTGCTCGCGATATGTGGTAAAAAAATTTGCATCAGGCCCAAAATCTATTTTTTCACGGATCAGCGATAAAATTTTCCAACTTCAGCTGCTGAAAAAAAAAATATATTCTTCAATTTCTAGTAACAAAGTAGTCACAAAAATAAAATTTGCAAATTAAATATGTAGATAATTAATAAAACGCATTAAAGAAAAAAAACCACGTACACCTGAATTTTTAAAATCACTTTTACAGCGGATTAGCGTCTGAAGCGATCGGAATGCCTTGCGCATTTCCCTTCAAGAAGCTCAACCCTTTACCCACGATAGAAAATATCAAGGCGATGCAACCGGATGTGGCGGCTAATCTTAATCGCCTGTTGCAAATTTTGAGCACGTGAGTTTCTCATTTTCCTTGAATCCAAACAATCTAATTAAAAAATATTTTTAAAACCACTAATTTCTTGGAAAATCTTGTAAATAAAGGTGCCAATATTAAGGCTTAATTTTAATAGAAAATCGACACTGATCTCAATTTTTTAAATTGATAAATTTAATTTGGTGAAAATAAAGTCTCGAATTGTGTAAATAATGAAATTCCAGGGCCCTGGAGGAGTTAAATGGATTACACGCCGATCACCGGGCGGTTTTAGCGTTGTACAACGCGCTCTCGACTTTTATGCCCGACCAAAAAGGCCAATTGCCCAGAGAATTCACTCCGCTGGACGTTTATTGGTGCCTGAAGATAAAGGAGCCGCTTCTGCGATTGGGACTCGGTCAATTGCAGGAATTGAGCAGTCATTTTTGTCGAATGGCGAGTTTCCGGTGTACATAACGTCGGTATGTACACCGCGTTACAAAAAAGTACTTGAAATATATTTCGGGAGCGAAATAATGACTGGATATTTAAAAAAATCTGAGGAAAAACGAAGATATAGCGATTTAACATTACATTAAGATGTATTTTTGCTAAAGAAAAGAAGAAAGAAAAAACACTCACTTTAATTACAACAATAAGGATAAAGTTTATTTTGTACAGTCGTTCCACTAAATAAAGAGGCACAGCCGTGGAAATAGTTATACTCAGTTCTCATCTTTTTTTCTTTTTTTTTTTTTGGAAGTTTTTCACCAGCCGAGCGATCGCTGGTCCATAGGAAATGCACAGGACGTTCCACTTCAAATTTCTCTCTCGTTTCATGACTTACTACATTTTTTTTTGCCCCGTAAAATTGATGGCTAATAAAATTTTATTCACAAACTTAAGACCCAATGAAACCGAGAAAAATTCGTATACTTTTATTTGCATACGATAATTTGCAAATAAACTCAAAATTTTTTAAATGAGAAAAATCCTCATTTTTTAATTATTTTTAGAGAAAAAATACTGAACTGAAAATACTGGGAGCACTAAAAATTTGCATTGATCAGAAAATTTTACAAAAGTATGCTCTTTTTTTTACGATGAAAATTTTTACCTTGGTGAAAAAAAAAAACGAAGAGAATTTTGCGAACGTTCAATGTCTGTAGAGAAGCGGAAATCCGCCGGGCGGAGGCTGCAACCAATTTTCCTTCGAATACGCGACGTGCTTCGTTTCGATAACGTGAAACGTGTACGCGTGCCGCGATTTTTCGCTCTTGTTCGCCCGCGAATAATGAACAACCTGCCCGTCGATGAGAATACAAGTTCCTCGTTTAACGGGCACCGGACGAAAATTACTCGCCGGATAACACGGCGCGGCTCGATCGTAAACCGCCAGTTCCGGCGAATTTGGATCCTTGTTTCTCACGAATCTTCTGTGTACTCCACTCTTGTGGGATCCCGGAGCGATCCACAGACATCCATTCTCGAGGGTCGCGTCGTCCACCGCGATCCAAAATCCAACGAGTTTCACTGGATCCGTGTACAAAAACGACGCGTCTTGATGGCAAGTCACTGAAAATCATTAATTTCCAACTTTTGATCCGCGGATTTACGTACATTTTTGGGCTTTTTTTATTCAAAGGCAAGTAAAATTTATTGCAAGACAAAAGAAATATAAAAAATATTGTTTTTCGTGGAATTTTTTTCAAGGCAAGTAAAATTTATTTGCAAAAAAAAAAGAAATAGAAAGAAATTGTGTATTTCGTGGAATTTTTTCGAGGTAAGAAAAATGTCTTTGCAAAAAAAATAGCAAACAAAAATTGTCTGTAACATGGATATTTTTAAAAAGATGGATTATTTATGGAAAAAAAAAAATCAGCGTACCTTCCGAACCTAATCCTGGATTTTTGTATATGTACATAGATTGACAAACGGCGGGTTCCTGAAAGTTCAATTGAAACGCAGCTTCTTTGACCCTTTCGTCGAAGGTAACTCTTCGGAAGATAGGATGCTGCCAGTGAAGAGCATGGCCAACTTTATTGAGGGCGACCCTGGGATGAACTTTGAGCTTTCCATCGTCATCCAGAGCTTCGGCCTCGAAGAAGTAACTGATTTTGTTGGCGCTATCGATGAAGTATTGATCCTTGTTCTGTGCAAACGAGAAGATCAAAGTCAACGCGTTAAAAAAAATGATAATCCCACATTTTTGTTGAGTATTCAACGCTTTTTAAGCTCCGCAGACTCACATGCTGAGTGTTTATCGTGTTGAACACTTTTCTCTGGTTTTCCGGTGGCAAATTTGTGGTGAATTCTTCGCCGCACGCCTTAAGCTCATCCACTTCTTCCGGCTTCAAAAAATCCTCCAGAATCACGTACCCATCTTTTTGCAACTGTGCAAAAAAAATCATATTTAGTAATTATTTTTGCAACTGTGCAAAAAAAATCATATTTAGTAATTTTTTTGCAACTGTGCAACAAAAAAAAATCATATTTAGTAATTTAAAAAAACATTGTCAAGTTTTTAAGTACTTATAAAAAAGAACCTCAAGAACTTGTCTTATTCACTAAATTAAATGAATAAATTAATCGATTACTCAATGAATTGATTGATTGGAATAGACCAAAGTTGATTTCAACGCGCAATGAATCTTCGGGTCAGTGACATTAAGAGAAGCACAAAAAGATCGTGCCAAATAAATCACAGTGCTTTGGACTTTTGGCACTGTGATTAATTCCTCCCGGATTTCTTGGCAGCAACACAAAAACGTGTAGTGGTTGCGACTCGTCGAATTTTCCACCGACAAAATAACGATCCATGGATCATTGAAGATTATTACTGTAAATTGTGATTTACGTTAAATGAGAAGAGTCGCGAAACACCAGATAACACATATGTCGAAGAGTTGACTCATTGTTTGGTGATGCGTTCATTAATAGGGCGAGATCGATGAAGAGGCATCTAAAAATAGAATCTGCGAATGCATTCGAACAAAAATAGCCAGCAGCATTTATTCTTCGCGTGGCGGGGAGCACTTCCCATGTGAAGTACACAACACATCAATCATCTTCAACTTCACAATTGAGATAAAAATTATTATTATCGCTCGAAGAAAATGTCTAATAATACATCAAAGTAATTCTACAAATTAGGGTAAATGACTTCAGTGAATTCCGCCTTCTAATCACCGACAAAAATGCATTTCTTCAGGATTTTAATGGATATTTTTACTCAATTACTTCTGCATTTTTTTTTTTGAAAATTCTGTCTTCTGAATTTCTTGTATTTTGATGACGATCACAAAAAAGGTTCAATCTTATTTCGAAGAAAATTTCTAATAACACATCAAATTAATTCTACAAATTTGAGTAAATTACTTCAGGAATTCCGCCTTCTAATCACTGACAAAAATGCATTTCTTCAGGATATAAATGAAAAATTTAATTCAATTACTTCTGATTTTTTTTTTGGAAATTGTGTCTTCTGAATTTCTTGTATTTTGATGACGATTACAACAGAAGGTTTAATCTCCTACACAAAACACTTTTTCTCCTTCTTCAGGGTTGAAAAACGAAAGAAAGGAAGGAGAAGAGGCAAAGGCAAGAGCTATAAATGGAAAAGAAGAAGAGGAAGAAGAACCGGAGGTCCGAAATCCCCTGCATCGGATGAAGAGGCAGGTATAAGCTTTCCACAGCTCGTTCTGTAACCTTTGACCTGTTTACAACAAGGTTTAATCTCTTTTACAATCACTTTTTCTTGTTCTTCAGGGTTGAAACCCGAAGGAAATAAAATAGAAGGAAAGTAAGGAGAAAAGGCAAAGGCAAGAGCGATAAATGGAGAAGAAGAAGATGAGCCGGGGGTCCGAAATCCCCTGCATCGGGTGAAGAGGCAGGTATAGGCTTTCCACAGTTCGTTCTGTAACCTTTGGCCTGTTTGCAACAGTTCGTTCGGCTCCCGACGAGAGATATCCCGCAGCGGGACGTTCACGTTACTCTTCGAGCTCTAAAAATATCCCACGTGCTCGACAGATTTCCCGCACACCTATAAACCAACAGCCTACGCAGTGAATCGTGGGCGGCTCGAAGAAAGACCGTGGGGGACCTTTTACTGCAAGCACTTGAAGAGGAAAGCGCCTTCTCTTGTACTTAAGTACGAGTGTTTAGCTTCTTCTCTATTTTTTCAAATTTTCCAGTGAAGACAAATCCTCCATTCTTTGGAAAATCTTGCTAAACATTTTAATCAACATTTAATTGAAAAAAAAAGAAAAGAAAATATTTTTCATAAATTATTTTGGTATAAGTATCTTGAAAGTAATTACAAAAAAAAAAATTGTAATTTTCGCGATGATTTTCTGGACAATTTGGCAACATTTTTTATTCTGCACTTGTGCACAAGTTTTAAATAAAATTTATATGCAAAATAATGTTTTTTCACTTGCATATAAGTGAAAAAAAAAAAAAATTGTTTTTGTATTCATGTATAAATTAAAAATAAATTCTGTAGCGCGTTGAAAAAAAATGGAGAAAAATCAGGGAAATGAATTCTAATAATTTGGATAATTCTGATGATAATAATCATTTGCAGGTGTGGAAATGCTTGAAGTGGAGGAAATCCTCGTCGTTAAGAAAGCTTCGGCTTGGCGATGCGTAAGAGAAGATTTTCCAGTGGGCGTGCGACCGTGACTCGCGCGCGGCTCGCGAGAAAGTGAATCGTCGCTCGGCGAAAATAGAAACTGATGGGCGAAAGATGCGGTGACGCTCGACTCCTGGTGAATGGGCGTACAAATATAGGTTTCCTCATTCCTGAGGAACCGAGTAACGCAAGGTTAAATATTTGTTGTTCACCGCACCGAAAAACCAGCGGACGTTAACGCTCCGACGCCCAACCGGAAATAAGAAGAAACCGGAAACGGAGATTAATGCTCGCCGAGCGCAGAAAGCTTCAAGAGCTTATATGGCATTGGACGATTTATTGTTCCACGACCTTCCTCAATAAACTGCGTACGTAATACTCAGCGAAGCGGAACCGCGCAACTGCAAATATTTCCGCTGCAAAATGAAATTTAAAAAATTTAAAAAAAAGCAAATGTAGTTAATCCGACTATTTAAAAAATATAATCATTTCTTCAAGAAGTTTCTTTAAAAATCTTTCCTCAAAACCAATTTCTATTTATTGAGAAATTTTTTTTTGTCTTTTTGTTAATTGTCAATTAAAAATTGAAAATAAATATATAAAATGAGGAGAAAAAGTAGAGGAGATTTTTAAATAGATTGCGATATTCATGATTTATGAATATTCAAAATATCAAGCGATTCATTTTTCAATGTTTTTTTAATTTATAAACGTTCGTCGTTTGCATAAGCAAAGCTGAAAAAAAAAATGTTAATGGTACATAGAAAAAGAAAATTCTAATGACTGTTTCCGAGCGATTGAGCACCTTAATCAACGGCTTAGGAATTTGCTTGTACGCGCATAATTAGCCACTCGTAAAGGTCGAGTATTCGCCTCCGCTTCCTGCATGTAATCGTTTAATGGCCTCAGCAGCTGAAGAGAAAAACAATTTTTTATCTCGACCGAGAAAGACAAGATAAAGGCTGAGTGCGATGGCATTTTCTTCTTTTTTTTTTCCATCATCCACTTTATTCCGACAGCGTCGTTTCGTCAACACCGAAATCTCCATATAATCGAGCGAAGGTTATCGAATTTTTGACCCGACGAAATTTCAACCATATGGGCGATTTTAAAAGTCGAAAAATGCAATGACCTCACGTTCGTGGAAATTTTTATTCAACACATGTTGCCAATTTTTTTCACTATTTTTTTTCATGAATTAAAAATAATCTCATTTTGAAAAATTGATTTCCGGTGAATTCAGTAAAATAATTAAATAATTTATTCGAGCTCCATTTTTGTTATGCCGGTAAAAATTCAGTTTTTTTCCTGTATCTTATCAGCTGACCAAATTATCTTTTTTTTTTTTTTTTCAATATTCAAGCAGACGAAATTTTGTTATTCATCATTTACCTCGAGCAATTAATCAAAACGAATTTTCAAATATTCCAGAGAGCGTGTGTCACGAATCCGAGTGTCGATAAGAGTCCGAGGAGTCGTCAACTTTCGAGAGGGAGAGCAAAAGAGAGAGAGAGAGAGCGGCGCCTTGAAGCGAATTGATCGTAAAACGAGAGCGAAAGCTTTGAGAGCGACGACGAGGCGCCAGCGTTGCGTTTTTTTTTCAAACACGAAGAAGAATATTGACCCCCGCGCCTCTCTTGGCTTTCTCATTATTCGATTATGTCAGCCTGAACACGAAGAAGAAGAAGAAGAAGAAGAAGAGGAGAAAGAACCTGAAGAAGAAGCGGAAGATGATGATGAAGAGAGAGAAGACATGATAATTCCAGCGAATGTGCGCCTCTTCAGCATGTAAAAAATGCAATATCCTCCTAGTGTTTGTCCGGAGCGAATGTCTACCGGAAGTAGTGGACGCTACGACCTCTGGAGCCATTCTGGAGAAGCTCCCGCGCTTTTTCTGTTTACAAGAGTTATCAATGAGAAGATGAGAAGATAACAAGAGGGAAAAATACTCACTTGGGCCTGTATGTCCTTCATGCTCGCTTCTGTGGACTTGGCACTGCCTCTTCTCTTGATCGAATCCAAACTGTGACTGTGGCTGTGTCCGCAGCTGTGCCGTTGCCGCGGCTCTTCTGGTTCTCAACTGGCTCGTTGTAAAGTTATCGGCGCGAGGCGTTCTCCGGCCACGCACTCGGTGGTGAAATCCATCGCACGCATCGCTTACTCATTTTATGAATTACTAACAGCCCAGAAATCGAAGATTACTCATTTCTTCCTCTCTTCAGGTTCCTTCCTCTGTTCTGGAACGATAAAAACAAGATTTTTTTCAAAATTTTCACACAAACGATTTGATTTTTGTAAAACAAAATATCCAAAGTTTCAAGTTTGGTGAACGTATTAATTTATTTTTTATTTTTTTCAAGAAGATATTCTTTTTTTTATTTATTCAAAGTAATCTGTTGAAGAAATTTGTACTCGTGAAAATAAATAAATTATTCAATTATTTTTGATATTTGGAAAAAATTGCTGTTCTAGTTTTACAAAATCTCTTGGAATTTTTTTTTTTTTTTTTTTTTTCGTTTTTTTAATTTGTCATAAAATTTTCAAAATATTTTGGTGATTACAGAGAACACATATTTACGTATAAAAGTATTCGCTGTGGCAATGAGAGCAACTAAATCAGACGGTAATATCGCCAGCTGTGCACCAGCCAAGATACACTTGCACCGATATTTTCAAGTTTCGTTTTCATTGGATTGACAAAATGTGGCACATGTGGGAATTTGGCTGGGGTCCTCGTCGATTGGATAGCGTGTCTGGCTTAGTGCGTGAGATTCTGACGCTTCCTTTATTCGAAGCGACTCGCGTGGGAAGTTTTGACAAGAATTTGTGGCCCCTCTTCAAGTTCGTTGATTGAGATCCTCTCGAGAAGATAGGACGAGCAGCTATCGCGTGTATATGCATCACGGTCGCGTTCTTATTCGCGGCTAATCTTTCAATTCACACGTCCCGTGAATAGCATGCGAAGATTCCGCTCTGATAACAACAATGCGCGGAGGATACAGCGAGAAATAAGAGAGCGATATGATGATTAGAAGCGAAGTCGCTGAGTCACAAGCCGCTGAAGCGAACGACGTTGTCTTCCCCCTCTTCGCCTCGTATCGTCTGATGTACTTGGACTTAAGCCAATGCAGAATTGCAGTGAGGCTGCATTTTCACCTGGGAGACAGACAAAATTGATCGCTGTGTTGTTTATCAACGATTTGACATTTGTGACGGCGGTGAATCATCCTCCACGAATTGTTTTACCTCGCGAAATGGCGAAACGATTTTTTTTTGGGATGATCGATGCACTGGGAAAGCGGAAGGCAGAGCGAAAACAGGATTCGCACTCGTTCGGACCGATTTGGACCGATTCGAACAGGTTCAAACTGGTTCAAACGATTTTCAAACTGATTCGAACCTGTTCGAAGTGGTTCAAACGATTTTCAAACTGATTCGAACCTGTTCGAAGTGGTTCAAACGATTTTCAAACTGATTCGAACCTGTTCGAAGTGGTTCAAACGATTTTCAAACTGATTCGAACCTGTTCGAAGTGGTTCAAACGATTTTCAAACTGATTCGAACCTGTTCGAAGTGGTTCAAACGATTTTCAAACTGATTCGAACCTGTTCGAAGTGGTTCAAACGATTTTCAAACTGATTCGAACTTGTTCGAAGTGGTTCAAACGATTTTCAAACTGATTCGAACCTGTTCGAACTGGAAAATTCAGTCAAGTGACAATTGCACAATTGCGTAAAATTCTTCGATACACGTGCTCGATATCTCGACTATTTTTCAGTAAAATTATTTCTAAGTCACGCTAATCACTTTGTTGCAAAATATCAAAAGACTCACGGATTTCATACGATTTCGCTGAGATTTTTCTTCAGCTACTAAACGCGTCACGCTCGTGTGATTATTTAATGTTTACATTCGTCCGCAAATCTAGCGTTTCGTGGGAGCTCGAAATTTCTATCTCTCTCTCTCTCTCTCTCTCTCTCTATTTCTTCTCTATTTCACGTAATCGCTCCACGTGCGGTTCGAAAATCAACCCCGACGACCGCCAGCAGGTCAGCTTTATCGTTAAGGGTGAAGAGATCGTTGGACACGCTGATTCCAAAGCTAAATAAAGTTTCTCATGCTCACGCCGGCTCCGGTAATGACCTATTCCTCCCCGATGGAAGGGGAATTTCCTCGAGCTGATTATGCCTGGTGAATAGGTCGTAATCGAGGAAAACACTGTCGGAGAGTCTCTGAGAAAATATATTGCACCAGGAAATGTACATAAAGACGCGGGCTCCCGACTTTCCTGTCATTATCGTCTCGACGATTCCCATAAAATCCTTAAAAAAAAAAAAAAAAATTCACTCTGTCGTAATTTTCCATAGAAAATTGTAATTAAGAAAAATCCAAAATTACCTAAAATATAAATAAAAAACATGGTATTTATAAAATCATTGCTTTCTTTACTTTCTGAAAAAAAAAAATCTCTCTACCAAAAATTTGAATTAAAAAAAAACGAAAAAATATTTTAGATTACTCGGTACGTTATTTGAGATTGGATTTTAGATGTTAAATTAAATATCTCGAAATTTAATTTCAATGGAATGCATTTTTTTGGTTGAAGTGCTGAGAAAAAATATGATAGATATATTTTACATCCCTTGAGACAATCTATCGATTATTGGGCATCATTACCGAACGGACTCCTGGACATTTACCCCTCGTCAGAGAGATTAGAAGAAGACTGATGGGCACGTGGACCACCAGTGATCGTGGATAGATGGAACACACGAATAATAGGTCGACGAGCCACGAAGTCGTTGGCTCTGTTAGCTCTCAGTGGGTTAACCAATCTGTTTGTGTTGTCAATCGTAAAGTGGCAGCGTTATGCTTCTTCGAGGCGACTCCCCGTCGCTCTTGCTCGTCACTTCGTCTCCGTTTTTCCTCCAATTTTCACTCCAGCTTCTCCAGCTTCTTCTTTTCTTCCTCGTCACTGTGGGCAATTTAATCATATCATCCATTTGGTCAATTTCCATTTCATATCTTCCATGGGAAGGGGGAATAAATATTCGTGGGGGGCATTATTGCTAATAATTCAGTCACGTGCACAATTAAAGCAAAGTAAATGCATTTTTCACATTAAAAAAAAAATTTCGCCTATGATATTAAAAAATAAAATGACAATTGATAGATTTTTTTTTCTTCAAATAAATTCTTATGAAATGTTGACCCGATAAAAATTTTATTTTATTTCAGTTTGAAATTGGAGAAAAAAAAATTGGAACATTCGATTCGCAATCCAAAGTCTATTTTTTTTTTGCTCGCTCTTTCCTAACACGCTGATATAAAAATAGGAGTCAGCATAGTTGTGAAAAATCCAATTTTAGAATGATTTAACAAACTCCCTCGTGGGGTTATCCGGACGAAGAGGGTTATCAACGGTACGCGACTCGTAGTCAATACGTAAACTTGAGATATCTCGGAGTTTGTCTGTCGGGTTGAACTTAAAAATTATGCGGACGTGAGCGATCGCAGCTACAAATGTTGCGATTGTAAAAGAAGAAGAAGAAGAAGAAAAAAAACAGATTTCGAATTCTCCGCTCAGCTGGAAATCTGCCGCTAGATCAACGTCCGTAGATCATTCGCCAATGATCCATCACGACGTTGCATAATCTCATTTACATCTCCAAGATTTTCCCTTGCCTACAATAATCTCCTTCATTTTAATGATATCCTACAAAAATCACTGAAATAAATAATTTTTCAATCCGAATCAATCAATTGATAAATCAATAATTATCGCATCATCACAGGTTTTCTCGAATTTTTTTGTTTTATCATCTCTCACTGATAATTAAAATTTTAAGCAACCGCAAATTAGATTTAATTTCACTTATTTGTAGAAGCCCTTAATTCGGGCTCGCAAACTTAATTAAATAAAATTTAATTAAGGGTTGCCTAGGGACCAAAATTAATAAACTAAAAAATAAACCATAATAGAAAATTTAAATTAGAAAAATTAAAAAATCGTACGGGGTACACGTGCCCCGTGGTGTTCAATGCGTTAGTCAGCGGGGTCCCCGATATCGAGGGAGGCAAAAGCAACCGGAGCAGCCAGTATAAATCGCCAGGGTCCGTGGACGTGGCAGTTATTGGAGTCGGGACGGTATATAGTCGAGGAGCAGCGATCCGCGACAAATGCTGTCAAAGATCGCGAGCGAATAAAGATCCAAAGCTCAAAAGGAAAAACAGCGAAAGGGGGAAAATCGGACTAATAAGAAGTTCATGGTGTCTTCGGGGGTGTCTAAAATAAGGGTTGGTCGAGGTTGGTCTCGTGATCGTTATGCCTCGAAATCGGTTCGGTTAATGGTGTTTTTGATGGTGTTTGTGGGGTGCGTGTTCGCCACCCGTTTATCCATTGCTGTACCTTCCGAACCCTTCCGCTCCTCGATAAAACCCATACTTTCCGCTCAAACTCCACCCCCACTTTCGCCTCTCCCTTTTCCCTCTCTTTCTCACCTTTATTATATACCAAAAAATTGTATATATCATATATTTGTCAATTCACTTGATATGGATTAACTGCAATACTTTTTGCAATATTTTTAATATATTTTTTGCCCAATTATATCGGAAATATATTTTTTGCGAATATATCGAATATATCGAAAAATATATTTTTCACGAATATATCAAATATATCGAAAAAATATATTTTTCACGAATATATCGAATATATCGAAAAATATATTTTTTTCGCGAATATATCAAATATATCGGGAAAAAATTTCTCGCTAATATATCAAATATATTAATTTTTTTTTTCACTTTTCCCTCACTCTCTCCTACCAAGTATTTGACGCGTTCACCTGTCTACCGAAGAACGAGCCCCTCGTGAGTTCCGCCTGTGCGTGGAACCCCTCGACTCGAGTTTCTCGCGGGGACGTGTAGCCCCCAACCCCCCCAACGGTTTCGATCGATCTAACTGGTATAGCAGTTGCAACGCTTGGCCTCCTCGTGACAAGTCACTGCCGTGGGTGACAGTCACCGGGTGGAAGAGAGTGAGATATACGTACAATCGTGGAAGCTAAGAGGGTCGAAGAGAGGAAAAGCCCAACGGGCGAGGAGGGAACGTAGTCGGCGACTACCAGTCGGCTCGAGTCGCGGCCCTTTCGACTCTCCAACACTCAACCCCAAGTCCCACAGTAACCCACGATCACGACGACCAGTCTTCTGCGCGAGGGAAGACGAAAAAAAAATTATAATTCGATGGTCCCCGAGACCACGAGGAGAGAAGATAACGTCTGGTCCCAAATACTTGGATATCTGACGCACGAATGCGAGGCGTAGGGTCCAAGGGCGCTGAGCGAGAGCCTGACAGCGAAGAGGAAGCTGAAGAGGAGACAGATTTTCGCACCGAGTGCAACCGATAAAAATCGCACGTGAGTTCTTTTTCTTCTTCTTCCAGCTACTATTATTAATTATTTGAACCCATTGTCTTAACTCTGACCAGGTGAAATATTGATCTTGGGATTCTAATGGATCAGATTTTGACATTAAGAGGATTAAAAAAATAAAAAAAATGCTGATTGATTGTTAATTTTTTAAAAATCGATCGATCGTTTTGGATCATCGGATTTTTGTTGTTGTATTCACCTCGTGGCACGATTAGAAACCATTTCGATATTTAAGACCATCTTCCAGTGGGTCATCAATTGGACGAAATTCTGGTCACTCTCTGGTGCTTTCACCCTATTGTTTACAACTCTCCTCTCGATTGTAACCGAGCCAACGAGTGTGCGTTTCGCGTACTTATAAATAGTACAATTATATCGTGCGATAACCCGGCCGCACTGGCATATGTTGTACAGTCGAGTAACATATGCAACTTGGGGTCGTACATGTTCGTTTATTATTATTCATTAATTCGGAGTATCGAAATTAATTTGAGACAATTTCAAACGAATTATTTGAATTATTTTTCATAAAAAAAAAAAATATATATATATATATTCCAATATTTTTTTAATATCTAATAGATTGTAATTTATTAATTAAAAAATAAAAATATATTAATTTCAAGCAAATCTCATATATTCAATATAAAATTAATAAATTGATTTTTTTGGATATTGAAATCATAATTATATTAATATTAATGATAATAATGACAGGAGAAGCGGGAAATTTTTTTGAAAAATCCTCGCGGCGTTTGTGGACTATTTTATTAATATATTGTAACTATTGAACGGTGACGAGTGCACCGAACGGTTAAGCGGGTATGTAATGCAACGGAGGCGCCGTTGTCGCCGACGTCGCGACGCCGATGGCAATGCACTCGATGCACCGTAACTGCAACACACGATACATATATACACCGGCCAATATATCCCATATTCCATGTACACGACTCCAGCTAGACGATAATACGCCACCGGGAAACGCACGTACGGGCCATTCCACGTCAAATCGCCGGCCAATATGCCCCCCGCCCCCACTAATTCCCCCAACTTTTTACCACAATGTTCCACCCGATCCAAAACGCTCTCTGAATTTTTTTCAAAATTTTCCGATCACAGCAATTAAAAAAAAAAATCAAAAACCCCAATTTTATTTTAATTCGAAAAAATTCACACTCGTTTCGAAAAAACTGTGAATATCGTGATTTAGTTAATTGTATAGTCAGGTTATTAATTTTTTTGAAATTCCTTTTTCAAAATTTTCCTAAGGTCAACAAAAATCGGAATTTAAAAAATATTTTCTTGTCCGCAATATCAACATATAATAGCATGTTAAAAAATTATTGAAAATCGAAAGGGGGCGGATCCTTTGACGTGGAATCCACTGTATATTTATGGATAGCCACATATTGTGTATGTCGACATGCAATACATACTGGCCTCTGGCTCCTTCAACGAGACGAGCTTCGCTCACACGTAACCGCCGTCTTTGAGTGCCCTCATTATCATCTAACGCCACGTATGCCATGAATCGTGCTCTCTATGGCACTGCAAGCGTGGCCTGTATCCTCCCGCGTCCAGCGGCACCGTCTGGATATCTGCAATCAGGGTAAACACGATTGTTATTCGAGGAATATCCCCTGAAGATAGAGAAAATAAAAGAGGAGCAAAGCAAATAGTAATATTGCTGGCCTTTGCCTCACCCCATTTTCTCACCTATTTTTTTTTATTATTCTTTGGATCAATTTTTTTACAATTCCTCTGATCAATGAAAATTTTTTCCAAATTTTTCATACCTTCAAAAATAATTTTTTTACACTTTCGTTCACATCTTTCAATAAAATACCCTTTTTTGTTATTTTTGATTTTTAGATAATTGTAATTAAAGGAATTTCTTTTTTTTTGCAAAAGATGGATTTTTTTTTAATTTTGGGAAATTTTTTTTTGTTATTGTTTTCTTCTGTATATCTTTCTCTCTCTCTCTCTTTTTTCGTTTTTCGTCTTCAGGGCCCTAAGCGGAACGTACTCGTTGTCACAATCAGAAACGAGACCCTCTGCTCGATCACGATTTGACGAGTAAACAGAATCATTATGTCATCTAGTGACAACTACGACAAGCTCCTCTAGCTTAAACGTGCGCTCTCTTAATTCCCTTCTCAGCTCGAGAAACGACCTCGACGCTTCAAATTCAGCCTTCACCAATAGATTTCCTTCGTTGGGCTTGATTGGTAATAAAAAAAAAGAGAGATAGAATTTTAAAAAAAATCGATCATAAGAAGTAAAAAATTAAATTAAATTAGAAGGAATAATTTTTTTAAATATATTAATAATTAATTTCTAAATAGAAATTTCATTAGCCAAGACAAATAATTTTTAATAATTATGATATTAATAAGATTTTTTATTTTTCATTTATAGAATTAAAGAAAAATGTTTTTGTTAAAAAACGTATTAAGCCCTTTTGGGCAAAAAGTCGATGGACGAAAATAAGTTGTTTTTTGAGTGATGCTCCAATATGATAAATTGGAGTGTCAAAGGCCTGCTCAGGATTGCCACGTTCCAAGATAAGTCTCTCGGTGACGAATTATCACACGAGGGCCCTTCGTCCCTTCCTCGGCTCGTTTCTTCTCATTGCCGCCCACCGAGAATCTCGAGCGTTTTTTTAATTTTTTTTATCACCAAGCCCTGGTTATTTACGAACTCTTTTCCCGATATGGGCCTCGCTCCTCTGATTGCGATGGGTCTATTTTCGGAGCGGCTCCCAACATTTCATAATACACTATTTTCAACTCTGAACCAGCAGATTTTCATCCTAAATGTGAACTTTGTTCCCTTTTTTTTTCATCAAATCTGTAAATCACTTCATATTTTGTTTACCTTACAAAAATTTTCTCAAAAAAATACAAACGCACCAATTTTTTTTCCTAGTTTTTTACTAATTAAAAAAAAATCTCACATGGGAAATTCTAAAAAAAAAACCATCAATATCGTCGCATTTCTGAGATAAATTTTCTGTATGCCCAGCAATTTTTTTTTTTCTTAAAAAAAAAAACACACTCATTAGTTACCAAATAGGAAATTATCATCAGTGTTATCACTTCAGCATTGCATTCAATGGGCGCAAAACTCTCTGGGCGGGGGAGTAGGCGAAAAGGCCAAGGAGACAAGTTTAGGGCCTCCACATTTTTCTCTCTAATCACTGAACCGTTCTCCACTGGTTCCACCAATTGGGGATAGCGTTAGGAGGGGGGGAGGCTGTATTTCAGCTTCTCGATAGTGCCACATGTTCGTATGTTATGTTATGCGTGTTGTCTTGGGCTTTTTAAGGGCAGCTAGGGCCACGAGGCGAGCCAGTCATCAGCGAGCTTCGGCTGGCGGTGGAGCAGCGATTTTACAGCAAGAACCCAAAAAAAAAAAGGGGGGGAGGGTTGCAACGTGTTCTTGTTGGGATTGCTGCTGATTGGCTCAAAAATAATAATTCAAAAAAATTGCCCTTTGTTCCTAAGGCTCGGAGGAAAAATTAAAAAAATTCAAATACATGTGACTCAATACACATTTTTTTAAATTACAAAAATAAATAAATAGTGTGGTTCGATTTTTGGTGTGAGGAAAAAGCCATAGAAAAAATTCAGCATTGCGAATAAGGTAGGCAATGGTCGTGGGTTTTTTTTGGCCCATCGCATTTGAGTCAGTTTCCTCGTTGCTTAATTTTAAGCTTAAGGCAGTGAAATTCCCTGGAAATTAATTATACATTGAATATCGAGTGAATTTTATATAATTTTCCCCTTAATTTTTTTCTGCATTAAACACAATCCCCTTAATTCATATCCACCTTAAGTTCCCTTTGTTTTTTTATGTAAAAAGAGTATAAATAATTTTTTACCATAGCAGTAGATGCCGTAACAAATATTAAAAAAAAAGAATTTTTGAAATTTTGGTACATACTCGAGTTGACTGTACCACGAGGACCACCTTAAGGGGAAGCTATAAAAGTGCAGAACGGGGCAGCTTTCCCCTGCCTGATGGGTCGGCTTCAATGTAGCAAGTAATCGGATTTTTCCGGTGGTTCAGGAGGTCCAGGTACAATTTCAGCCATTGTCTTCAGGGTTGGGGTCGTGTTGAATAGTTCGCCAGGTACGATGAGCTTAAGGGCGTGGGAGTGGGAGAGAGGGCGAGAAGAAAGGTCGAGGTACCTGCGGCCGAACGATTCTATTGGAGCTGCCCCCTAAACTTTCCCCGAGGCGTCCATGAAGGGCCAGAATATTTTTCTTAGCCTCAGTTGAGTTTTGGTGCTCGATTGGTGAAGACGTCTCTTCATTTTGTTGCAGTACCGGCCGACAAGTTGGAGGAACGAAGTATTTCGAAGCTGAAGAACTCGGCACGAACATGAAGAGCCCCAACATTTTTTGTCTCCTGGCTCTTCTGCTACTGGCCTTTGAATTTTCCGAGGCTTCTTTGATTGCTCGTGGAAGAGGAAAAACGAAAAAAGCTGAAGAGCGCACGACCGAAGCTCCTTTCGTGTGCCTCGACGCCCCGGACAAATTACCAGCCTGCAATTTCGATGCTGAAGAAGTTGATGAAGAAGCTACTGGCCAGAGGACGTCGCGGAAGCCGAGGTCACTCGATTTACTCACAGAACCTGAAGACATTTCGAGATTCAGGGAAACTGGAAGTCAGCGTCGAGGCACCACGATCATCTATAAAATTGAAGGGTGTCTACCGTCAAGGTGAGTGATCATAATTCTTTTCTTCGTGTGACTCTTTTCTTTTCATGGTCAAGATCAAATAAAATAAATAAAAAATAAAAATAAAGTGGTTCAGAAGTAATGTTTAGTTTTTTGTTTGTAATTTTTTTGAAAAAAAAAAGAAAAAAAAATAGGTTCACTTTTAAGAAAAATAGTATATTACTACAAGGGCAGAAAGTTGGACATTCGTGCACTGCGCGTCATCATATCCGCGCAGTTCAGGGCTTTTCAACTTCTGCTCGTGTGGTTTATACTATTTTTCTTTATAACCGGTCGAAAGTACGGAAAAATAAAAAATAAAAAATAAATTGCATGCATTGATGCCTGCCCGACATTTGCGTCGTCGACCAGCAGCACTCGCTTCACTCGTGCCGCAAATGTCGGGCAGGCATCAATACATGCAATTTATTTTTTATTTTTTATTTTTCCGTACTTTCGACCGGCTATAAAGAAAAATAGGATACACCACACAGGCAGAAGTTGGAAAGCCATGAACTGCGCGATATGATGACTCGCAATGCACGAATGTCCAACTTTCTGCCCTTGTAGTGCAATGTACTATTAGCTGCTACCAAAAATGAAGATCAGTGTTAAACAATTTTTTCTCTTACAGATTACCGTTCGTTCTTCCGCTGTGCAAAACCAGTGACTCGATCGGACGAATAGTCGAGGTACGAAGGCTATTTCCTTTCAAAGTGTCTTCTCCTTCCGGCCAAAATGCGGACGTTCTGTCGCCTTTAATATTTCCGGAAGTGGACATGACCCAGTGGCAGCATTTCATGAAAGGACCATGGATCCGTCCAGCATCCGTAAGCATTTTTCTCCACAAAAAAAAAAGTTAATAAAAAGCCGCATATTCCATTTTCTGATTTTTTAAAAAATTCTTCTTCATTCAGAACGACGAAAACGCGGACCAAAGTGCCAAGGAAATTTCTCCCGGGGAACCACATCAAGAATCGAACCTGAAGAAGACAACGAAACGCAAAAAAGCCCCCGAAACAAACGTCGCCTCCAAGAAAATCGTTCCGGAAAAATTCACCGAAGCATCGTCATCGATGGAACATGACGAGAACGACATTTTCTCCAAGTTTCAATCGCCGGTAGCGACGAAGAACCATCTGGCAAATGATCATCAGGGTGACCCGGTTTCCTACAAAACTAGAAGCAGTCGTTTGAACCGGATTGCCGTCGCCGTTTCGCAGGATTCGAACGGAGAGATCGTCAGCGAGATCGAGGAGAAGATGAAGAAGCCTCTCCCGTCTCTTCAGCGTCGCCACGGATTTCCGTACGACGAGGCGATTCCCTACGATCCAGAAAAACTTCATTTAGTGAAACCACCAAGGGAATTTCCCTACAGCCAAGCTATTACCTTCGACGCTACCAAACTCCAGGTTCCCAAACCTGAACGTGAATTTCCTTACAACAGAGCCATTCCCTACGACCCTGAAAAACTTCGTTTAGTGAAACCACCAAGGGAATTTCCCTACAGCCAAGCTATTACCTTCGACGCTACCAAACTCCAGGTTCCCAAACCTGAACGTGAATTTCCTTACAACAAAGCCATACCTTACGACCCTAAAAAAATTCCTGCAGTCATACCACCAAGCGAATTTCCCTACAGCCAAGCCATTCCCTTCGACGCTACCAAACTCCAGATTCCCAAACCTGGAAGCGAATTTCCTTACAACAAAGCCATACCTTACGACCCTAAAAAAATTCCTGCAGTCATACCACCAAGCGAATTTCCCTACAGCCAAGCCATTCCCTTCGACGCTACCAAACTCCAGGTTCCCAAACCTGGAAGTGAATTTCCTTACAACAGAGCCATTCCCTACGACCCCGAAAAACTTCGTTTAGTCAAACCACCAAGTGAATTTCCCTACAGCCAAGCCATTCCCTACGATCCCGAAAAACTTCGTGTACTCAAAGCAGGAAGCGAATTTCCCTCCAGCCAAGCTATTCCCTCCGACGCTGCCAAACTCGAGGTTCCCAAACCTGGAAGTGAATTTCCTTACAACAAAGCCATACCTTACGACCCCAAAAAACTTCCTGCAGTCATACCACCAAGCGAATTTCCCTACAGCCAAGCCATTCCCTTCGACGCTACCAAACTCCAGATTCCCAAACCTGGAAGCGAATTTCCTTACAACAAAGCCATTCCCTACGACCCCGAAAAACTCCGTGTACTCAAAGCACGAAGCGAATTTCCCTACAGCCAAGCTATTCTCTCCGACGCTGCCAAACTCGAGGTTCCCAAACCTGGAAGCGAATTTCCTTACAACAAAGCCATACCCTACGACCCCAAAAAACTTCCTGTAGTCATACCACCAAGCGAATTTCCCTACAGCCAAGCCATTCCCTACGACCCCGCAAAACTTCGTTTAGTCAAACCACCAAGTGAATTTCCCTACAGCCAAGCCATTCCCAACGATCCCGAAAAACTTCGTGTACTCAAATCAGGAAGCGCATTTCCCGACAGCCCAGCTATTCCTTTCGACGCTGCCAAACTCGAGGTTCCCAAACCTGGAAGCGAATTTCCTTACAACAAAGCCATACCTTACGACCCCAAAAAACTTCCTGCAGTCATACCACCAAGTGAATTTCCCTACAGCCAAGCCATTCCCTTCGACGCTACCAAACTCCAGATTCCCAAACCTGGAAGCGAATTTCCTTACAACAAAGCCATACCTTACGACCCCAAAAAACTTCCTGCAGTCATACCACCAAGCGAATTTCCCTACAGCCAAGCCATTCCCTTCGACGCTACCAAACTCCAGATTCCCAAACCTGGAAGCGAATTTCCTTACAACAAAGCCATTCCCTACGACTCCGAAAAACTTCGTGTACTCAAATCAAGAAGCAAATTTCCCTCCAGCCAAGCTATTCCCTTCGACGCTACCAAACTCGAGGTTCCCAAACCTGGAAGCGAATTTCCTTACAACAAAGCCATTCCCTACGACCCCGAAAAACTTCGTGTACTCAAATCAGGAAGCGAATTTCCCTCCAACCAAGCTATTCCCTTCGACGCTACCAAACTCCAGGTCCCCAAACCTGGAAGCGAATTTCCTTACAACAAAGCCATACCCTACGACCCCAAAAAACTTCCTGTAGTCATACCACCAAGCGAATTTCCCTACAGCCAAGCCATTCCCTACGACCCGAGGAAGCTGGAGGAGAGGAAATCCGTCATTTTGGCTGCACTCACGAGCTCCTCGCGAAGTCCCAACGCTCAGGACGGGCTTCTGACCACTTCGGACAAGTCCGAAGTCGTTCCTTTCGATGCGAGGATGTTGGACGCTGCGAAAGCCGGCGGAATTTTTCCCTACGGAAAGGAAGTACCTGACGACACGTCCAAAAGTGTCGTTACCCTCGAGGTTCTCAGGAAAAATGGCGATAAAGTACCGGTCAGACACGTTAAAACCTTTTGGGACGAGTTTCCAACCAGTTCGAAGCAGTTTTCGACGAGAAAAGAAGGTACGCGACGGGCAAAATTTCAGGCAGAAAGAGAAATTGAAGAGAATGTTATTACCTCGTGGATCAATGAAGAAATTGCTCACGATCATGGAAGAATCGACGCTCATAAGAGAGTCGCGAGAAAAGCCAAGGAATCTGACGGTTCCGGGGATTCTTCTTCCGTGAATGAGAGCCTCGAGATTCCCGACAGAGGGAGCGAATTTCCGTACTCAAAGGCCATTCCCTTTGACCCGGAAATACTCAAAAGGCTCAGATCTTCGGTGAAACATTTGGAGTCCTTTGAAGCAGTTCCTCAGGATTTTCCTTATGCCGAAGCTTTTCCTTATGATTCTTGGAAACTCTTGGCTTCTAGAAGAAAAGAAAACGGAAACGATGAAAAAGAACTGACGGAGGAATAAAGTGAGCTTCGATTAAACGAAATGAAGAAGAAAAAGCGAGGAAGAAAAAATATGAGGCTTTCTTAGCCTGCGACATATTTCATTGTAATCGTTTGTGAAATGACCATTTTGTACAACTTTAACGTGAATTCCAGAGGAAATTTTTTTATGGAAAAACTGTGAAACGTACGATTGTGATGTAATATTGATGTACTTTTACAACTGAATTAGAGGAAATTGTTGAAAACTACTTTGACGTAAAATTTTAGAGAAATATTGAAGTGAACATTAATTAATCGTACATCAAATTTTTATGATTAATCTCGTACAAGTTTGTGCATAAAAATTTTCCGCGCAGTGAATTTCGAGTAAATTTTTTTATAGACGATCGCGTGGCTCACAATCGGTATGGCCGTAAATCGCAACGGCCAAAATATGTGATACGTATCATAAGACACTACCATTTATTATAGTCAATTGTTTGTGATCACCCGCCATTGAAATCAGATTGAAAATATTAATAATAATAGTGATAATGATCGAGGAACGGCAATTTTGCGAATAAAAATATTTTTATTCCAACTTTGCTCGTAATTGATAACGATAATGGAAATACAATTTTTTTTCATCGCGGAATAAGAAATGATATTGCGAATATTCAGTGCTGCGAAAATAATAGAACAATTCTTTTCTATACTTATAATTAAATTAGATAGGCTAACGAAAAAAAAAAACACGCTCTTTGAACCACCGAAAGTTTTGTAACTTAGGATTAATTTTGTCTTTATTTCAATTTATCCATTTTGTCACACTGAACGTTTTTATTAAATATATTCTTGTTTTTGTGATCCATTTGTGTGATATTCATAAGCATATCGCGAAGGAACGGACATCATTTTCTAGATCATCAAGCTCCGTTCATCCGCGATATCACTTATCATTCGTTATCACACACTTACAACGACTCGTTAACTTACTCACTAGGCGAGGTATAATTTTAGTTAAATAATATAATTAAAAATGTGACCGCAATGAATGTGAAAGATGCAATAATAAATAAGTGATACACGTAGCTCCGAGTAAAATTGATTGATTTTACGCCTCATTGTCGATAACTGACTCTTCTCCCAAATTTTTCGCCTCTTCAGCAACATCTTCGGTGGGATTTTCTTCAGCATCTTGGAGTATCGATTCCGGTCCGACCGCAACTTCTTCAGCATTGATTTCATCTTCTACGCTCGAAATGTTTGAGATATCCGCTGAAGATGAGGAATTTTCATTGACCGGTTCTTCGTTCTCTTCAGGTACTATTTCAGTTGCTGAAGAGCTCGTCTTCAATGGGGTTTGCGCGAGTGGAATTGCTTCCGGAATTTCGTCAACGGTGGACGTTGACGCCTCTTTAATTTTTTCAATTTTTTCAACCTCTTCAGGGTCTGCAGTGTTCGTCGCAATTTGCTGAAAGGCCGATTTCGTGCTTTGATTTTCTTGCGAAGATATTTCGTTTTTGATCGTTGTCGTTTCTTGCCGATTGCCGAATATTGCCCAACCCTGAAAAAATGTCGGCTTTGAAGAGGCGGCGACGTTGCTGAAGACGTTGCTGAGGAGACCAGCCGCTGTTTGTGGCTTCTGGTACACGTAAACTGGTTCCATGATTACCTGAATTTTACGAATACATCCAATTTATATGAATAAATAATTGGTCAATAAATAATAATAAAACATTAATTGATTAACAATCAAAATTAATGATAATAAATAAATAAAAATTATTATTTCAAGTTCATCATAATTACCTCATGGTCCACGTTCAAAAGTGGCTTGTCGTTGGCGGGGATGAAAAAATTCAAGAGTCCAGCAGTCTGCGCGGGTTTTTCCTGGAGATAAATCGGTTTCTCCACGAGAAGAGGCTTGGCTCCAGGTCTGGCGATGATCAACGGTCTGTTGGTGGGTTTCGAAAAGATGGAATTTCCAATTCCCAGGATACCGTGGGTAATATCGCCGCTGGAGTCGGCGCCAGTGGGTCTGGAAGGGTTGCTGAAGAGCCCTCCAAAAATTCCAGGAGCCTGTGTAGGTTTTGGTTGGGGCTCTTCAGCGCCTTCGCTGATGAAGAGATTGGGTTCTTCGGTGCTCGTAGTCACGGGTTTTACAGTCGTGCTGGAGTGTTTGTCGAAGAGTCCAAATCCTCCAGCCGGATTCCAGAGATTTCCAAAAATTCCAGGTTTCTGCGGAGGCTCGATGACGAGAACCGGTTGAAATTCCGGTTTCTCGTTGGTATTCACTGTCTCCGGTTTGTGAATCAAATTCTGGATAGCTTCGATCACTGGAGCTGGACCTGGACCACCTAATGCACTTGCAAAATGTCCAGCAGCTGGAGAACCAATCGTCCCGTTGAGCTTGGCAACTTTTTCCGGCTTGGCGGACGCGCTTTTGTTGAAGAGTCCGAATCCAGGATTCCAAAAATTGTCCAAAATCGCCGGTCGCTGGATATCCAGGAGGCTGCTGATGAATCCAGGTTTGGAGGTCGTCGCTGGAACGACCGCCTCGCTGATTTCCGAATTAGTGACAATTTGTGGCTTTATCGCTGACACATTGATCGAAGTCCCACTGGAAGTTTCTCCAGCCGCTCCAGCATTGGCCAGGGCTTCCAGGACCGCAGGATTGTTGGCAATCGCGTCAATGACGCCTGGAGGAATGGCGCTTATCACGCCAGGCTTGCTCAGAACATGGTTCACAGCTTGTTCCAGCAAGCCTCCAGGTTTTTGGACCTCGTTGCTGGAGCCTCCATTATCGAAGTGGGGATTGTTCGGGTCGTTCCAGAAATCCGAGGATTCCGTGTTCTCCTGGACAACTTCCTCTTCAGCTCTTTCAGTCGATGATTCCGAGGCTTGTCCAGGATTTGACTGGACAAATCCAGCGTCCGGAAAACCCTGAGCAACGTTATCCACTGTCTCATGATGTCCGGACGGTGGAATCGCTGTTTCCTCGTAAATGGTCAAAGTTTCTTGATACTCGTCGCACAGAGGAACGCCGATGTCCGGAAAACAATTATTGGCCACGAGAGTGGCGGTCACTGGAGAATTCAGAACTTTCGTCACGTAAATTGCTGGAGTCGATTTGACCGATTGCGCACTTTTTCCACTTCCTCCGATCAGCAGATATCTTCCCTGTCTGCCAAGCTGAGCCTCTTTTATTCCTGGAGTCCTGGACTCCAGATTCAAGGTCACCGTGTCACCGCGATCCGAGAGACCCGAAATTTCCGAGCCTTCCAGCTCCGCGAGATCGAGGCTCTCGACGGAAACGGAATTCACGACCTTGGAAGTGAAAATCTTGTTTTCACGGTTCTCCAGTTCCAGGCGTCTGACCCTTTCGGAACGTCTCACCTGTTCGATCTCGTCGCAGATCTCATAGTCCGAATTCCAGTTGTCCTCGTCCTGTTTTCTCGACCTGGAGCCTCCAGACCTGGTCAGATATGGAAGACACCATTGGGCAATGTCAACGTCAATGTCACGGGCCAATTCTGGAAACGACGATTGAATCTCCTTCTTTATCTTCTTCTGCTCCTTGGCAATGAGACTGTTGGGCCTCTCCGGGTGATTTTCTTCGATGCCCCTGGCGCTATTTCGCTCGTACTCTTCCTGGTTCCTCTTCAGGGCCACGATACAAGGTGGAACACCTGGTCCCGGAACCACGCAAACTGGTTGACGCCATCTGACCACTTCGACGATCTCCGGATGGGCTGGTTCATTGGACAAATCTCGCCAGTCTCTTCGGAGACCAAGAAGACGACCCAAATCGAGGCAGAGGGCGTTGCTCACTATCGCCAACGTTAACAAAATCTTCAACGACGACTTCATGACTTTTGCTCGGATTTTACCGATTAAATTACGCGGGGTACAACTGATCGGCTGCCCTGTAGACACTGTGATCCTCGAGGGCTCACCACGTCCTTATATTCGAAAAAAAATTGGAGGGGAGGAACCATTAGGCTCTTCGGGGATGCTTCGAGTGGATGAAGACTGGCCTCTTCAGGGTCTAGACGATAACGGTACCCTAACGGTCCGAACTTTTCATCGACGCAGACTAATTACCTTCCTCACATTAACTCGGAATGTGGCAATGACAATTAGAAAGTTGAAGAATGCAAACTAACGTCAGTTGGATTCTTCGGGTCAAAATGAAATGGCGCAAAATTTGACCTATGTTTAATCAATTTTTACCTCATTTAGTACCTGGACTAAATTAGGAACGTTATTATACTGAACTTTTTTTTTAAAGTGAATTAAAAAAATTAAAAATAAATTACTTGGAGTGCTTTTTTATTGGTACTTTGAGATGACCAATTATGGGACAGATCTGAAATGGTCGATAACGAAAAAATTGCCAAATTGACAGATAATGCTTTGTACGAGTGAGAACCGAAGTCAAGTCACTCGCGAGGCTAACATCAGCGTTGTCTCGAGAGAGCTCGAAATCGACTCGAGTGGTCTCGCCGGTTTTCCTTCTCCCGCTTCTTATCCTCATGCCCACCGGGAGGAGACTGTGCTCTTCCTCCTCAGGTTCAGGTGCGTCAGCACTCTTGGCTGGAGCACGGCTCGTCTGCAGCAGCAGAAGCAGCACGAGGCATAGGTGATCCAGTTTCGGAGCGGATGACGCGAGGAAAAAAACTGGAGTATCGCCGACCTACGACCCAATGACCTCGATTATTCCCTTATCTCTTTTCGATTTTTACCTTGGCACGATTATTTTTAAAAAAATTCATTTATTATTGCTGGTCTAATACAAAAAAAAAATAATTTTTAAAATAATTCAGATTCAGACTAATTCCAAAAATTATTTTACTCCAAAATTTATTTATTATTATTTCTTTTAAATTATTTAAAAAAAAAAAACAGTCTGAGTGAAAAAGTGTCCCAGAGTGTCCCACCTATCAATCTACGCAGCGAAAAAATTTTTTTTAGGTGGGGCCTGAGCTAAAGCAGCGACGGAATACAGTCGAGACGTCTCGACGCTTGGAATACGCACGAGACTTTGGCTCGGAGAAGGAGGAGGCTGTGCTTATGCTGCAGCGAGCGTTGTTTGGCTGTGGTTAGAAAGCCTCAAGCAAAAGCCACACGGAATCACGATCCCACGAAGAGAGAGGGAGAGAGAGAGGTCGGTTCTTCTCTCTTTAGTAGTCATTCTTCCTCTGCTTTGACTCTCCGTCTTCGTCAGCTTCGCGTACGCTTTTCTCTATCTCACGTGAAGTCAAGAAAACGTCCCAATAACCGCACACCCAGAAGAGCAGTGTCCCACTAACGGGACACCCATTTTAAATCGTATTTCACAAAAAGTGGGCCCGGCAGTCCCAATTGGGACATGTCCCAAAGTGGGACACCTTAACATAAATGTCCCAATAACCGAACGGTCATGTTAAATCGCAAAATCGTATTTTTGTCTGCTTTTTACGAACTTTTGTCTGGTCACTGGGACACGTTCGGCCGTTGGGACACTTATCTTAAGACATTCCGGGACCGAAAGGCTGCCTCCGTGTTTTGAGGCTGGACTCGCGAACGTCATGGCTCTTTCTCGCTGTGTGTCGACTCCTCTGTGGATACCAGCTCAGCACACCTCTTCAGCAACTGTCTTTCTCTCTCTCTCCCTCCCTCTCTCGCTCTCTCCTTCGCTCGCGGTTACTTTTTGTAACCGTCTCTCTCGCTATCTTCGCTCCGCTCGCTGCTCGCTGCCGGCAAGCGCACAGTGCTCGCTGGACTGTGGATAGTTTAATACCGATATCTCGCGCGAGCCTCTCTTCGCCCGTTCGCCGGTCGATTCTGCGACTGAGACTGGCAACAGGTGCGACGAAAAATCGGATACAGTGCGTCTGAGATTGAGAATCGTCAGAAGGATTTTTTGAGATTTTTTTGTTTCGCGTTTGGATTACATCGTCAGCAGCAAAATTGTCGGTACGTCGATACCGATTTTCGTCGATTTTTATTATTGATCCTAAGATGAAAATAATATTCGCAGCATTTTTGATATAACGATTTTAACCGATTTTTTTTCGGAAATTGTGGTTGCAGAATTGTTGGTATAATTGATACCGATTTTTGCCGATTTTTCTTTGTAATATCGATGTAAATAGCATGCGGAGATTTCTTTGGACCAGGGATGCTGCGTTTTATTAATTTCGCTGATGATAATTTCGTGGGCGTAATTTTGGACATAAGAATCAACATTTAGAGGCTGAATTTTTCTGAAGGTTGTATCGGCTCGTGAAGCTTAGATAAACTCGGGAGAACAACGATTTATATTATTTCAGTGTGGAAGTTGGCCTCACCGATACTCCCCCGCAATTGTCATCAAACGTGTGCTCGTGTGTGTGTGTGTGTGTGTGTGTGTGTGTGTGATGTTGAGATAGACGTGGTTTATTCGAGGACTCGACACGGGCGTCAATCGGTACCAGCGCCGGTACCAGTTGTGCTCGCCTGTTGCATCGTCATCAGCTTCGCTGCTCCCAAGTTCAAATTTTTTCTCTTCCTCAACAACACAATACAAAAAAAAGCGACTTGAAATTAATCGCTGAATATTGGCTCAAAATAAATCACATTTCCAAGCATTTCAAATTAAATTTACAGCATTATTAAAATTTTTTTTTTTACTTGAATAAATAATTTGTCGAATAAAATATTCGAGTGCATCTGATGAAAATAAAAACTGCTTACTTTTGAAAGTGACATTTGAGATTAGGGGGCGGATTTAAGACCCAGGGCATTTTCTAGCTGACTCGAATTTTCGTTGCTGAAGAGTCAACCAACGTGCTCGCCTGTCGCATCGTCATCAGCTTCGCTGCTCCCAAGTTCAAATTTTTTCTCTTCCTCAGCAACGAAATACAAAAAAATGCGACTTGAAATTAATTGCTGAAGAGTGGCTCGAAAGAAATCACATTTCCAAGCATTTCGAATTAAATTCACAGCATTATTGTGATTTTTTAAAAATCATAATTAAAATTTGCTTGCATTAATAATTTGTCGAATAAAATGTTCGAGTGCATCTGATGAAAATAAAAACTGCTTACTTTTGAAAGTGACATTTGAGATGAGGGGGCGGAGGGGCACCTGAATTCAAGACCCCTGGGCATTTTCTAGCTGACTCGAATTTTCGTTGCTGAAGAGCCACAGCATCGTTTGCCTGCGAGAGCTTGAGGAATTGTATTTTCGTTGCTGGTACGTGGAATGCAGAGACCGACGAGTGGCTAACACGCTTCAGGGGAGCTCGGGTCAGCGGGTGCGTGAGTCCGGACCCCCCGGACTCCCGCAAGAAACTTAAGGACGTATCACACTCGCATTTCCAGCCGAAACATTATTTTCCTTGAAACCTGATTTTTTTTTGCAAAATTAAAAAAAAACGTATCGTCATTAAATATTTTTTAAATCAATTCGAATAATATTATATTTTTATTTTTAATTCTGAAACTTAAAAAATTTTTTTTTTTGAAAATGTGTATGTGTGTGATAGGTACTTAAAATTTGAGTAATTTCTCTTTCCACTTTTTTTTCTGGCTTCGCTCCTTTTTTTTTTCTTCGCTGGTTAGACGGAATAGAAAGTGAAATGCTGTGTTCAGTTTGTTTAATGCAAATTGCCGTAACATTATAGCAATAAGGAACAACGCTTGACCACAAATTGTATGCCGCAGCGCCCAGTAATTTGTCTACATTTCTCCGTGCCGATGTGTGTCTTTTTTTCCAGGTCTTCCGCTGAAGCAGCTCAAAGAGAGGTCACGAGGCGCGAAATTTTTTCTCACCTTTCACTCTCACCGCGCGCGGCTCGTCTTGACGAGAGGAAATTTCTCTTCCCACTTGTCGCTCGTCTTCAGCAACCTGGAGAACGTTTAGAGGTCGAGGACATCTTTCTACCGGAAGGAAGTCGTGGAGAACGAAAAGTGGCAATTTTTTTTGTGTAAGCCAGTTGTGGTGAAAACAAGTGCCAAATTGTGGGTCGTCTTCAGCAACTCGGAGGTCATTTCAAGGTCGTCCTCTACCTGAAAAAAAAAAATCGTGCAAAGGAATTTTCTTCATTTTCAAAATCAAGTCGTGTTTGAAAAGAAGTGTCACATTGTGGGTCGTCTTCAGGTCGTTTCAAGGTCGTCCACTACCTGAAGAAGATCTTGAAGAATTTTTTTTTTTTTTTTTTTCTTCAAGAACAAGTGTAAACTAGTGCGTCGTGGTGACTGTTGGGGCAGGTCATGAAGAACTTGTGGCGTCGGTGCGCGATGACCTACATCTGTTCGATAGCTTCTGGCGCGTGTGAGAAGAGTGCATCGGTACCGGCTGCACGGAAGTCGTACGGTTGAAAATCGGAATTAAGGATCAGCGGAAAATAGCAAAACCGGAAATAGGAGAACGTGAGAAGAGAATTTTGGGAAAATCTCTCTTTTTTTTTTTGGAAAATGGGACAAGCTTGGTGCAAGGAAAAATCGACGAAGGCGCAGGACTCAAAGTCGCCACTTGACAGAGTCTTCCTTCGCTGTGCTCATCGAGTAAGTATTTATGAATAATAATTTTTAAAAAAATTATAGTAATATTATCACTCTCCAAATCCCAATTTTTGACAATCAATAATTTTTTTAAAAATCACTGCTGAAATTAAGAAATTAATTTTTTTTCATTATCATTTTATTAATTCATTTTGTTTTATTAGTGAAAAAAAAAAAATTATCAATGCCAAAAATCATAATTCATTGCACCTTGCATTCAATTTTGTAAGACCAAAAAAAAAAAATGTTGCCTGGAGGAACATTTGGATAAATTATTAGCTGACCTTGAAACACTTGATCTATGCACACTCGTGACTCGTTAGACCACCTGTGATAAATATACCTGGTAAAATAATAATAACGAGCCCGCGCGATTATCGAGAGGAACTGGATGGGAAATAAAAAGTCGCGCAGTGTGCCTCGCGTGGATTGAGGGCGAGCTTCGACTCCCCGTTATCTTTATCGGTGTGCAGTGTCGAGTCGTGGTATAACTTAACAGGGCAACGATTTCAGCCAAGGCTTGGCACAAGCTCTTCGCTATTTCCGGACTCGGTAAACCTCGTCTTATCTCCTTCGTTTATGGAGCAGATACAGAAAATCGTAAAGCAAACGAAAAAAAAAAAAAAAAAAAAAATAGACATAACAGTGAATTCCAAATAAATGTTATCAGTCGACTGCAAACGAGTAAATTAGACATCGTTATTTTTGTTCGTTGCTATTAAAGTAAAAAAATAAAATTACGAAAAAAAATTGATATTCACAAAATAATGAAAATTGTCAAAAATTAAATAAAATAAAAATAAATTTTGAGGACATCAATTTTCTTTTTATTACAAGGAAATTATTCGAGGAATAATTTGGATGTTCAGGATCTGAAAAAAAAAAGAAAAAAATTACGCACTTTTTAATGACTGCAGAATAATTTTGAAATAATTGGAGAACAGGTGTGCGGAATATTAGCCACGCAAAAATCGACCTCGAAGCTCGTGCTGCTTCACTCGTTTTCCCTTCGCACTTCTATTAGCGTAACTACACTAATGCACAGCCGTGACACATTCCGTCGCAATAAACATACGAGATGCTTGCGTGACGGCACATGACTGGAACTAATTCGTCTAGGCGTTAGTAATCCATGAAGACTGAGCTAGGTGCGTCATTTTCTTACTCACAAAAAAAAACTCAATTTTTTTCCACACAAATTTACACCTTTACTATTTTAAAAAAATACGAAAAGAGAATCCTGATTTATTGATTTACAGTACAAAAAACCAAAAATCAATATCACGAATCCCAAATAAAATCTGAAAAGAAAAACCCACAAAAATTAATAAAATATTAATAAAAAATATATTAACACTCTTCTTTATTCCCAAAAATGTTGAAAAATGAATTTCAATATTCAAATATTAATATCCAAATAATGGATTTTCATATTGAATAACACAAAAATATTTTGCTACTTTGATTAGTTGGCAAATGGATCGAAAAAAAAAAAAATTAAAATCCCAGCTTATTGTCGTAGCAATTAACGCTCACGTGAGCCCAACTACCTGCGGATTTTTTTTCTATCGAGTATTATAATTATTAGAATTAGCTTCGGAGGCAAAGCTTTGCCAGGGAAAATTGACGTGGCTCACGCGCTGACCAGGGATGAAATTTAATCGATGGGGGACCACGGTATTACCATGAGGAGAGAGAGAGAGGGGAGAGGATTGGCTAGGGACACCCACCGACCTGTCGCCCACCGTACCGAGAGTTTCCCCGACGGAAAATTTGCAATTTAAACCGCTTGCACTCGCTGTCAGCGAGGGAACCACCGGCCGCATACATATGTACGTGCGGCGTGCGAAGAGCCGTACGAACCGCTCTCGAGCTTTCTCCTCTCCGAGCTTTACACTCGCCTGGATACAGCATAAACTGTAAAAGCTCATGCCCCGCGTACAGATCCACCCGCCAAAAGTTCGCCCTACGAATTAAGCATGCGGCAACGTAACATTTCCCACCAGAGCCCACTATCCAATAAGTTCTCCATCCAAATTACTACCCGAAATACACTCACGAGTGTTTCGCTCATTTTTGGTACGAAGCTTCGGAATAAGGTACCTTAATTCGAAGATTAAGAGGGTTTATTTATTCAGGGTCGTTGAGGTTTTTCGAGACTCGGTGGTGATTTATTATTTTGAAATTTTTTTTTTGTTAAATTTGTTAAATTTGGAAACTTTTTTTTTGTGATTTGGAAATATTTTGTTTACTGGTAATTTGGATTTTTTTTTCGTTTTATCGGTTTGCAAATTTTTGTTTTTTAGTGATTCGTAAAAAAATTTCGTTTATCGGTAATTTGAAAAGAATTTCTTTTTTTTTTTTGTGATTTGCAAAAATTTTGTTGATTGGTGATTTTGGAAATTTTTGTTTATTCTCGTTTCGCCAGGATAAAATATTTCACGAAAAAATTGTACTTGCAAATCGTCCCTTTGTTTATCGCAAATTATTTAAAGCTTCTTTTTTTATGGGATTTACTGAGAGAGGTAGAAAATACAGGCACATTATTGAAATGCGGATCAAGTAGGCAACAAGGCTGCTCGTTAGAAGCATTGAAAACTAGTTTTTTTTTTCTTTTTTTTTTGGACAAGAATGAGAAACCCTATCAGTGAACGCAAAAGCGTCAGGCTCAAAGTATAATTCTCGGTGTACAATTTTTTTTTCCATCCAGCAAAACCGTGTATTTTCGATGTTATGCGCGAGCACAAGTTAAATGGTCGAGAATACAAAGCGATGATTATGCAACCAAGTTCTCGCAAACGAGTACAACGAAGAAGAGAGAAAGAGAGAGGAGAGACTGGGAAACACATGTACCAGATAGAAATCGTATAAATATATATATAGCGTTGACGTAACCGAATGACGAGTTAAGCCCTTGAAAATGAGAGTCACTGAAGCCATGATAACTATATTGGTAACGTCGCCCACAAGCTTCGCTAAAATGTCAATAAAACTCGATAAGCCATGATTAATAATTTATTTGGCGAGTCAATAATTCGCGTTTCAATCGTTCACCGTTTCCCCCTTCCACCCAAATCCTCACTTTGACATTCGCATTGATTTATTTATTTGCCTCTGTGATTATAAACTTTATTATTTCATCAAAGTCACCAATTTATGTATTTCAAGTAATTTCGATAATAACTCGAGGCTTTAATATATTAATTATTAATAATAGAATAAACACTCCCTTAAGATTGAAAAAAAAATCCAAAAAATGTTTACCCATGAAAAAAGAACAAAAAATAAATTATTGAAATTTTAGTCGGACCAGAATTCAGCAACTTGTGGTAGAATAGGTCCATAAAGGCAGGAAGAGGGGCGAAGGGAGGGGGGCTAACTTAATTACACTAAATGGCACTTTCGACCTTATTGTACTAGACGCCAGAAACTTGGTATTTGGTACGTCTAGTGAAACTCGTCAAGAGCTATTTGTCACGGTCGATCGATTTTCAACTGATCTCCTTTGCAACGTGCATATCCTAATTACCGTCTGGTCTTAATGGGCCACAGGAGTCAGACGACGTTTCGTCCAACTCGGCGTCGGGAAACGATCGCTTTGATGTCACGTGTAATCGTAATGAGGATCCCGTTGACTTGATATATAGTAGCAGACTCCGCACTATTAGAGGCAACTTTCAAATGCAGGTGTGTGGATGACTTCCGGCGCTGTACGTCGTTCGCTGTTTAACATAATTCTAGGTCAAAACGTCGGTCCGAGGTGAGATGATGAGCGCCAGCTACTGCAGATGATATTCTACACCAAATTGCTCTGTCTTCAACGTCACACATTACATGTCCGCCCTCCTCACACGCTCCTATTTCCAGCTACAGTAGAAAACCCCATTCAGGCACTCAAACAAAATTATACGATGTTGATTCTACGCATACAGATGGATAAATTCATTGTACCAAACGATTTGAAACAAAAAATGTCGATAAAGTTGCAATTTTTGCTAATTATTTTCGATTTTTTACGATTATCCCAAAGAATTACTGAGCTATCGGCAAAAATAATGTCAGATTCGTAATCAGCGCGAAATTTCCGATGAGATAGCCTTTTTTAAATTCGCGAAAGACGATTTTTAGTTTTCTAACGTTGGAGCCCCTGATGCATCAGGGTTACCAAACTCCGGAATCTTCTACTGGCGATAACTTTTTATTGGATGGGCCGATTTTCATGATTCTTTTTTCATTCGAAAGGTCTTGACAAAACGAAGACAATGGTATTTGCATCGTCGAGATACCAATATATTTGTGTCCGAGATCGAATTTTGAATTCACGAAATTTTCCGGAGAGAGCGTAATCCTCACCCCGGATAACGTAAGCTCGGTTAATCGGAGTTCCACTGTATCCCTCGTAATGTAACTCTCGCACGTCCTCAGAATCAGCAGCACGCGCATATACACAAAAGCCGTGTTATTAGTTATTGCTGCACCGACGCTGGAGTCCGACATTCGTTATGAAATATACCTGCGCACGGTTTTGCGTTCTCCGAGCGGCGGTAGCGGCAGTGGTAGTTATTGTAGTAGTAGATATCCCTGATAGTAGATTCCTCGTCGACAGCTTTGCCACGCTAAGCTCTCGCTGCTCTTGCTGTGCTGGTAAATCCGGATATCTGAGTCAAGAAGTTGCCTTACGATAATTGTATGCATTATGCATACCCAAGACAGTCTCGCTTCGCTTCCACTGCCCGATATACGAGTGTGACTACACACACACACACACACACACATATATATATATATATAAATACACATATGTGCAAGTACATAACATGAGATCAGAAATCACAAAACCCTGGACGTAACTTTTCGAAGCGCGAACCGACTCCTAAATCTTTATCTAATTTGGTACAGAAATTTTTCTAGTTTCCCATAGATTGAAAAAAAAAACTATTGATTACATTCTTCATCTCCTTAAATATTTTTTAACCCACTTAATTATTTTTTCTATAATTACCATGCATTGACACTGAAAAATTGCATAAAATGAAAATGAAAATAAAAAATGTCTGGACGACAGAAAAAAAAATCTGTGATACTCGATTATCAGTGATGCAAATATTTGCAACAATTAATGTCAACTGTTAAATTTATCGCCTCGATTCCCGCCGAGCCACATAATAGAATACCAATGCGATCGATAAGTGGAATTGTCTTGGTAGATAAACACGTATTAATTACAGTACCGTTATTATTATTGTTATTGTTGTTGTTGCAGATATATCCAGGGTTAAAGGAGGAGGGCTCGGTGCTAGGCGGTGCCACTCAGAGAGTAACAAGGTAAAAATTTACCATTATAAAACACCGCCGCGTGTCTGTACATACATTCAGCAATTACTTGCGCACATTGTGACTGCGTAACTCGGCTTGTCCGACAACTCGCTCGTGGATAATACGTGACCAAGTGAAAATCTTCTGAACCAGCTTGACTCCCAACTGCTGCACTGGCGAACATCGCGTACACCGAAACATTTAGCATTCAACGTGCGCACCAAACGAGCAGCACTATCTTACTGCAAAGATACAAAAAAAAAAAAAATGATGGATACCATAAAAAAAATTATACGAGACATTTCAAGTCAATTTAGCCATTTTTAATGCTGAGCCTTCCGAAAATTTTCCACGATCATCCACATTTTGATTCTTCAGAATTTTCGAAAAATTTGTGTGCACATTTTTTTTTAATGATTAGTTATTGTTTCTCCACGCTCTCCCATTCGACGGATAATAGCAATGATATTTTTCTCCATCGGGATGTGGAGAAGTGTGGAGCCTCGGACCTTGGCCGGGAACAATGCTAGGTCGAGCGTGTAAAACCGTGACGAATGCCATCAAAGGCCGTGCCTCTGTGTACCATTTTCTTTTATCTTCTTTCGAGATAATAGTGCCAAGTGAAATCGAGAATAATATCCGGCGGGCGACCAGCGGAAATCGAAGGTTCACCGGGTGCAATTATTATTATTATTATTATTTTTTCAAACAGGACAATGGAAATAAAAAATCAATAATTACTACAAACTTGACATTAATAGTGAGAAAAAAAAATTAATATGCTTCGTACATAATTTTTAATTACATTTTATAGCTATTATTAATCAATCGTCTTTATTTTCTCAAATCCAAAGAAAATAATTCATTGAATTGATAAATTTGGACAAATATTGTATTACTAAAATGCAATAATTTTTTTTTTATTTAATCCGATAGAGCGAAAATGAATGCAATCGCGCAGATAAATAAGAAAAATATTATGAAATCCTGATGTAAATATTTGTACAGGATATAAAGAGGCCGAAGTGGATGACACAGTTGCCACGCGATCAAAGGCCCAGCCTTTGTATGCCCTATACGTACTTTTATCTTCTTTCTGGAGATAATAGCGCCAAGTGAAATCGAGAATAATATCCGGCACGCGATGAACGGAAATCAAAGGTATATATAGACGTAGGAAGGCAGCCAATGTGCGGAGGGAGAGTGAGAGAGGGAGATATTTGGTGGAGGAAGATGTCGAGGAGGCGAAGAGGCCGATAGCCAAGGGAGTTACAGAGTCCGAGTTCTCCGCGAGATACGCTTTGGCTCAAGAGAGCCATCGTCACGAGTCTGGACCGTAAATGGTCACGTTCTCGAGCGAGTGAGAGAGCTGACGCGTGACCGAGGCTCACGCAATTCCCCGACGCACGTTATACAGTCTCTATATACACTCGGGTTCCGAGCGATATAGGATAATACGTGTGAGCTCACTCGAGATCGGCCTTCTCCCCTCGTGGGATTGAAATCCTCTAGGTTGCTGACTTTTTAAGGAAACGAACGGGCTTAATCTCTCTCTCGTATCGAAATTCCACGGGTGTGTTGCTTTCACAAGAGAACCACGAGAGATTATAGCGACGGGAACCGGTAGACCGTGGGTGGACAACGAAATCGGCCAATTCGTTGTCGAATCGAACGATTCGGGCGGATAGTACGGGGGAGTATCGTCATCGTTTCGCAGCGACCGCTGTCACGGGCAACCGTTGCCTCAGGCGGCCGCTGCTACGGGCAACCGTTGCCACAGGCAACCGTTGCCTCAGTCACCGTTGCCCCAGCGATCGTTGCCTCAGCGACCGTTGCCTCAGCGACCGTTGCCTCAGCGACCGTTGCCTCAGCGACCGTTGCCACAGGCGGTCGTTGCCACAGCGATTGTTGCCACAGTAACCGTTGCCTCAGCTACCGTTGCCTCAGCGACCGTTGCCACAGGCGGTCGTTGCCACAGTAACCGTTGCCTCAACGACCGTTGCCTCAGCAATCGTTGCCACAGGCGGTCGTTGCCACAGGCGGTCGATGCCACAGGCGGTCGTTGCCACAGTAACCGTTGCCTCAACGACCGTTGCCTCAGCAATCGTTGCCACAGGCGGTCGTTGCCACAGCGACCGTTGCCTCAGCAACCGTTGCCACAGCGATTGTTGCCACAGTAACCGTTGCCACAGCAACCGTTGGCACAAGCGAAAACGTCGGTAAAGCGCATATTGTATGGATGTTGATAAACTTCGTGTTGCAGTAAGGCTCAACTATGAATGAGCTCATGGTTCTAGTTTAGAGGAGGTAACGGTCGGTATAGTCAGTAGTAAAGTCCACCAGAAGCAGGTACAGACTGTTATTTATAGTACAGCAGAATAAACAAGCTCGCGAGCCAGTGCACAGTCGTTCTCTCTGGTATTGAGAGACTCGGTGCTCGGCGCTCGGTCTCGCGTGCCTCTTCGCTTTCCTGCAAATATACGTAACACACGTTCATAGTCCCGAGGTACTATGCGGAAGGAACTACATGTAATGTGTATTCGTAACGTAGGGCTGTTCTCTGGCCGGGTTAAGGGTAGGCAAAAGACTCACCCCACCTTGCACCACGTGACAGCCCTACCGTTTTCTCCCTTACACTCACTCGACCACCCTCTCTCTCTCTCTCTCTCGCACACCCTGAAAATGGGGTGAGTATTTTGCCTCCCCTTAAGGCCAGGGAGAAACAGAGCCAGCAGATCGTTGCAACTTCCGTGGTTGTTGAAAATCTCTCCATACCCTCCTGTTTCCATTTCCTCCCCAAACTCCGGCTCTTCATTCATCTCCCGACAACCCTTTACTTTGCACTGTCGAGGTCGATTATTAATTCAGGCAAAAAATCTGGCGAAAAATATTTTTCTACGAATTTAATATTGTAATATTAATTTTAAATTAAGAATGAGGTGTTTTTCGAGCTATTTTTTAGTTAATGAGAATAAATTTGTTCGGTACAGCTCAGAAATTGGTTACGCGAGTTCGCCACCTCGGGAAGTACTGACCAGGGGTCAAAGCATCGACTCGGTGGACAGGCCCTTCCATCCGAACGACTGGGTTGACGTGAATCTCGAAGTTCCTGGTACACCGAGAGCAAACTCAGCGATGACGAACTTGACGCTCGACACGACCCTCTATCCTCCAGCCACCCTCGCCTCCACGAATTCCAGTGGTAAGAAAACACGTGTATACCACTGAAATTGAAAGGGTTTACAGAACCATCGAACATACATTGCTAACCGAGGGTTTGATTCGATTAGAATTTTCTTACAAACTAAAAACTACATTGACATGAAAAATAAAGTGTAATTATTTTATGGGAATATCTATTATTTTTTTATTTTGAATTTAATGAAAAAAAAAAAATGTTTAATAAACAAAATTAGGCTCGAATCTGAGGGATTTCACCCCAATTCCACCCCCGAGACGAAGGAAGAAGAACAGAGGTCGGCCACTGCCCCCAAAACCAGACGAAGTCTCGAGGAGTCACGTTGATCGTGTAACGACCAAGAATTGCTCCAAGGACTCGCGAAACTCGTGTCACGAGCCTCTGTACTCTTCGGTAAAGTCGAAATCCGGCGAGAAAGAAGTATTCGAGCACAAGGTACGACTATTTTATTTATTTTATCTATTTTTACTCAGCCCATTTTTAAAAAATTAATAAAAAAAAAAGGAAAAATATAGCGACTTAGATTAAAAAATCGTGGGGAGGTCCATAATTTCTTTTTATTTTTTCTAGGTCAATGGCACCGGTAAAATAATACCGAGCATAGTGCTCGCCGGAAGTCGATCGAGTCGCGATAAATCGAGTCGCGAAGGAGACGATCAGAAAAATTCCAGACCGAAGAACAGCAGCACAGTGAGCTTGCCAAATTATTCGGAGCTGGAAGCGCCCGTCGACACTTCACTTTGCGAGGACGAGGGTGAGCTTAAGGTTCACAAAATCACAGCTGCCGAGTCGCTGCCCTCGTTGATAGCGAGCGGTGCGCTCGAGAACCTGAAGAGAAGCGACGATCCGAAGAGAAACGACAGAACTGCCGATGAGGATGACGAAAAAAATGCGAAAAATCGCTCGATCGACGAGGTCGATTTTTCCCTCGACGGAACGAAACACGAAGAGACCCTCAATTCCATTGTGAAACTCGAAGCACCCCGGCTATCATCAACCCCCATGAAAAATGGCTGTGAAAATTATTCCAGAACACCGACGACCGGTGGCGGATGGTTTTTGCATCAGGACAGGTGAGAATTTTATTCGAAAAAATTACTATCAATTAATCACGATTTTTCCAATTATCAGAACAATTTTTCATTTTTTTTTTATCAATGTAAATCCTCCCCTAAAAATTCTTTTCCAAAGCAATGATTATTATTATTATTTTTTTTTCTTTAAATATGTAAAAAAAAAATAAGTACCTTTGGTAAACCGGAAGTACGTTCATCAGCACTTTTTTCGCGAGTTAAAAAAAATATAAAAAATTTTAACGAGCCATAAAACTAAACTGACACATTTATTTTCTCAGATGCGAAAAATACGAGGAAAGCGGCGAAGAAATGACGGCGAAAAATTCCGAAGACAAACACGAGTCGAGCAAAAGGGAATATCTCGACTGCGCGAAGAGTTCACGAAGCGATGTTTTCGACGAAGCTGAAGAGGATCTTGCGGAGGAAGGCAAGCGCAAGTTCATCTCGTTACTTTCACCGAAATCTTTCGGGGAACAGCTTGAGAAGTTACACTCGGTTCGTGTGCGGACGATTGACCGAAGACTGAACAGCGTTTCCAATTTCACAGATAACCGTACGAGCGGCGAACGAGCTGGCGAACTCGAGGCGGCGAATCCGAGAACGAGGATGAGGACCAGCCTGAAAAGGACTCTGTCCAACGAGAGCGAACCGTTCGACAGTTACGAGGAAAAGGAGCTCAGAGACTCCCAGTCGAGCGCTTCAGAACTGCTGCGGTCGAATTCTCAGGTCAAACTCCATCTCCACAGGTAAACTTGTCGCATTGTTACATAAGAATCGATCTTCAGGTACGGGCATCGAATCGAGGCCGAATTAAAATTGTGTACATCGATTGAAACTGGAAAAAAAAATTTTTTTTGTTAAACAAGTTGAATTTCGATTTTCCGTACATTTTACGTTTACATTTTTAATAGTCTGTGGTATAGAAAAACTGAGTTGAATTTTTGGCGTTGAATTTTCATTTGACTTGGTTACCAGTAAAAAAAAAATCGATTTTGAACCTCATTTTCAGGTCGATATCCGAGGAGTCGTTGCCACGTGAGATGATCGAGGACCCCGAAGAGGCTGATTTTTTCGAGGACGAAAAGCAAAGCCCTGAAGAGGAAAACACGACGGAGAAGGCAATGGAAAAAAGAGAAGTCGTCGTTGATTCGGCGAAGAGCGACGTGAAGACTCCTCCGCCTAGTCCAGAGCCGAAAATAAAGCCGGAAATATTTGACAACGACCATTCGACCCTGCTGAAGGTTCTTCGGGACGAAGCTGAAGAGAGCAACCTCAGTTCGATGACGCCGAGCCTCACTGAGCTCGAGGCTGCACTTTCCGACATGTTGGAGCGAGAAGTCGAGCAGGAAAAGCCGGAAAAGCCGGATAATGTGGAAATGAGTGTTCCCACGGAAAATCACGAGGCGGAAAAGTCGCTGGAAAAACCTATCGAGCCGAAAATCGACATGGAGAAGAATGTGAAAAAATCTCTTCCCGTCAGCCTGAAAAATATTTTAGGAGGCTCGGAAAAATCGGCGAACCAGGAAAAACCCCCGGAAAATATTGACCACCATTCTATGGTCGATATTGACCTCACGAATGGCGGAAAATATTCGGAAAATACCCACCACGAGCTCGTCGAAATTGCCCTGAACAATTCCTCACGAGCGACAACGATTTCCGTCCTCGAGCCGCCGGAAAAACCCAGCAGACTTCATCAAATGAGCCCGGAAAATTCGGGAAAAATTCCCACACCCCCCAGAAGAAGAAATCGCAGCAGTGCCAGTGGACACTCGACCAGCGTTCTCCGAGAGAACGTCCGAAGGTCCAGCGAAAGAACTGCCACGCCTGAGGATCTTTATCCGAACGACCGGCTCATTTAAAAAAATCGAGGGATCGAAATTTTTCGTCAAATTCCGCAAAACGGACGATAATTTGCTGGTCCACCGTCTGATCTGTCCTTGAAAAAATATTAGGAGGTCTGAAAACTATCTGAAAAAAAAAAAAAAAATTGAAGGACGACACGAAAAAGTAATTGAAAATTCGAATTTCTCGTGTCTCTCGAATAAATCGACTCGCGGAGTCCGAAGAGCGAACAAACTAAGTACTGTAACATAGTGTAATTATATATAAACGGCGAGTCGAAGGTACGAGCCGAAAATAGAGGTGCTTCTATTAATTATTAACTACAATATCACTCAATATTTCCAATTGTTTCTGTATTTCTCGAATCCAGAATTTTTATTTTTTTTTTGGAAGTTCAATAAAAAAGAGAATTACCAAAATTTCCAGTTATCATATTTTATGTAACAGAATTTTGCCAGATTAAAAAAATCCTGCTTAAAAACTTTTTTTTCTCTATTTTCACTGGGACCAAAAATCTGAAAAATATTTCCAACACGATGAAGAAATAAAATACAAGACTGTCTCTGCGGAAAATGACCTACCTTACGTGGAATCGCCCATACGTAATACTTTGGTATCAAGCCTCTCCTTGATTTCAAGCTGCGATTTCGAAGCTCAACGAGAAACACGAGGAACCCTGAAGAGAGCCCGTACTTTATTTTTCGTGGTCGGCCCGGATGGCTTCCCACCCTCCGCCCTTTCTTCCCTTCATACCCATTACTTTTTTAATTATCTTCTCAGTGGGCTATGTGTGCGCGAGGCGACGCCGGCGAGGCTCTTATATCGTTATGCGCCAAACGGAGCGCGCTCCTAATCGCTTTAAGAACCAACTCTCGAGCTTCTGAAAAGCCCTGCACGCTACGTTCTCTCCGAGCCTCCTCTTCCCTCCCCCCTGAAGAGCTTCCACCGTAAGCTTCAGTGGCAAGTGCGAAAAATCGCCTCTCCGGACTCTCCGCCCAATAGAATATGCCAACGACATCGACACACGTTGCAAAATGGTGTAGAAAAAAAAAAAAAGAAAAAAAAGTTATAAACGTACCAATATGTAGGCTTTGGTTGCGACAGGCATTTTGGAAATGTAATCAAGTCCTTCTGGTCTCCTGCATTCCTCATCACCTTAATTTTCCTTGTTTCCTGTAAACAAATTTTGAAATTTTTATTTAAGCTTTATAATTAAGATTTTTTGCGTAATTAAAGGAAAATCGTATGAATATTGAAGTGAATAATTGAGGTAAATTTTGAAGTTTTGAAGAAGAACATTTTTTTTGTCAATGTCAATGGTCTTCATCATCTTCTTCCAGTTCCGTCTCCCCTCTTCATCTACTTCTTCCTTCCCGTTCCCCTGTACATTTTCCCCTTTCTACCCTTCCTCGCCCTCCTTCTAATTTTCATCTACCTTTCTCCCTCTTCATCATCTTCTTCGTCCTCCGGTCGCGGTTAAGCGACGAAACTTGGCTCATAGAAACTTGGTTTAGGGGGTGCGAAAATCGACGCGGTGGTCCACGGTCGGGGGGTGATGGTTGCGGGACAAGGTGGTCCCAGGCTGTGCCAGGACAGGAAGCACGATCGAGGACCGCGGTTATTTCCGAGCTGCGAGAGATGAAGCGAAGACCGCAGAGGGCGGAGGCGAGGCAGGAAGCTGAAGAGTGCGAGGACAGTGCTCCCTGCAAATCGGATGGCCAGGGGCTTGATTTCCCCGCAATTGCTCGCTCGCGGCGCGAAATTAGCGCGAACGGATTATAGGATCTGGCTGCTCGTGACATCCCCATTAGTACCTACTCACTGAAAATTTTTCCTATTCTCTGCAGCCCACGCTTTTCCTTTCTTTTCTCTCTCTTTCTTCAAGCGTTCCAATTTCATTATCGTTATTATAACTCATTTATATTTTCCTATTCACAAGAAAAACAACAACAAAAAAGTGCCACAAAAATCACAAATCCTGATTCTGTCCTAAAAATCCTAATTGGTTTTTTGTGTTGAATTTTATTCTTGAATTTTGTGTTGAATCTTCGTTATATTTTCCATTGCCGGAAAAATTTCTGACATTGTCTGTAAAAATGTTCTGTAACACGTTGACAAAATTGCAAAAAAATTCGCTGGTGCGATTTCCATTAAAAATCATACACAAAATATCATCACCCAAAAAAAAAAATTTCACAATTAAAACCCACATTTTCAGATGCCACTCAATTCGCGTTCCGTGCCCAAATCCAATAAATCTTCGCACTCGTTCAAGAGTCACTGATTGACCGTGTAAATTTGTACGGTGTCTGTGACGTCATGAGACCATAGCCGAGCGATGATTTCAATATTTCATTGCCAATCGTCGCTCTCCAACTCCTAATGAAGTGGCGAATCAACCGAGCATCGTTTTTCGTGAAATAATCATTTATTTATCCCTCGCGTTTTTAATACTATTTTCGGCATCGCCATCGACACCATCAGCTCGTGTGACGAAAAATGAATAAATAAATCGGTAATGAAACGCTCGGTTTGCCGTGTGCCGAGCGATAAACAAATTTTTCCTCCCTCGTGAATATTCATGGGTTGGCGGACCACCACCGATACGAGCTGCTCGATGGAAAAGTGATGGTCGGAACCAAGCGAAACAAGCTGCCCGCGTTTTACCCCGGAATTTCGAGATTCTCCCATAGATTTTTCGATGTTGAAGGTGGAGAACCTCGAGGGAGCCACGCGAAATTCACCAAAGCTGGATTATCCCGATCGTTACGCCCTGGCGGAAAACAAAAAGTCCCCCCCGCCCTCGAGGGGGTGACTTTCTGGCAGCAGTCACCACGGGGTAGGTGGGCGGTCTCGTAGTTTGTGTTGAATTTCTGGCGCAACACGAAACAGTCCAACCACTCATGGGCAACCCACATTCCCGGAGTCAATTGGTGAGATAAGGGACCAGACAATGCGGTACTTCGTCGCGAGGACTTAGAGGCCACTAATCCTCGAGGCGTTTTGTAAGTCTCAGGCATTAAGTATCTCCAACCCTGAAGAGCCTCGAACGAGAAACATAAACTCGACTCGGGACTCCTCTGCTCTTCTGATTTTCTCGCTGTTTATCTGCATGGACCAATGGCAACGGAAGTTCACTCGTGATCTCTTCAGGAACTGACGACGGCCTTGGTACACGGGCAACTGCATGAATAACCAGAGAAAATTAGTGACCAGAAAATGAATCCTTATTTTTTTTATCCACACAAAATTGACGACTGATAATAATATTAAAAATTCATCCGAAAATACCACAACGACAAAAAGTGTAAATCCACCGTGATTCATTTCGCATTTCTAATGATTGTCGTTGAGGGTGAAAAAAATAAATAAAAAAATAGTACACCCGAGCCGAATCGAGTTTGCAACCGGACGATAAGTGAGGCAGAGGGCGGCGGGGTGAAGGGGGTGGTTGTTACTCTGGTAGCCAGGGCGAAAAGGGGTGGAAGGGGGGGCTAACCCCCCTTTCCGCCCAGCTTGAGCTCGCGGCATTCGCCACTCGAATTTATGGAGTCGGGAAACTATTTAGATAGGCGGATAGAGCCGAGGCCGATCCGCCAGCCGCCCTTCGAGGGTGATTTCGCTTTTTGGTCCCTCGCTCGAATTTCTCTCCTCCTCCCCTTTCTCTCTCTCTAAACTACATACCGCAATCGTCGAAATAAAACATTCTGCGAGCTCGATTCACCGCAACAACACAAATTCTCTTGGGGCCCTTTCTCGAGCCCTTTCCTCCTCGTAACGTCACTCGCCACCGAATGCCAAGGATATCCCGAGGAGTTTGCCAATCCGAGCTAAAGATCCCTAAACTTTCTCTCTCTCTCTCTCTTTCTCTTCCAGGGCTAATTAGTTTTTGCCCTGGTGTGGATTATCCACCAGCTATTTTGTCTCTCGCTATTTTAGCCTCAGCCTGCTTCGCCATTTAGCGCTATCTGTCTCTAACTCTTAACCGGGGAATGAGGGAAATGAGGGAAATGAGGGAATGAGAGTGAAAAGCCTTTTGGCCATGAAGAGGACCAACTTTCCTTCGCTCTCCTTGCCGAGCCTCCGACGAATCGAGACGCCAGATTAACCCGAGATATTTAAACGAGACATCCACGATTCTGAGTCCCTCCCCTCCTCAATCCACCCCCGCTTTTCATTCTCATTCCATTTTTTTGCTTCCATTGATTCTCGAGGTTTATCTTGGAGCGTGGAAAAATTTGAGAAAAATTTCATATGCCCATTGCAAATTTTTTGGCGGGTTATTATTGTCGATAAAAAAAATTCTGAAAATTTGGTAAATGATATTTTAATGTTTGATCTTGAATTTAATGAGAAAAAAAATTGTAAATAATTTTTTTCCCTTTGGATTTAGTTCCGGAAAATATGAAAGCCATAAAAGGGTTGAAAATGTTTTTAATCCTGTTAAAAAAAATTTAATTCAAACCCATTGAGTAATAAAATTGATGTATTATTTATTTACAAGTAGAATAAGTATTTATCGCAGGGGTTGAAATATTTCTCGTTTACCACACAATTTCTTGCTCGAGTTTATATTTATAAGCGGTAATTATTTATGATAATTTATACGAACGTGAGATAGAGGATGGAAAATATTATCGCTGAGGCATACGGGAACAAGGGTGGAAGTAGAAAAAAAAAAAAAAACACAAGGGTTGTGTATACCGAGATGTTGTATAGCAAGCGACGATGCGCACCGTTTTTTATAGGATCGTGCACTCGACGTGGCGCCTTAAGATTCTTACCGTTTACTTTAAATTGCCCGGGGATATACACTTTTCTTTAAGGCCGTCCTTGCTGGAACTCCTTTTCCAGAGGTATAATAAGGTGACTCCTTTTCTCGCGGCCTCCTCCGCCTTTTTATCCGCTCTTACTTCCACTGTCTTCCCCCTTAACGTCCTCTTCCCTCGCGCGCTCTCCTCTTACTTCCACTTCTTTAGCCCGAATGAAACTCCTTTCCGCAAACTCCCTTCCTGCGAATTCTAGATTTTATATATCCACTTGTTTCACCCTGAAAACATCAATTTGTCGCGATACTGAAACAAACAAAAAAAAAAATTAAATTTTTAAGGGATGCATAAGTAAAATTTTTACAATAAATAATTTTTATAAAAATTAGGTTTACTTTTTTTGAAAAATCAAACTGAATTTTTTTAAAAGCCCCAAGTTTTCAATTTTATCATTTTTCATGTGAAAAATGATTGGCCTTTTTTTTAAAACCCCAAAAATTCAATATTTTCACAGCTCAGGTAAGTCACCCTTAAATCCGACGTTGCGTGTGTGGAAGACGTTAGCGAGCGGCCCTTATTCCCTCGGTCGGTGCGCTCGCTGAGGGCGACTTCGGAATTTCCTGACTCGGGGACGAGCCCGGGATCGCACTTCCACCAGCGTCCCAGCCAGTCGCATACTTGTCCCTAAGTTATGTCCTCATAAACTCGCCAAGACACTGCTACGTGTCTCTCGGTCTCCTCGGGACGCTCTTACGCCGCCGCTACAGCCTCCGAGAAGCGTATCTGTTGTCGTCTTTCCTCTCGAGCTTCGCGAGAACACGCAATATGGGTTACCATGTACCAGCGAGAGGACACACGACGAGCTAGTAGCGAGAGACGTCGAGTCTTTGCTCCTTCAGCCCTTCTGCGCCCTTCTTCATCGCCAGGTACACATATACAAGGGCAATTCCACGTCAAATCGTCAGCCGGTGCCCCCCTTGTCCTTCAATTTTAGCCCTTAATTAATATGACGTTCCTCCCGACCCAAAAGGGCCTTGGTATTTTTTTCAGATTTTTTGGCCCTTAAAATTTTTTTAAATTTTTTATGTACAATCATTCTATAATTTTAAATATTATTTTCAGCCCTTGTGCGCCCTTTTTGTCTATGATTGATGGATTCTATGATAAAATTTACCATTTTTCAATTTTTTATTTCAATTTTTATTATTAAAATTTTTTTTTTCACCGAAGGCCGAAAAATCGGATAAAAATTCCAAAGGCTCTTTTGAAGTGGAGGGAACATTGATTTACAAAATTAGGTAAATCCAAGGAGAAGCGGGCATGGGCTCGGGATTTGACGCGGAATGACCCATATATATTTATATATGTAGAGTACGGTACGTGTATACTGTGTACCTCGTAGCGTTCACGAGTTGCTGAGCACATTCGTGGAGCTCCCTATTGCTCTTGGTTTCCTCTACAGTCCTATACGCGTCACTCCTCTCGTATAGTTAGATGCATTAAGAAAGCCCGGGGGCCGGTGCAGCTGCAGCTGCATTTCTCTCCCGGCAGTACGAGCAATAATTTTTGCACGGCGGAGCGAAAAGATTGCCTCGTTACTTGGCGTTCCCATCACCTTACACACAAGAACCGTATATGTGCCAAGCTATGGGAACTTCCATCAGTCACAACTGCATGGAAAAATTGAAGCAATTTTTTACGCGAGTTACAATTTTTTTGTTTAAATCTTTGTTTATTTAACATTTATATTTATTAATTATTAGTAAGTTTTTTTAAGCATTATGTAGTCTAATAATGAATTATCTTTAAAAGAAGGAAAAAAAAATTCAAAAAGTCACTTTTCCATTTGCCACCCCCCCCCCCCCCCCCCCCCCCCAAATCCGCAAATTTCGAGTTCTGCTGGAATGCCTTGTATGCACGTGACTCAAGCTTTTCTCCCCGGTCGCAGTGGTTATATTCAAGCGATGGTATACAGCATCTGAAGAGGGAGGCGGAAGCCTCAACACAGCCATTCGTATCCTGTTGCTTTACGTTTTGTTGCCGCGCTTCGTCTGCTATAAAGGAAGAAAAGTAAACGGGAATGCCCCGCTCGGGAGAGGGCGGAGAGTACGAATAAAGTTTTTTAGAATCGAATCAGTGCTGTGCTCTGGGGCACAGTGAGGTGAAAGAGAAAAGCATTGCGGGCGACCTTTTACTCCCCCTCCTCCCCGCTCCTTTCCCCTCCTCACTCTCTCTCTCTCTCTGATTTTCCGTCTCAGTCTGATACGTTCGTTCTCTCGTTAAAGGTGGACAATTATCGGCAATGCCTGAGCTTGACTGGATGTTAATTACTCCATCAGTGGAGTTTCGCGCCTCGGCGCCGCGCCTTTCACTCCCTCTCCTCCCTCCACTCTCTCCTCTCCATTTCTCTCTCTCTCGCTACTTTGACTTTTCTTCTCTTTCATAGTTTTCTCACCTTCGCTCATTCGTCTTTACCTCCGGCTGCTTCTTTTTCTCCACCGGCAACCGTTCCCTTTATTATCCTTCTCTTGGTAATATAGCTTTTTCTCTATGAGTTCTCACTCATCGCTCCCTTAGGGGGAGGGAGAGCCGCCGGCTCGGTAATTATGACAGACCCGGATCCTCGTAATAAGGTAATTTAAACGCATGAGTTAGGAGGCAGTCGGTGGCGGACGGTGCGCGCCCTTCCGCAAGCCCTTTCCCTTCCCTTTCTCTCGTGTATGCATACAGGCTGCTACAGGATTATTTATAATTTTTTTTTTTCTTAATATTTGTCAACTTTTATCTGAGTAAAGTGGGTTAAACATTTTTTTTAATTCGCACCTGTTGCGTGATAAACAAGAGCTCATTGTACCTTAAAGAAAGTTACTTAGCCGTTTTTCAAAATTCCTCACGGTTACTTAATTACAAGCATTTGAAAAAGCGGACCAATGAGAACGATCCAGTTTGCCGCGGTGCGCGTGGGGAGGGGAGCGCGCGGCCGCGATACGTCGAGCCGCTCCCCCCACTCCGCGTGCGGTGGAACGCCCTGATTGGTTGACTTATTCAAATTTGTAATGCTGATAACTCGATAACTATGGCGAATTTCGAAATACGGCTAAGCACATTTTATTCCGAGGATGTGTATCTTCATTATGAGAACGATATTTCCAATAAAATCGACCATAATTTTAAGCCCTTGTGAATCACCCTGTATGTATTTCAGGGTATATTATGTATACCGATTGTAGGTAACCGGCTTTCTCGCTGCTTCTCTTTTCCCCTGAACCTCGCTCCGCTCTTCCTTTTCCATGGCTTATGCACGCTTTTATACTCTTTACGAGCCATCGCGATACCCTGGTATTACCGTTAAGTCTTCGAGGTAGCGGGAAGCTTGACTGGGCCGCTCTATAGCTTTTCCAAACGGGGTCACGTTCCTCAGACGTTTATGCCTCGGCCTGGACGGAAACACAGCGAGACGCTGTGCGGCTTTTTCATCTATTATGAATTGGCCGTCCGCGAGAAAAAAAAAAGGGGGCGAGTTGTTACCTTGTTGTGATTTTAATGGACGAGGAGATTGGACAGCATTTTTTGCAGGCCAGTTCAGCCACTTTCAAATAATGATCGTCTTATAATTTTGCTAAAATTCATTAGAGCAAAGCAAACTATAATTTCATTATCATTTTTTTCTTCAAGGTGCAACCAATCGTCACGACGAAGAAAAAGTGTGAATGAAAATGTCTGAGCTTAAAATAATTCCCGAAGCAAATTCACTTTCATTGATTTATTGCCTGTTGAGTTCTGGCAACAAAATCGAGGTCACCTGTACCTAATTGAATGTTTGATGCATCGATTCAAGTATCCAGTGTCAATACAAACCCGAGACAAGGACTTGAACATCAAACAGCTCGATTGCTACCAATCACATTATTGATTGCACCGCCTACAAAGGTAGGCAAGTGCGTCAATTGTGGTGAACGATATTATCAATCGGCCCATGTATCCCAAGCGATATTTTCGTTTGTTCAACATTTCCTCGTGATTTATCCACTTTTTTATCACCTTAAACCGTGGCCACGACAGTTCAAATCGTATATACATGTAATAACTTTGACCAGGTCCTTATTTTCGTGTTCGGAAATCTGTGAGGCGGCACAGAGGCAATTTTTACTCGCCCTGTATTGCACTTGATCTTTTATTTTTCCAGCTGGCCTCCGGAGGACAGAGCGTTATTGTTGGTGAAGTAATAAAAGGTGGATTACGCTTGTGCCGAAGAGAGAGAGAGAGAGAGGGGGTTGTTGTCGTTGATGGCGCTCGCAGTTTTTCGTCATAACTTCTCTTCGCTTCTTCGGTTCTTGCCAAGGGATTTCAGGCGAAAAAATTCGATCGATGGACGGCGGCAGCAGCCTCGATGGGTTGTTAAGTCCTAACGCGTCTTCGAGGTGGAAGGGGAGTACAAGCGAAGTCTGCATCACGAGCTGAATACTTATTACTACCAACATCGTGATTCAAAGTCATGCAAAATACAAATCTCTTCCGGCACAAGCGAAATATAATAATTACGTAATTATTATTGCAAGGCCCTGATTATTCCAGGTCCTGATACGAGATTCTTCAGGCCCCAAAATATTCTTCGACACTCGGAAAGTGAGAAATCACTATTTTTCTTCTCTTCTCATAATAATTGATTGTAAAAAAATTTATTAAACAAAATTCATGCTTCCAATAATTCTGAGATATAATGGGAGTTATTGCCGGGCGTCGATTGTCCCGATATGCGAAAAAAATGAGCGTGCGAGCTGAAAGGAGAATGAAGAAAGGAGGTAAAGGAGGAGCTGGATTTCTAATAAAAGTTGGTGAGGCGAAGCTTTCGCGGTATCCTCAACGCGCGCTAACGAGAGACACGTTTATAGCGAGACGTACGAACGAAAAATATCATGGAGAGTGATGCCGCACTCGTCGCTGAGCTTATTAAAAGTAGAATGACTTTAATAAACAGCGAGGCGGAGTATTGCGGCTCGCAGCTTGCGAAAACGAGAACGAATACACTGAGAGTTTCGAGAGGGACCGACACGAGTAACGATACCGAAAAGATAGAATGCCGGAGAAATGAGTCGCGGTGAAGAGATAGTGCGCCCCCCCCGTACGCGGGCCTCATATTGTCCGACGCTTGTACACCGTTCTCCAGCTCCTCTTCGGACATTCCGGAAGTAAATTATCCTCCAGGGTTATCGAGTATATCGGAGGTGATTGGTGGGCCAACTTGGACAGGGGTGCTGCTCGTGCGGCTCACTATTTTTTGTGCCCTCTGCTAGTGCTTGAGGGGGTTGCTTCAACCCCCCACCCTCCCAACTGAACCCCGGAATCTCCTCGCGTTACGAATGATATATCGTATCCCTACTTTATTACTCACAAGATTTATTTTATATTCACAAAATCTTTTAATTCATTTCTTCAAATTATATATATTTTTTCAGCGGTTTTAATTTTTTTTTTACGAACATTTTTTCAATTAATTATCAAAAATTTCACTATATATTTCTGGTAATTTTTGCTTTTTTGAGCTTTTAGTTAATTTGAAAATTGCTGAGGTTATCTTTGGAAATACCGGAAGTAAATAATCCTGGAGGTTTATCGAGTATATAGGAAGTGATTGGTGGCCGGAGGGGGTTACGTTACCCCCCATCCAGCCCACCGTTCTACCCTAGTAACTGGACAGTGGCAGCTGGAAATCTCCTCGCGTTACGGCTCCTATTTATTATCCCTACTGCCGGAATCTTCCTTCTGAAACGTACGAGAGAGTCACGGTCTTTTGGTTCTGCTGCGACTGCAGATATTATTTTTTTAGCCCGCCGGCGTAATGCGATATAGAGAGAGGGGCGTGCGGGGGCGGATGGGCTGAGAGGGGAGGGGGAGGGGGAGGGAGAGAGTGACAAAGAGAGCCAACGCGAAGGTGGACTGCACGTCTGACTCACGGAAAAAGGGAATTCGGCCCAGCAAAGCGAAACTCCGATAAAAAGCTTTTATTACCGGCAATTAGGATAAGCTCTCTCTGGCTCTGGCACTTACTCTTTCTCTCTCCCCCATCTCTCTCTCTCTCTCTCTCTCTCTTTGCCTCGTACTTCTCTGATTTCTAACGCGATTTTCCACAAGCAAAAAATGGCAGTGTCTCAACAGATAGAACGTGGCAGGGGTGGCTTTTGTTGGCAAGTGGAAAAGTCAACCGCTGGTCAGACAGACTAGCAACCGTATCTCGCCTATCCGAAATTTCTATAAACAGCGGTTGCTGCTATTTTCATTGTTATAATTTTTTCAAAAGTCTCGGTTATCGTTTTTTTTTTTCATTCTTCAAACTCATTTTACCTGTTGCTCACTCTTGATTCATGATTTTCACACAGTGGAAAAAAAATGTATTTAAAAAAAATTTCTTCATTTTTTTAAACAACGATATTTAGTTATTTTTCTCAAATTTTTCATCCCCTTGTCGACTTCTGTTACGATATTCGAGAAAAAAAAAAAAATGGGAAACGTATCTAATCCATCCGGTGACTAATTAACCACTTGGCTCAGGCGTTACAGACTCTCAAACAAGTGCTATAAATGGCAGCCCTTGTCGCCGTAGTTCCACCGTCTAATTCGCAAAGTCTCGTTTTCATAGCACGGCTCGCTTAGCATATACGATTATATGGAGCTGAAGAGCTGGCGGCCGAAGCTGGCGGATGAATGCTGCCAGCGGATCCTAGCTTTCACGGGTGGCCCTCTCTCGCCAATAAATGCTGCAGATAGTATAGAGTTTCGCCATCCGACTTAGACGAAATGAGCGTGGCAATCGAGAACGTCCGCCATATAAGGGACAGCTTTCTAATCGAAGGGCTGCAGCTTTTGATTCGCTCCCGACGCCATTCACGAGCCTTAGAATCAACGATAATTTTCAGCCATCATCCATGTTCGCACGTTCGTCGCGCGCTAAAGCTCGAACACCCTGGCAGCATTCGCCCGCTAGCTTCAGCGCCATAACGATTATTGTTGTTGTTGTTGTTGTTGTTGTTGTCGTTGGTAGTACGTAACACGTGTGAAGACGCGGGATACGAGGCATATCTGCTTCACCTTCGCACGGTTGTTACACTCCTCCGGAGTACATTATCGCCGCTGTTGGCTGGGATCCGCGGCGAGAAAGGGTGCAAGGGTATATTACACCCTCGACCCCCTAAACGGCCACGCGCTCATTTCATCCTGGAATAATATTTTTGGCTGGCTTCCACGTGTACCGGCATCTCGACCGAAAAGCCTCCAAGGTGCACTCGAGGTGCGGGATAGAAGGGAAGCCCCCAATGTTCGAGGGCTCGCCGATTTTACGAGACACCCTGAAAATCTGGATAATGCGGATCCTTTACACAAAATTTTCAGATTCTTCTGAAAAATAGAAAAAAAAAAAAACATTATTATGATCTCGACAAATTTATCATCTTCAGGCCCTTCGCCCAGAAATTTTTCATTTTTTTCTTGCCATTTGTAGATCTACAAAAAAAAATGGAAAAATAATTTTTTAAAAAATCTCTCATCATATTTCAGATAATTTTCGAATAAATAAAAAATTAAAAGACCGTAACTCAAAAGGCCCTCGGAAATTGTGGAAAAAAAAGCGGCCATTTTGACCATGTATCCTAATATCCAGAAAGACCCGCATTACCCACGTTCCCCGGGCGATAAGTAATAGCCGGGGTAAGGTGTGAGGGACGATTTAGCAGGCTGGCTTTTCCCGAGGTTGCTGGCTGAGGTGCGCGACGCCTGCTGTTACGATATCGTGCCCCGTTGGCTCGCACAAACGGTGCACGAAAATTTCCCCGGTGTCTGGTCTAAGTAGGCCTTACGATGGGCCATTACGCGATGCACAAGGGGCGAGGGAGAGGGAGAGGGCGCTTGACACTGTATACCATGGTAAAGGGACAAAGTGAGAGGGCCTTAAGAGAGTGGGTACGTGTATAACGAGCTGGCCTCGCGAATCACGTGGTGTGGGCTTACATGTTACGTTACAACGGTGTTAATGCGTCGCCAAGGGGGAGAGATAGGCCTACCCTCTGTGGGAGGAGGGAGAGAGAGAATATCTCTCGTAACTTCCTCTTCCTCTTCTTCTTCTTCTTCTTCCTCCAGTCGCGATTGCCAGGAGCTCCTCTTAATAGTAGCTAGGTACACGCAAGGTGGAAGCATAGATGAAGAGGATCACTATGCGGGGGATGAACACAGGCACCACCAGCCAGTTATCGTTTGGCATCCCTGCCAACCACATCTTGTGTGCCACTTTGATACGATCCTCACTGCTAGGCCACAACCGCCTTGCGTATAAACCCTTTCCTCCGTACGTACATATATATATGTTTATATATATATATATATATGTTGATGCGGAAGGAAATATGTACGTGAGTACGAGGTGAACACCGACAATAACCTTGGGAGGAGGCTAATAGCTTGTCCCACGAGTAACCGCAGCGAGGGAAAATCTTTTGGGTGGAAGGGAGAGCGGAATAAGGTGACTGTCCCAGTTATTGACCGCCCAAGGGCCTCCGGATTAACGCTGTTTCATGGTGAATTTTTTTTTGGCACTGTGGAATTTTTAACCGGGTGACAGACATTGATCTGAATTATTTTTGCAAAATAATTGGTGTGCTGAAAAAAAATTTTTTCTGGGAATTATTCCGATTTTTGGGGAGGACGCTGATGGTAAGGGCTGGTTTTTTCGAGGGTGGAGATTAATGTTGCGGGGTGAGAATTATTGTGTAGATTCTGGTGGGGAGGTCGATGAAATGATATTTAGGGTTTCTTGAAATTTTTGGAATTTTCGAGGATTTCTAATTGTAGCGGTCAATAATTGGTACGGGGTTAATGATGAAGAGACTCCAGGGCGAATGTTTTTGACTAAATTAAAGTCGTTGGAATTCCGGTGACGTTCTGTCATTGGCGAAAGCGTCCAATCATCATTTGTACCGGTGGATGTCTTCAGTGTGAGTGACGGGGGGAGGCGAAGGGTGAAGCACGTTTTGGGGATAGGAAGTGTGTATTTACCGGGAGGGTCGAGTGCTGTTGGGAAGTAAACCACCGCAAACGTGTCCTGGACGGAGTCTCTAATGTGAATGTAAATGTATGGTCTTATTGCTGGTTATTATTGGAAGGTTTAAGTAAAAGGGCTTTCGAGAAGGGTCAATTTCTTGGGGTATTGTCGAAGGAACAACATTCTTCATGGTTGGAGTAAACTTTTCGTTTAAAACATCCCCGAAAATTACTAATTGGTCAATGTCCTTATTGGCAGTGACAAAAGGTCCATCGATCACTTTGATCGAAGGTCTTCCCTGGAGCTCAACATTTTTTTTCTCTCCTCCCTTCCCTTTCTTCCCCTCTCCAAGGATTGCTCCATGAATCCCGAAAACATTATAACGAGGGCATGAAAAGTTACCGGTAGGAGGGCATCGTATACTTTCCATTTCTCATTTCGTTGGTCCCTTCAACTTCCATCAATGGGCAGGTTCAACTCTCCGGTGGTGGTACCTCCTCAAAATCCACAACCCTCGTTCGCCCTTGCGTTATTAGATGCAAACGAAGTTACGAGGAAACCACAGAGCCTCAACGGAAACCCTCGTTCATCCCTTGCGCCCTCTGACACCACGATCATCCCGTCAATCTTGACCCCCCCACGCCCTCTTCTCGTGCAAACTTTCGAGGGATATCCTCGCCGAGGCCAAGGGAATCCCTTGGTAAGACCTCTCGACCTCGACGATCGACCAAATTGTTATTTATACATCCCGTTGGATTCGCGAAATCCGCATAGATACGATGCTGAAGAGACGGGCGATGTATATACACAACAGGGCCATGAAGAGAGACGTGGATAGTGAGTTTGTTGCGGAAAATCGGGGTTTCTGTATGGCCACGAGCCGAGGGTCGTCTCGAGGTAACTGGCAAACGTGAACGACAGTGGAGAGTACAGTGGAGAAGCCATGTGCCATGGGGGTTTTCCCCTGGTAAGCGTAGCCTTCCGAATATTAGGAGGAAACGAAGTTACGAGGTAAGCTCAGTGGCCAGACGCTGTGCACACCGAACGGCCACCGGGTCATAACGACAAATTCCTCGGTCTCGTTTCGCACACAGCGACACCGAGATATCACCCAGTTTGCCGGTGAGAGCATTCATCAAAAACCACCACGAGACACCGGCACGAAATCACTCTCGCTGTGAACGTGGATATGGGGCTTTTCGTGACAATACCAACCGCATCCGTCGCTATTCCTTTTTCCTTTCAGTTTTTTTTTCTTCTTTTTTCTATAGATGGCTTTATCAACTTGTCCAAACTGATTCGCACTCGTACAAACTCGTCCGGACTTATTCGAACTTGTCCAAACTCACACAAACTTGTCCGAAATGGTCCGAAGCTGTCCGAACTCGTCCAAAATCCACAAAAATGATATTTCAATGATTTTTCGAAGGCTTAATTCTTGTTCTCTCACAGATCGATAAATCTGATGAAGTTTCTTTAGGGCGAAGAAATAATGTAGCGAAATACAAACGACTATATCGCTGATTCATACTGCGAGTGAACAAACGTGAGCTTTTATCTGACTGCGAACGTCAACCGAATGGCACAATATTTTCACATCAAGAGTCTGGCAAATCTCATTTCTTTGACATCGACTTATTCGAACTTGTCCAAACTCACACAAACTTGTCCGAAATGGTCCGAAGCTGTCCGAACTCGTCCAAAATCCACAAAAATGATATTTCAATGATTTTTCGAAGGCTTAATTCGTGTTCTCTCACAGATCGATAAATCTGACAAAGTTTCTTCCGGGCAAAGAAATAATGTAGCGAAATACAAACGACTATATTGCTGATTCATACTGCGAGTGAACAAACGTGAGCTTTTATCTGACTGCGAACGTCAACCGAATGGCACAATATTTTCACATCAAGAGTCTAGCAAATCTCATTTCTTTGACATCGCATAAACCCGGGATATGAAGAGGTCATATAGTGAGGTTATACCCGTACGAATTAATATCCTTTACGATTGGAAATCCGCGACAAAAGTCCACACATCTCGAACGAGATGAAATATATCCAGGTCACTATAATTCCGAATATCGTACGGTCCCCTCCTCCTCCTCCTCCCTTTTCACCTTCATTTTATCGCTCGATTTTCCTACTGCACACATTTATTTCTCTGTGTATATCTCTTCGGCTGCTTTTACGCCCGAACGATACTTCCATATACGTACATCCATTACCCGCACGGCCGATCTGTACTCACTATGTATGTACGCTTATGCTATATTGTTGCATGCCGCCTCTGCCGCCGCCGCCACCGCCACCGCCGCCGGGCGCTAAACCCCGATAAAAGAGCGAACGATAAAGACGAGCTTTTATCCACCCGTTTTATTTGTTTTATCGCTCTCGCGGGAAAGGGGTGTGCGAGTGAGAGGCCACGTACACAATTAAACCCTCCGGAGGGAGTGACGACGTGGAAGACGCGTTATTCTGCGTCATTAAGGGCCATGAGAGGAAACAATAGAGACGTTTAGGTAAACTTAAGCGTTGTTGGATTTTTATGTTAAAAAATAAAATTGAAAAAAAAACCCTGACACCTGGAAAGTGAAACTCGTATCGACCCTCCCTTAATTTATCGCCTTTCATTATTTTCCATCACACAACAAAAAAAAAAACTTACAAACTATACAATTCATTTTTTTTTAAAATTGACAAGTGTCTTGGGCTAAATTTACAAATTGTGTATTAATTTTTGTGCTACGGTTATTAAGCTGCATTTTCGTTAATTGAAGCGTTTCGAAATGGTGAAAGCAGTGAAAGAGGGAGATATAAAACAAAAAAATAGTCTGACACCTGGCAAGTGAAACATGAGGGATAGCCGTCGCGTTAAATCAGAGGAAATGCTACGAATGAATTGATTGTCCGCGTTTCATTATTTTCGAGCAGCAGCAGCAGCAGCGGCGGCAGCCGCGGGAATGGAAGGCGGGTGTCGTTTATAACCGGGTAATTAACGGCGGCCCGAAACCCTCCCTTTCGAACGTTCCTGCTGGTGGTGGTCGAATTAATGGGGCGACACGTTCGTATAACGGTTATGATGCGGTGATGCCGGCGCCCAGGTACATGTTTGATGCTGGTGTTACCGTTGTTGTAGGCCTTCCCGGTGCCGCTGATCGCCGTGGCACTTGCCTGCGGGACCTTCCCCGAAAATTTCGTAGGACCATTCGGGCCAGACGAACGAGCCATCGAAAAACGATTACTATCCTGCGTACTTGTATCTGTGTACCGATATTAACACTGTGATTCATGAATCAATTGTACCTCCGCCCAAACCCATCGTTCCACGATTTCCTGGCCTCGAGTATCACTTACCTATGAAAAAACAAAAAAAAAGAAATTTAAACGAAAAGCAAAGTACCATTGAAATGCTCTTTAGTTGAATAATCAATTTTCATTGGAGTGTGTGACAAAATGGCGGCGATTGGAACGACAAAATGGCCGCCGAGTCAAAGAAATCAGATTTGTGTCCTAATGAGGTTATGTTATGATTGTTCAGCTAAATTGTTGTGAAGTTGATTCGAATTTTCTGTTATTTTGACTCTTGATTTCCATATTCAAAGCACACGTCAAAGCGTTGCGGCAAAGTTGACGAGCGTAGTCAACTATTACGTGTTTCGTGTCGGATGCTGCGTCAAGAAGAGGAAACTTGACACGAGCAAGACATAGACGAAGTGGAAGGGAAAAGCGACGTCTCTGCTGCTGCTGCTGTTGCCTCGACGCTCCGGAGCTTTTCCATGTATAGAAAGCTCACACGAAAGTTGTTGAGCTTTTGAGGGTTGTGTACACCAGACACCAGCAGAATTTAACGTCTCTCCATATACATTAATACACACACGCACAACATACATGCCAGTGAGTGTAACACGTCTCTCTGTACCTTTCATTAGCCAAGTATTTCCTCTTTCCCCTCGAAATCTACCAGAAAACAAGTAAGTTACTGAGGCCCTTAAGTAAGAACTCAGAAAGAGGATCTCTAAAAGACAGTCGATTTTTTTTCCGAGGCTTTTAGAATAATTTGAGTAAGGGGTGAATTTTTATTGGGCCTTAGAATACTCTCTGGGCCTCTTATATAAACTGAGAATAATCAGGAGCAGTTTGTGGTCTCTTAAGAGGACTCGGAATAATTCAAGAAACATTTTACGAGGATTTAGAATAATCTCACGCAAGTAGAACTCTCAACAGAGACCGAAATATTTTAGGGGTAGGAGGAATACTTTATTCTTAATATTCTAGCTTTTCGTATCTTTGCGAAATAGAGACGGTATAATATCCACACGTGTATATAAATATAGCTGTGGGTATTACAAGCTATCTGAAAATTTCTGTACACGCTGACACACAGAGAGACAGAGAAGCAAAAACCGGGGGTGGATGGACGAAAGCTCTCCCTCTCTCTCTCTCTCTCCCTCTCTCGCCTCCCTTCTCTTTATCTCGGTTGGCCTGCTTCGTCTGCTCGAGGTGTGTGCAATACGAGAGAAGGGGGTTACTCTTCGGGTGGTTTTAGGGGATGCGCGCAGGCGTCGAGCCGCTCCAGTCGTTTGGGGGGTAGTGGAAATCAGCTTCGACGATACCAACGAGGGTGACACCCTGCAGTCTGACGCGGGACTTCGAACCCCGCGGCACGAGCTCGACCAAAGCTCTCGGGCTTCCGGAGGCCTGCACCATACACACACCCTCACACCCACAAACACATTCACAACACCCTTAAGTTACCCTCGCTCAGCTCGATTTCCCTCAAACCCCAGGCGAGCTATAACGTTTCTCGAAAAACACGTGAAAGCTTAGCTGCTTATAAAAAGTGTGTTGTCCAGTGTGTGATTATCTGGCTTTTTTATCACAGTCACTTTTTACACATTTCGAGTGTGTTATTTACGCTGAATTTTTGGTTTTCGTCATAGCAACCCCCGTAAAACATTGCCAAAGGTCAATAGAATTATTGGTTTGATTAAAAAAAGGCACACTTTTATTCCCGGCATTGTAATTTTCTTGTTATCGATCGTACGAGCAACACTCGCATTTTCTACTTTCCAGCATGTGTGTCTGTACATTTTTTTTTCTATGTCACTGTGTTTTATTTTTTGATTATTAATTTTTTTTTTTTCGATGAAGGAAGGCACCTAAAATATATCAAAAATTATTAGAATGTTCGGAATTTGATAATACACACTTTAGAAAAAAAAATACTGCCAGTGTTCTCAGATCTCTTGATAATTTCCTCATTATTGGCTGTCTGACCACATCTTGACTTTTCTACTCGCGAGCTTCCGCGACGTGAGATTTCCACAGTTTGGTCGATAAAATTGTTTAAAAAAATCGTACACGAAGGAGGGTGAGTTAAGGACGTTAAGGTACCTTCTCGCGAGTGATCCGAAAAGCCTGAAGAAGAGTCGCGGGGCCTTGAAGGGGAAAGGACGAAAGGGAGAGACGTCCAGACGATTTTTTGCGGTAAGTCGATTTACGCACTTTACTCTATCGGATTTTTTTTTACGTCTGTGTGACGATGCTTCAGAAATTGAATCCTAGTGCCGAAAAAACATCCCTCTGAATCATATTTTTTATGTATAAATATTAATAGATATAAATATATATACAGTCCTCAATGATTCAATGCAATTAGGCAAATATATATATTTTTTTTTTGATAATAAAAAAACGAGATTGTAGATAAAATGGGAACGACGCTGGAAAAAAAAGTGCAAATACACAGGGAACGTGGATTTACTGGGGGGATGCTCGCGAAAACCATTTACTCGATCGTTCTTTCCACTCCCGTTTCAATAATTCTGTTTGCTGGCGCACATACACGTCTCTCTATCTCTCTTTACGAACTGGTAACACTCTTTCAATACTCTGTCATCCTTCCGGAATACGAGAAATAGCTGAGGAGCACCGAGGCTCTGCAAGTGGAAGGATGAGTTGTAGAAGTAGTAAAACCAACAGCAGTAAAGTTATCGCAACGATCGGAGATAGCGACGGCAGCCCGTCCAACCCTTTCAGCACATAATTCATTCCCATCGATATTTGTGTGGGGAAAAAAAAATTTTGCAACGATCAATCTGTTCAATGAATCAAACTTTTTGTCTCTTCAACATTTCTCAACGCGAGGAAAGCACTAAGATTTTTTTAAATGCGATACGGAAAATAGCATTTGTAACTTTCGAGCATTAAAAAAAATCTAATACTATTTTTAAAAAATTTTTGGCAAATAATAAATAACATACAAATATTGTTAAAAAAATAAAAATAAAAAATATTATTCTTAAATATTCAATATTGCCCAACGCTTAAAGGGAATCTCGAAAAAAAAAGTCTTTTATCAATTCGCGATGAAAGAATAAATGTATAGTACAAGTAAAAAGGTATTATGCGATTTCGTAATTCGTTTGTCGCTTTATCTGTGAGCCCGACGGCTGCTTAATTCCTCTTCAAATCCTTTGGATCCGCGTCTGTGATCTTCCTCAGGGTAGATAAAGAGAAGAAAGTAAGAAAGGAGGGGAGGAGTGCTTTGAGCTCTTGTTTTCTTCTACTTTCTTTCTTTTTTTCTCAGTCGTCGCGACGCCGGGTGCTCGCAATGGTTCATGGTAAAGACTGGGACGAGCAATGGTTCGCAGTAAAAATTGCGACGAGACGAGAGAGAGAGAGAGAAAAAGAAAAAAATGAAAGTAGAGAAAGAACAAAAAAAAAACGAAGCTTTCGTCAGAGATGCCTCGGTGAAAATCCAGTTTGTAACTCTGGACTCTCAAGGAGCCAAAGGGAAGAAGCCCTTCACCCTTCACGTGCCTCCCCCCCAGTCCAGTTTCCTTAAATTTATTTCCGGAGAGCATAAGGCGCCAAGAATGGAATAAGGGCTACAAAATAGTGAAAAAGAGACAGTGATGGAAAAATTTTTTCGCTGCGTGGAAAAAAGGAAACCCTTTGAATATATTTCCACCCTCTATTTTATTTCTCCTCCCTTTTTGCCCCGTGAATTATTTTCTTTTTATTTTCCTGACAAATTCCGAATCACTCATGAACACCATACAATTTTTTTCGACATAAAAAAAAATTTTTTCAGCTAATCGAAGAGACAGAAAAAAAAATACGACTACAAATCTGCGAGGAATAATTGTAACAAGCCCTCAGTGGACATAAATTCTTGGATGACAAGAAAAATGGACAGTGTATGGGCTTTTTTTGTCGCATACGTGCTTGGCAATGATTCACCTGAGGTCAAAACATTTTCTCAACCCCCATATACCAACCCCCGCCCCCCTGAAAACGCCTCGTGTGCTTTACTAGGAGCGAGAGTTTGTTCGATACAAAGGACAAAAAGGAAAGCCCATTACTCCTGGCAATTATGGAGCCCTTTGAACTCCAACGGTCTGCTTGGATACCTGTGCACCATCCACTTGGTCCCGTGGGACTATTCCTGGGCTTGATACCCGCACACAACCTACCCCACGATTTCAGTCACACGATCCCCTCGTACACGCGCTACTCAAGGCATTTCCCCCTCAGCATATTCGTCATCATCGCCGCTCATCCCCTTTGACACCTGCCGAAGAAATAGCGACAGAGGGTCTCAAGCCCCCTGGCCATTATTGGGGGCCGTATGATATACGATAATTGGCACGAGGCTAGTGATTCAATCGCCGAAGGGTCGTAACGCGACTCTCGGTGTCTGATCACCGAATTTTCAATGGTAAACTCAATTTTGCAATTTTTCATCTTTGATCTTGAGATTAACGCACAAAATTACATGATTTTCCAAAAAAAAATTCAAGGTCATTAATAAAAGGGCAAATTTGAGCTTTCGAATAAAATTCATAAAAGGTGAAGGGACGCTTGAGTGTTTTTTTTTTTTAAAGATCGATTAACAATGAAATTATTGTTAATACAAAAATAAGTATTTTTGGAAATTAAATTCTAATCAACGTTAATTAATGAATAAAATTGCAGTAAAATCTGACAAAATGTATTTCTCATTAAGTCGAAAGCTCCGCTAAAATCGCGAATATTGGACAAACGGTTGAGTAAATAAAACTTTATTGTCCCGTATTAAAGTGACGAGAGGTCGTTTTATTCTAACGAGAACCGTACGTTTTCATCGCGTTGGCCAGAAGTGCGAGCATAAAGTTGCCGGAAGGTCCCGTTACAACATTCCCAACCGCAAATAGGTGCCGACTATAGAGAGGAAGTGGAAAATGCTAAGAGTGAACGGACCGCTCGTCTCGTCCTCGCTACGCTCCACTATATGGAAATAAGGGCGACTCTCGAGTGCTATGAAAATTACCATTAAATCGTGGTTAACACCCAACGTACGCACTAAGCTACAGAGAAGCCTATATATATATATATATATAAATATATAGTAGCATCTATAGATATATTAATTGTCCAGTTGCTTTACGAACAGTCTCACAAAATATATATATAATATATATATATATTATTTCTTGTGTATTAACCCTCTTTGTGTGAATACATGAGGGAAATGTTCTATATACGTTAGGAGCTCTATACAAGTAATCTGTATACCCTCCTTCTCTCTCTCTCTCTCTCTCTCTGAGGGAGAGTGACTCGGAGGCAGAGAGCAGAGAGCTTGAGTATCGTAGTGCATGTGATATAGTATACCGCGAGTGCCATTACGGCTTAAATTCCAGAGGGGGGTGAGTTCTGAGGGCCTTAACTATATATCTATATATATGTGTGTGTGTGTGTGTAGCTTCTGTCTCTCAATCTCCTTCTCTATGTGCCTGCGACTGTCCTGGGGTGGCCAGTAGTAGCGGCAGACTAACCGTGCCGGATACCAGGCATACTGGAACACAAATTCGGGGTGGATATAGTAACAGGGATAGGCGATGGGGTGAACAGCCCGGCGCCCTGTCCTAGAGACAACCACAGACACTGCCAACCCCTTCAACCGATCTACCGCATGAAACTAAATTGTTGTATAATTTTCACGAAATTTTCGTGAGTGTGAGTGTGAGCGTGAACGCAAATGTAAATGTCAATGTGAATACAAATGTGAGTGTGAATGTGAATGTGAGTGTGAGTGTGAACGTAAATGTAAATGCGAATGTGAATGTAAATGCGAATAAAAATGAGAGTGTGAGTGTAAGTGTAAGTGTGAATGTGAGTGTGCGTGTATTTGAGAATGTAGAATGAGCGGATCGATAGAGAAAAGGGTTTTTGAGTCGGAATGAAGGATTGGAGAGAGAGAGGAGAGCGGAATAGACAAGCGAGATGCCGAAGAAGACCGCAATCGACTCGGTAACGAATTCTTCTTTGCTATAGAAATTCGTTTAGCATGAATTTGCGATAGAAGGTACGGTGGCTCACGCGGTGGCTAGCCACCGAAGGTGTACTCGGTGAAGGCTTATGAAATTTCATGGGAAAGTACACCGCGTACTACAGCCACCGTTTCTAGAGCAAGCTATTTTGTATATTCATGCCGTGAGTCTGTACCGGAAGCCAGAAGACAGCGAATCGCGGAATAGGGAAAAACCGAGAGAGACACACACCGAGAGACCCCCCCCCCCCCACCCCGATATAAATTCTCAACGCTGTGCAAATGGCATGTGCCTCTCACAACCGAATAGGGCGAGAAAAGAGAAGACGATGAGCGACGTGGATACACCGAAAGCACAGAGAAAACTGTTTCACAGTGCGAAAACTCGCCTCGGGACATTCATGAGAACTGTATTTAGTAATTGCGGTTACAGATCCCGATATATATATATATATGTATATTGGGATCTGTAACGAGAATATATAGGGATATATATATATATATATATATATATTACGAATGGCTAACAAATGGCGAGGAGCTTTTCGAGCACCCTCAAAGTTCTCACTAAAACTATTGCCAACAATTCACAACCATTTTAGCTGAGATTACGGGCGAATATTATTATTTTAGGGAGAATTCTAAAAACCCCAAATTTACATATAATGTTTGAAAAAAATATATATATTTATTCCTCGATAAATTTGGACAAAAATGAAATTTGCAATTTGAAAAAAAAAATCATAATATTAACAGATAAGCTCACCAAAAAAATGAATTCTTGAGAAATTAACAGATGAGTTTATAAATCGCCTCAAGAATTTTGAGCTGAATATCGTTGCTGATTGAATGCTAAAATTCTCAACGGAAGTTTCGGATTACCGTATCAATTGGGCATTGTCGGTAATAAGGCTCACTCGTGTTATTAACTGACGCGCAATTTCGGCAACTCACCGACTCTCTCCGGCAATTTCTGGAATACCTGCCCTAAGTACCTCATTCGATAGCGATACACACAAATAGGCTGTGCAGAATCGCGTCGAAATCACCGTACTAACTCCGAATCCCCCCCGCCCCCCTCATCGCGCACTTAAATATGGTCAAAGCTTCGGGGGGGCTCAACCCTCTCTGCGGTTGATACGCTTCCAACGCTCGGCTCGTCGAGGCAAATGGGCCACGAAAGCACGGAGTGTAATACTACCGAGACATTAGCTTCATGTACGCAGCTCGCCTCGGTGTAAGTGCAACCTACCGATGAAATTAAAATGTAATTCGGGCTCTCTCACTGACGTTCGCTCGGCATTGCACCCTCGTAATCTCCACGATGCTCAAGCGGCGACGACGACGACGACGACCGGTAGTGTCGCGTCGGCAAATACAGGGAAGAATGAGAGAGGGAGAGAAACACAAGTAGATGAGGTGGAGATAAAGCGAGAAAAGAGAGAGAGAGATAGAAAGTGAGCCTGGAAAATGAAACGCAGAGGAAAGGCTTTCTAGTATCGTACCGAGATCACCGGTAGCTCTTTGCACGCGATCCTCCGGATGTGAGCTTAGCGACACTCTCTTTCACTCTGTGTGTGTGTGTGTGTGTATCGCTTTTCGTGTTTACTTCCGTATTTTAATATACCGGCTAAAAAGTCGGGTGACGCTAGTTTTACCATTAGTCGTGGCATTTTTGCAAGTATTAATATGAGTATGACTGTGAGTGTGAGTGTGAGTGTGAGTGTAAGAGTCAGTGCGAGTGCGAGTGTGAAAGTGAGTGTGAGAGTAAGAGTGAGTGTAAATGCGAGTGTTGCCAAATAGAAAAATAGAATGAGGTTGGAAAATGAATGGAAGAAGAAAGGGGGTTTGTAGTGTCGCATCGAGACAGTCACAGCTCCTCGCGGATGCCGCTCGCGATCGTCCGGAGCTCAGCGACGCTCTCTCGCTCTTGGTGTTATTTGCATATTTTAATCTACCGGCAAAAAGTCGGGCGACGCTAGTTTTCCCATTAGTCTCTCTCTCCTCCCTGTTCCTCCCCTTTTTGTCTGTCCTCCCTCGGCTCTTCCGGCTCATTCTCCCTCTCCCACACCCTCCTCTCTCTCTCATGGCCTACCGTCTGCCTCGACACAGGCGAATAAACCCGCGGGGGTTCCTCCGCAGGGAACAGTTCTCTCGTACATATTCTCACTCCCCTCCCCCTCCCTCCCTCCCTCCCTCCCACAAACCTTCCCAGTCGCGCTCGAGATGTGCATCGTGAATTTTCGAAACCACCACACAACGTTCATGTGTCTCCGCGTTCCGAGATTTTACAATGCGGCGCGACGTTACTCCCGAGTACGTTATTATATACCTTTTCGCGCCTCGTAAATTCGAGCGTACCGAGAATGAGTTACACCGGGAAAATGAAGTATTTATCGAACCGGGGATAATAATTGTTGACGCGACTTGCGAAATTTACGGTTACTTCATGTTCCAACGTTAATACAAATTTCAGTAATTATTGAAGTCTCGAAATTATTTTTCTTTTTTTGCTCTCGACTCACCACGGGGAACATTTTTTTTTTTTTTTTTTTTTTTTTCGATCCTCCCTTTGACATTCAATTTCACTGGTCCATCGGTTGATGATCTCAGGGTCGGAGTTCAACAGACGCGCGAGGCTAGGTTGTTGTCGGGCATGATGTTGGAGCGGATGGCAGCAGAGAGAGAGACCATCGTTATTTCCGCATAAATTATGGCGCCGTTCCCTCGCGGCACTCGAGAGTGGTACAAGGATCAGGAGAGGCAGCGGCAGCAGCGAGGCCAGCAGCTTCTACTCGCAGGCTCCGTGATATACGCCGGCAATTAATGTGCACGTTGGCTTCCCGATGCTTGCATCTGGTTCCTCGGTCTCACTTCCTCGGCTTCCTTCGCTTCCTCCTCCTTCTCCATCTCCTGGAGTACCGTCTCCGCTTCATTGGATAAACCTGTCCCACTCAGATCGCCGGAAATTTGTCAACCGCCTGCCGGAAAATGGATTTAGATTTCGCTGCGTCTCCGCGGCGCTCGTCTCTTTCGCCGGTGGATACGCAATTTTCCACTTGCGACGTTCGTAATTATTTTCGCCGCTTGACAAATCCTCCGGGGAAGTGAAGTTGAATTGGAGCCGGAAAATCCTCCTGAAAAATGGCCACAAAAATTTATTTTTTTCATAAAATTCGTCACACGTTTATCTCGTAAAGTGATTCATCATTTTTCCAATTGCTGAAGAATATCATTTTTCGGATTCTGACAAGTCTTTTGGTTTTTTAAATAACCGGCATGTCACAATGTCTTCAGGGACTGAAATTTCAGGGCGTTAATGTAGGAGCAACGACCCTGAAGAGTGGGGGAGAAAAAGGAAAATCGACCCTGAAGAGTCGATGAAAAAAAAAAAAAGGTCGAAAAAAATGTGGACCACTGCAGAGGAACTTTCGCTCGAGGAAAAAATTTGAGATAGACACGTCGTCGAGTCTGAATGAGAAAGTGGCGAACGAAAGAGGGAGTCGAATTTTCTGCTGCTGCTGCTGCCGTTGCTGTTTCGTTTTCTGTCTCCCTTTCCGGCCAGGGACAGCAACGAGCTTTTCTCCCTCTCCCCCATTTCCCGGTTGGCTGGCACTCCGGGCGTTTCCACCCCTGCGCTCATTAAATCATTTGTTCTCCACTGGCGACCACACCAGCATCAGCTCTCTCTCTCTCTCTCCCTCTCTCTCCTACCCCTTTTCCTCCCTCAACGTCGCGCCGATCAAACTCCCTTCTCTTTGCCGCAGCAAATTCTCGAGGAAGCCCGGAAAATATCCCACAAATGTCGCGGTAACTCGTGGGAACGACCGTCACTGACAACAATCACCACGAAGAGCTCTCGTTAGATCGTTTTGGACCCCCTCCCCCCGGCCTTTTTTTCCGGGGGTTCCTCGTCTGTCGAGATTACTCGAGAAAAGCCTTAATTTGGCAATTCTCGCGCCGCTTCTCATCACTTTTCACGCTGGTTAATTGTCCCTCCGACACTCCGACACCTTTTTCCCATTCCCCATGCCATTTTTCGCTGGTCTTTGAATGGAGAGTCAAAAAAAATTAACACCAACATTTTATATATAAAGCCCTTCAACTATCGAACGAAATTTGGGATAAAAAAAAATCTTCCTCTCATTTTCCTCGACACTTTCCCGTAATAAATATTCAATAAATTCAATAGTCTCTCAATTATGAAACAGACAATTCCCACAATTTGTTTTTCCAATTACCTGTAAAATTTAAAAAAAAAATTGTTCCCAATTTTTGATTTTTTCAATTTCTGGGAAAAACAAAAAAAAATTGAGTTGGGGGCTGAAATTGACGTGGACATGGCGCCTATGAAAGAGCATCATGACACTGCCCGTTTTTTGTCCTCGAAACAACGGCATAGAAAATCGTCGCCCCGATGCAATGGAGATAGTGAATAGAGAAATGAGAAGGAAGGGGATGAAGGGGGTGTTTCGTGGACTATATATACCGTGTTGTTGCTTGAATGCGCGTTAAAGCTCGGATTATCCTCGCGGCTTAAATTCCTCACCCTTATATAGAGCTCAAGCGACGGCGGCCGTTGTGCGTAACGCGCGCCGCTTTTCTCGATGCCTCTCCGCCCCGTTTCATCCCCTTTGAAGCGGACGTCGAGTGACGGACGAACAGTCGGAGAGACAGGCGGACACGCCAGCGCGTACAGATTACAACGGGAGGCTAATGTTATTAAAAAAAATCCCCGGGTGGCCAAATGAAAATCCTGGTGTTCGTCGGTCCGTGCGAGCTATTGCATCCAGAAATCCGGACCAGCGTTCCTGCGGTGAGAGGCTACTCAGAATATTTGGAAGAACGAGGGGAGAACGTTGAAAAAAAAAAAAAAATTTAACAAAAATTCCGAACGAACGGACATTGAAAGATGAAAATGAAAAATAAAATTAAACGAAGCGCAGTTCATAAGCAGGAGTATTATTTTAATTTTTTTCTAATTTCATTGAGCGCGCATTTTTTAATTACGAGTCAAGTGCAAGAAAAAATTAATATCTAGAATTCGAGAAATTTGTGTAAGATGAGAGATTCTTATTTTTTTTTTTTTTTTTGTTAAATTGTAATGAGAGAAAAAAAAAATTGCAGCTAACAAAATTAATGAAAAAGGTGGAGAACCGTTTCGGTAAATACGAACAGGTTTGGTGTGAGTCGAACACACAAAGTTTCGGAATGACTTATGCAGAGTTAATAACGCGAGGGATGCGCGCTAATTAAATACGCGTCATCGGTAACAGGTTCCTACGCGGACAGAGGGCGCCATCCCTTCTAACTTGGGCGTTCGCCACGGGAAAGCGGCTCGGACCTTTGCGCACCGCTTCGGGCAACTCCACACGGGTTTGCTTTTTTAATCAACGTTGCCCACCGGTCATTATAAAGCTCGTTCAAAGCCCCATAACTCTTCAGCCGACTGTTGGCGTGGCGTACGTAGCAGCAGCGGCAGCACACGTTGCTGAAGAGAGGGAAAGAAGAGGGAGAAAGGACACGTTGCTGAAGAGTGGGAAAGTAGAGAGTGAGAGAAAGTACATGTTTCTGAAGAGTAGGAAGGAAGAGAGAATGGACACGTTGCTGAAGAGTGGAGAAGAAGGGAGATGAAGGGAGAGAGAGAGAGACAGAAATCAAGAGGGCGCGACGCGTCGACTATGGAGAGCACAAATGGCACCAGCACCACCAACGACGACGACTACGACGACGTTATAAAAATTGCGAAAGAGAGCGAGACTCCCTTCGTTATGGATAGCCTCGTATATTTTATGGCGTTAACGAGTCCCGTCGTTTTGTCGAGACTATAAACTCTCGCGAGTGAACGACTATAAGCCCCCTCCCTTCATCTCCCTCCGGTCACTATCCAACAGCATCTAGCACGTCCTGTCCTCTGTCCTCATGCGGGATGGACGCAGACGAATGGTCCATCTACCTTGTATTTTTTTATTGTTTTTTTTTTTTTCGTTCCCCGCCATCTCTCCCCCTTTTCGGACTATGAAGCGGTTGGCGAGACTGCTGTCGACGTTTAAAATTATCGTACACTGCCCTCCGACGGAAAATTTATACTGGTAGCATGTCCAAATGACTTGGACGATATAAGTTACGATAAAATTTCTTCATCAAAATTACTCTACGTTTTTCGCGTTTTCGCCCCACTTGTAAGGTCCTCTCCCTGTCCCCCTTTTCATTTCCCGTTGGTCAATATAGAAGGGCATTCAACCTGTTTTTTGTCCTCGTGTAAAATTGACGTAAATGAGTGGTCCCTCTATTTTGTATTTTTAAAATTTATTATTTATGATTACTCCGGCTTTCTGGGTTAGAGAAAGTTCGACGTGATTGCTGTCGACATTTTGAAGCATCGTTGACTCCTCTACGACGAAAATTTCATACTGGTAGCATGTTTTGAAGAGATCTTTTTTTTTTTTTCTTTTTTTTTTCTGGTGCCTTTTTTTGACAATGGCAATTATGAAGTCGGTATATATTAGTAAGTACTAATGTAATGCACACTCAGTGCTGGGAAGAGCGAGGGAAAAAATGTATAATGCCAGATTAAAGGAAATTCCATAGTTCGTTGGAAAGCACAATGGGTTCATTCTATTCTATATCTTTCTCGTTTTCTTTTGCACTGGCATCGTCTCCCTCGGCGAGCACACTCTCTTGAATATTGTAATGCTAACGAGTGCCCTGGGAGTGACGAGAGTGAAGATACCGCTCTTGCTGCTTCTACTCGAAGTGAAAGCTTGGTACACGAGGAACCTTCGATATTGACTTTTCTAATTAGAAACCAGCTTCCCGGAACGAACAGCTCCATCGAGAAGAAAGTCCTTCCGCGATCTTACTCTCTCTCTCTCTCTCTCTCGATTTTTCTTCCACCGAGACTCGAGCCCGAAGAAAAATAACTAAGTCGATATTCCGAGTCGGGAAGAAGAGACTCCAGAGAGCCTCCCGTAGCAAGTAATATTCTTCATGGCTCTTTAATCGTAGTTTTTCCACAACTATCTTCATCCGCACTTATGGATCAATATATATATATATATATATTTAATCCCTTTCAAAAACACCCGTTTCGAACCATTTTATTCCATCATAATTTTTTTTCCCTTCATTTTTCTCAAACCCCGAGTCTTCCTCTTCAGCATCTTCTGCATTATTCTACCCCCTAAAAAAAATCTATCCCGAGAATAAAAATTGGATTTTCCCAAAAATAGTCTCACAATATTTCCTAGTCGACGTTCACTCTGACGAGGTGCCTCAAATTGTCCGTTAGTGTCCACAGTGTCCGGAACAGCATAAACCGGAAATGCTCCTCCGTACAAGTCGATAATTACGACGGTAGATCGAAATGTTTATGCGGATCGGTGAGTACACCGAATAGTCGAAGGGAACCGGAAGTCTCGGCCGTGTGCTGACCTAAACTAGGCTCTCGGGTGTCGGTTTCCACCTCTTCAGGGTATCAGTGGCTGGTCCCCCCCCCCCTCTCTCTCCTCTCCGACCGACGGTGCTTACCTATGCGCAGGAGAGGAGAGGAGCTTAAGCCTCGCGTCCGGGTTAATGGGACGCTTAACGCTCGAGCATTGCCTCAGCCATTCCCCAGGCCCGTCACTAACACCGTAATGGCAGAGAGCGAGCGTCCTGTAATAGGAGAAACGGATTTGCCTCCGCACGATGATATATTCGTTTCATTAGCCGGGCTTAGAGCTTGGAGGTTGCCTCCTGTGTTGACTAGGTATAGATATACATATATATATGGGATATTCTATACCAAGTGGATTTAAGGACTCGGATTAAATCCTAGGATTTTTTATATTATTTTTTCATCTCTAAGAAGCAAGGATTATTTTTTTTTATTTTTATTTTGTAGAATTGTTGATAATAGGAATTTTTGAAAAATGTAGTTCTTTTTTTTTGGATACCAGATATTAATATTTTTGGACTGAGAAGTTGAGTTTTTTTAAAAAATGAATTTTGTTGAAAAATAAAAATAGTTTAACGAGGGATTTAATGGAAATTGTGATTGGCAGAGAGAGCAGGTAGAGTTTACGTGGAATTGCCCATATGGTGTACATCCAGTCAGAAGCGACTGAATACGACGTTCCTTCGTGTTCTCCTCATTCTCCTCCTTCAAAGCAATTCCAATGTCCTTCGAGACGACAGCCGACTGGGATCTTCTGATATCCTGACTACGGCGAACGGTCAGGAACATTTCCGGAATTTCGGGGAAACGAGCTGGGTGAGACGATATTCGAAGGCACAAGTTACAAGAACCCGAATTTCCATACGTTGTCGATGTCGAAATTTCGTGATATCGAATGTCTTCAGGGTATGCGGTAGCATTGTCCTCCACCATGAAGAACATCTTCAATCACCCTCCCCGTTGATGAAGAACTGATCAAACAGATTTTTGGATTGATACATTTAGGATTATAGGATACCAAAGAAAATAAAATGATTCTGTCGACTATCGATGTAACCAGGGTGGAAAAAGAATTTGAGATAAGATGCTGAAGACACGGGTATCAATTCGGGAGACGAAAAACGATGCTGAAGAGTAAAACGGTCGCTTCCATACTGTCGAGCATTAGGAAAATTGAAACGGTTTTCTTTATCTGCTCGAAAACGCGTTTGGGAAATGCGAAATGGTGGCTCGGAGTTTGAAGTCGTGTCGGGCAGGTCTCCGAGGGTTTGCGGAGAAAGAAGGTCGCCGTTGAGGTCGAGGACGCTCGCGAATCTCGGCTCCCCTATCTCTCCTTCCCTATTCCAGGGCTCCTTCCCATTCCCACGACTTCTTTTTTTCTCCCTCGTCACTTTCTCACTCCTCTCCGACGGGGATTCCACCCTTTCTTCGCAAAGGCGATGCCGTCGCCTCGCGAAACTTGAAATTCATTGCCGGCTGTGGTCCGCCGTGCGTTGCTCTCCTGACATCCACCGCACCCAGAGAAATAGAAGCGAGGCTTCCGCACAGACGCTCGTCGAGATGGAAAAGCGAAGGAGAGGCTCGAGGCTCGTGCGTCAGACGAAGAAATTATTTTTAAGAGTCGCGAGGGGAAATGAAGTTGAGTACTTCCGCTTTTTTTTTTCGACTTGTCGAAGTATCGAGAAAAATCGACTAATCGAAATATCGGCAAAAATCAATGATAAAAAAAATCGAAAAAAATCGAGACTTCGAGTTATCTTGAAAAACCGATGAGCAAAAAAAATGAGGTCCTCGAGATATCTCGAAAAAGCTGCGTTTCGGGATATCGAGAGTGAGAGAAAAGAATGCGAAAGCAAACGGACTGATATTATTAGTCTCTGGCGTCTTCCGTGGAAGAGAAACAACACACAAAGTATACAGTGGCACTGTAGAGCTTGTCGGTGTCGAGTCCTTTGAGAACCTTTGGCCCCGAGGGGGCGATATACGGTGGCGAGAGTCGAGGCAACGCGAGAACGGAAATACGGGATGAAACGGATGAAAGCCAACGTGCCGTGCGAACGCGGTTCTTGAAAGACGAGCCAGGAGAAAGAAAGCTCCAACGTTAGCCAGACTCACCCAGTAAGGAAAAATAAAGAGAGAGAGAAACGAGAGACGAGAGGAATAAAGAACGAGTAACGAAAAAAAAAATTAAAAATTGCAGGAGAGCTTGCGGCCAGACGTTCTTATAGCCCATATGTATAACTTATGTCCCACGTGACTTATAACTGCAGACACATGGCACACACGCTAAAATTTCTGCTCCCCTTTTTACCCACTTTCCCTTCATGCCACTTCCATCCTCCCCTTCTCTCCATTCACACATATTTGTAATATTGTACCGAGCTGTAAAGAGCCTATTTTTCTATCCTCCGACTCACTCATGTGATAATGTCTTTTCATTTAAAAAATTCCCGGACTTTAATATTCGAGTGCAGACGAGAAAAGGAAAAAGTTTGCATAGTTTTCCGTCACTCAAGTCGCATTTACTCCCGAAAAACCCCGGTAACACATATTTTTTATGGTACCAGTGGAATCTTCATGTTCAGACGCTTCTACCAAATTTTTTTTTTTATGCAAAAGTTTACCGGAAGTATATGATTTTTTAATTCAAAGCGAAAACTCGGTGCCCTTCCCATAAGACGTCATGTGTTTTGCGCTGGATTCAATGGCGAGTAGCTTGGAAATTCGACCCTCACATTTTGCAATCCTGTTCGGAATTCCTTTCACTATAATCCACCCATTTTTGCGAGAGTGCAAGTTTGATTTTTTACCGTCAAAAAATTGCCTCTCATAAATAAAGCATAAGGATTAGTACGTCGCATTTCTGCCACCGTCAAAAATGAATTTCTTGGCATTCGACGGAACGAACGTTGGCGCTGCCCGGGGTAGAAAGGAGAGAATCGCGGGAGGGAATGATATGTGGTGGTGGTCGCTGTTGAAGCAAGGGTTGCGAATTCGCTTTGGTATTCATGCTGACAGGTTGCCTCTATTGACTGTGGATAAACCCCATGGAGTAACGCACCAGTAGTAGTAGCTACTACTGGCAGTAGTCGCGGTGGATGTATCCCTGTCCTTTCCACCTGACTCCCCGATATATACGGCCCATTCCACGTCAAATCGGTAGCCCTTTCAATCTCAACAATTTTCCAATATCACCTTATCCCCATAAAGGTCCATAAAAAACCTTCCCCGTCTTTTTCAACCATCGGTGAGATTTTCAAAAAAATAAAAAAACATTTTTTCACCCAATTCTCGAATTTTCAACATTTCAATTCAATTCCATCCTGCCAGAAAAAAAAAATGAAAAATTTATGAATTCAAGGAGTGAAAATATTTTTCATGTTCCACGAGAGTCGAAGAAAATATCAATATGTAAAAAAAAATTCCGCGAGCTTTTTGGATCGGCAGCAAAAACTAGAATAGTCACAGGAAAAAAAAAATAATAAAAATGAGAATTGACGTGGAATGGCCCGTGTGCGGTGGCGTATATATATTTCGGAGCATCGACAGTCGCTCACATAAATAAATATGGCTCGTACGGGAGAGGCAATACACAATATACGTTACATGAGAATCGTGTACATTTGTATTGGCATATACGTGCCATAATATACTTCATCGAGAGGGATAAGCATCCGCAGATCCTCGGCAAGAGCTTGAGGCACGTACAACGAATATATATCCTGTATATTCTCTCGCTCTTTGGATCTCCGATGCTACGTATGTATATATATATACGTGCATCGAGAGGCTACTGTATATAGCCACTCGGTGTACAAGCTCCGGCCAATCTACCCGCACGTCGATGCATTTCGATTTATGTACTGCGTACGCACGTAGGCCAAACCGCATCGAGATCCGCGGTCCGATCCGTATGCGGAACTCGTGGCTCCTCGCGCCACTCGCACGAGAGAATCGTTGATGCGTTATAGATATGTATATGTACATGAATATATGTATATGTATATGAATATGTATATGCATATGGATATCTATATGTATATTTATTTGTATATGTATATGTATGTGTATATGAATTTGTTTATGTATGTGGATATCTATATGTATATTTATTTGGATATGTATATGTGTGTATGTGTGTAGAGAGAGAGAGAAGACGTGGTTTTCTCTCCCTTTTCTACACAAGAGAGAAATTCTCTGCTGATCCAGCTTTGGTTTTCCAGTTCGAAAATCAAACCATCGCCCCGCGCGATATGAGCCGAGCCTATATCTGCTCAACCATCGGCAGTCTCGGTACACTCGTCACGTGCCCAACGCCACGAGATATCCAAGGAATGTCTGCAATCATATTGGACATACGGTTAAAAATTATTCCAGAAAAATGGATACAAAGTATCGGACATTTTTTTAAAAATACGTACTTAATGTAGAAAAAAAAAAAAAATTGTTCGCAATTTTACTTTTCTCAATTTTTTCCCGACTGTTCTGCAGATATTCGTACGAATATTTCGGAAAAAAAGGATTTGTTTTGAACTAAATTTCGTCGATGAGGAAGAAAAATCAAAATTGCTCGTTAATGTTAATCGCGAGACAAAATGAGAGTGGATTTTTCGCTCTCAATTCGAACAACCATCGCGGTACATTTTTGTTCGTTTTTTTTTTTTTTTTTTAAAGGCATGTTATCGAGGGTGGGGAGTATAACGTTGCAAAAGGCACATAACGCGATAACAACCGTCCGATAAAGCGCAAGTTATGAGACTTTGGGGAGGCAAACATGGAAGGTAAGCGAGGCGATGGGAAAACGAAAGCTCTCGCTTCCGCTTTCCGTGCGATGCTTCACCTCCTCTCACTTTTCAACCCCCTCCTCGCCGTTTCCTCTCTTTTTACTGAAAACACGGATTGTTTCCCTGTGTCCGTGTATGGGCCTCGGGGCGTTTGCTCTCGAGTGTCCCGAGCGAAACTGCCGCTCGTGGACCGCCGCTCGATTTTTATTCCCGCGGTAATGGCGCTGGTTATATTGCGTTAAGTGGCCCAATGAAATGTAAAATATGCTTGTTAACGCGTTAGTCGAGGAAGCGTCGGCTGTGCGTTCTCCATTTTGTGCGCCAGCCCATAGACTCGAGTACATGAGAGAAAAAAAAAAAAAAAAAAAACCCCAATAGAGAGGAAAAATGAGAAGAAAAAAAATTATATCAAAAGAGTGAAGCGAGTGGCTGCTAGTTTGTGTATGGAAAACTCGGCTGCTCTCGGTGGAACGATGATATGTAGCCAACGAAAGTCTAGGTGCTTTTATCAGACGCTTGCATACATTTTCCCTTTTCTCTGTTGAATTTCAGGTTGAAACCCCTTTTTTCATTTTTCTGCATTTTTTGTTTCCAAACCATAAAATCTATGGCATTCTTCAGTCAATATACAGATATTTCACGAGTCTCGAATTATTTGTAAAATCTAAACTAATTCCTGCATATTGGGAATTTTTTTTCTTTCTGTTCTACGAAAAGTTCAAACCAATTTTCAGATATTGCGTTTTATTCCGTTTTTCCAAAAAGCAGAAATATTGAAAAAAATTATTATACCATCTCGTGGAAATTCGTGGAGAATTTCTGGTTCATCGTAAGCTGCACTGTATTCATAAGTGAGCTGTAAACGAGGACCGCAGGATAAGCGGTTCTGCGCTTGGCTCGGAGGTCTGACTATAATCTGCCTTTACCACTTATGGGCACTAAACGCTCCCTTAACCGGGAAGTATAGGCTCCACATCCCCGCGCCTTTTGTTTTTTATTTTGTCCTTTTCCATTTCTCCATGGTTATCCAGTCGGGAGTCTGGTTATTCGTCGGGTCTTTTCGCAGAGGGCGCGCGCACGCGCGAGCCTCGCTTTACATACAATTACAATTTGTATCGGAGTGGAGTGTGAGAGGTCGGTCGGTGAAGGTAGTCGCGTAATTTTCCGCCGTACTTCGCCTCTTCTTGTGGCCGTATGTCGTGGTGCACTGCACATTGTACCGGATAGTGGAGAACCCAGTGGAGAACCACCACCGGTGGCGATGGTGTTGGTGAAGAGAGCGAGAGGAGGCCTTACCCCGGCACGTTTTACCCTCTTGTCGCACCCGACGCTCGTTTCCCAGGAGTTACGGCGCGAAATGAAAGTCCCCGCAGGCGAGCGAGTCCGAATCCTCGTGCCGCTATACTTTATCTTCCAGCGCCCACATGGAGAGTCTTTTCTCTCTCTCTCTCTCTCTTTCTCCCTCGGTGTCCCAGGCCCTTCGGTCCCTTTCATTTCATTTCTCGCGTCCCTCGCCCTCCCATTATTCGTGGGAGGAAGGAAGGAAGAAGAGAGGAAGAGAGTGAGAAAAAAGAAACTCGACGAGCCAGCAAGAATTTTCTCCTCGGTCCTACAGGGTCTCTTTCCCTTTCCCTTTGCCCTTTTTGCCCCGGGAGAGAACGTAGGTACAGTGGCGGATGAATGCGTGCGCTATGAGGGTCACGGAGAAATGTAGGAGACAGGCCAGAGTTGTAAACGTTTGGAGAAGAAAGTTGAATTCTTTTTCCAGGCTTGTATGCGGAGCTCGTGGGTGGGAGAGCCTTTCCAGTGTCCGGTGAAGCTACTACTTCGCCGGAGTTGAGCATCAGTTAGAGCAGACAGTTGGCGCACATAACGTAGCTACTCTTTCCGAGAGAAAGACGAAAATACAGGACGGGTCTGGACTACTACGTGTTGGGAATACATAAACAATGCGTTTTAATTAGAGAAGCCAACGGCAGCTGCATGCGCCACCGGTAGCAACGCCGGTTTCCACAACGGCGTATATATCTTGTCTCTCCCTCTTCAGTTTTCGAGCTTTCGGCCACTCTTCTTCGGCTTCTCCTTTTACTTTACTATTTTATCGAGCGAATTACTAAGGCCGCTGTTATCCCCATCCATTTCCGCAAAAGTCGTCGCCTTTTTGTGCCTTTTATTACTCACCCTTCGTATTTCATCCGCGAAACGGGGTTTCCCTTGATTAATTTTTCGTTCCGATTTTTCGAAATTTTAAAAATATTCAAAATTAATCCGCGACTTTACGAAGTTATTCGGGGGAGGTGAATGATGCTCCCTGCGAAATTTCAACGAAATCCGTCGAGGGAGTCGAAAGTTACACGCGATTGAATGTGCGAATTTGTCGACCACGGACAGACGGACGGACAGACAAAGGAATCCGGTATAAAAAGATTTATTTTTCAAAAACTTGATGGCCGATTGTCACCAAATTTTGCACAGACCTTCGGTACGTTACGACGAAGATACTTGCAAAATTTTAGATCTATTTGAAATGTTCTCGAATTGTAACGGAGCAATTGAGGTTGAATTGTCGATTGAAATTTAATTTAACGGGATCTCGGTCGGCAAATGTCCGGGGAAACTTTGCAGAAACATTCATTGGTAGCCCGGGAATGTAACGCAGACCCAGTTTGTGTGATCTCCGAACAAAATGGCTATACCATGAGCCCGGGAAGCACTCGATGAATGTGCGATTGTTGTCCACCGTAGCCAGCTTTGTGCGCTCACGCGAAAATTCCCTCTCTCGCTCTCTCCCAATGTGGTCGCAAGTGCGGTCTCTAACAGCGAGCTGTTCTCTCTACCATTTCCGGTACTTGTGTACACGCAGAGTTAGATGTACGCGGCTAGGCGGTGGCGCACTTTAGGTTAAAGTACGGATGACTGGACTGGTTCCAGTGGCAGTAGCAGAGGCGAACATTGCTTGGCACAACTCCGGGCGTTTGTCGTGTCGTCGGGGGACTCGAAACGTTCGCCCGGGTATACACACAGTCGCAGGGGAACCGCCCGACGAGTTTGTTTCAAGGCAAGCATCCCCGCGGACGAGTCTAGGGTCAAAGCGGTCTCTCGCTCTCTGTACATATCCTCGACTCTACTTATTCTCTCCTCGTTCGTCCCTATCTCCCAAACTCGGCTTATTCGCCACCACGCCAAAGTGTAAACGACTCTTCGAGGCTACCAAAGCAAGCCTGACCCCACCTATTCCCTTCATGTATATATGCTCAATCCTTCTCAGAACAAACTGCCACTTTTCCACGTACATTCGGTAAACTTTACTGGGGAGTACCGCAGAGGACTTAGTTGCCGCGTTGACTCTCGACTTTTTTTCCACTTGGCGTGCGCCGTGCTCTCCTACTAACTTCGTTTGATCCTCGTAAATCGTCCCATGCCAATTTTATCCCATTAAATTTATCGTAATTCGGCATTGATTGACAATAATCGGTTCACCGTCGATTTTCTCAGCAATTCCTCCTCTTCGTTAAATGGGTCAGTAATGGTCTCATACGACCGCACCAATCACTTTTGGCCCAATGAATTTTGATCCTCGACAAGCCACTGGCATGAATCACAATTCTTGAACAAAATAAAGCGATGTTCTTTATTAAAATACGATGTACCGAAGGACAAACTGGAGCTTTTATGTCGGAGGGAGGCTCGCCGGTGGGAAATCCCTTTATGAGAATTGTGATTTGGCGCGGGAACGTGGCAAAAGGGCTGAAAGGGGGGGGGGGCGAAGAAGAAAAGAGGAGAGAGAAAAAAAAAAGCATCGTGACGGAGCACCGGAAGAACCTGTTTAAGCCGTAAACGTGTCCTGTACCTGTGTGCCTAGCTCGTCGCACGTGACCATAATGCCGAGAGTGGCAACTCGCTCGCACACAAAGTAATGCAGCTTGCCGAGAAGCTTCCCCCGAAGGGCGAGACAGAGAGAAAGAGAGAAAGTTGTTCTTTCTACTCTTCGCCGGTTGGAAGCCTCGAGCTTCGGGTGAGAGGGCGCGAGGTCCACAGTAACACGTGACCAGGATACGTAACGTGGCAACCCCACCGCAGACACCCAATAGGGTGTGACTATGTACAAAGCTAACGGAGAGAGAGAGAGAGAGAGAGAGGTACTAACACACTCTGCTGGCAACTCCATTGTCACCATTTCCTGAAGCAGCCTAATGTCTGCTGTATAATACATGCTATCTTCACTGGTCACTGTGTTTTTCCCACCAAAATCGCTTTTATTCCATTTTTATCTATATCAATCTCCATCGATACATCTGAATTCGATTATAACATGGAAATCAAGTATCCGGTGAAAATCCCAAGTCATTTTACCCATAAAATCCCTCGTATCTATTCGTAAACAGCTTTTTCCACTAAACCCCACTTTGAATTTCGCGCGCCCAAAAATTGGCGGGAAACCGCTCCCGAGTATCGCTGCCCGTTCGGAGCCCGAATATTCGCTTCATTTCCTATTGTATACTAGTTCCCTATAATCCTACTACCACTTGCGTTGATGTGGTCCATCAAGCCTCACTCAGGACTTGATTTGCCATAAAAACAAACAGTCCTAATGACTGTATTCCCGTATAGGTGGGGTTTTAGCTCACCGCCCACAGAGGGCGCTTCGCAATGACAAGCCAAACATCTCAGTTTCTCTCGGTCTATTCGTCCTAACTGACTGGCAATTCGACTGCATATTCGTACGACTATTCCACAGTCGTTACACACCGTATTCCCAATGTACCGTGCAGGTATACAAACAAATTTATGCCGATGCTGAGAGTCGAGCTGGTTGGGGAGGTTTAGGTAACGATGACGCCGGGCGTTAAGGTATAACCAAGATGTGCTTTGTGCTACAGTGTTATTGCCATGTTATACAGCCACGGGAGAGGTTACTATCGTGGTTATGGCTCGTGTCTCCCTCACCCATGTCACTGAGCACTAGAGCTCGATTCTGTGCCTTTCCCTCCCTCCCTCCCCTGTCCTCCCTTGCCAAACTACCTCGTACGCACGTACCGCTTCCAACAGCATCGATGCACCATTCACCCTTTACCGTATTTAGCCCATCAAGGGTGTATTCCAACCATCCCGAGTACACGTACCCACTTACCCAAAATCTAGCACCCTGTGTGCACGTGTACACAGTTGATGTATACAACACTCGCGGCAACGGGGCGCCCTCTCTCTCTCCCGCTCTGTTGTACCTATTTGCCCAGCTATATCAACGTTACCACGTTACCGACACTGACACCGTAGACGGAAATGCTGCATGGCCGCGCAAAGATGTCGGAGTGCAGCAGCTTTAAGCAGCCCACGTTGGATATACACTGTAAGCCTGTGTGGGTATTTGTGTGGGCTTGGGTGCGCTTACGTGCCACGAAATTTAACGTCTAACCAGTTAAATTATTAGCACGATAATTAATGTTAGTATAAGCTCTCAAAGAGCCATTGGCAATGACGAAAAGCCTGTTAATCAAGACTCCGAGGCTCCCAATGTGATTTTAGAATTTCGGGTGGACACTAATTATCCCTATAATTGAAAACTTCTTGAAATTTATGGGATTTATTGGTTCGGCTTTATCTGAATTGCCGTTGTTTCTTTGGGAACCCTGGAAACATGGCTTTTTTGTGCCGGAAGTAATATCTTGTATGTGGTATTACAATCTGTTTTTTTTTTTTTTTAAGACTCTCCGTAGTTACAATTTTTGTCGCACAAGGCGCTTAATTTCCGATAAGTCATTTGTATCGACAAATGAAAGGTGCGTGGAGCAGGCTCGAAGGGAGGACCTTTCCTACGGGAGCCCGTGTGTTTTTTCGTGGAGGGAAGAAGAGTGAGTTCCGCGACGGGTGGTTTAGACTGGTGCACCCCCGTCGACAGCGGCAACAGGGAGAGGAGAGGCTAAACGAGAACGGAGTATCGCCAGCCGAGTTAATCTACTTGGAAGTGAGACGAACGACTTCGCATATAACATGCTCAACGTGTACGTGCGGGGAAGAAACGAATTGGCGACAATTTGTCCTACGAAGTGGGAATATAAAGAGAAAGGGGACGAGAAGGGAACAAAAGCGCTGAAACTCCATAACACAAAGTGAGCGAGAAAGAAAAAAAAAAACACGAGCGCACACACACACACACACATATACAGAGACGAGGAGGTTGAAAAGCAGAGAAAAAAGCTCTCGGTGCGAAATGTTAATTTCGGACGTAGCTAAATGCGAATGAAATTGCGAAAAAATGAATCGCACTCGTGAGCATAAAGAAAATTATAAAAAATCACCCGGTAACTCGGTGGAAGAAGAGAAAAAAAAAGAAAAACGCCCCCTGGAGAGAATTCCAGAAGAGGTTCTATGCAGATGGCGCTGTGTGCGTTTATGTAGAGAAGATTCTCCGGGAAGGAAAGTTAATGCAAGAATAATACCGGCAATTAGATAAGAGAGAAGAGATCGCCTCGGTGAGTCTGACTGATTGCGCGAGAGTCGACTACCCAAGTTAAGTTTAAGCAAGCAACACGCTTCGGGGAAGTAGTTCCAGCCCGAAAGCCCCTCCCCCCACTGGAGTACATATATACACGCAATACCAGAAGGCCCCACCGATCTAATTGATCTAGTCGAGCGTGTTAGAGGAAACGGAACGACGCTGATCTCCGCGGGAGCCTCGTTCCACGAGTTCTACTACTGCGGAGTTGGTTAATCGTCCTCGATTCCACGATTGTTCAACAGAATGGCTTTCCCTCTACTGCATATTGCGTGTAGAAGATATACATATATATGTATATATGTGCGACGCTATCGTTGCTAATTCATGCTTGTACTCCACGTCACCCTTCGCGCCCTTATCAGTTTCCCTTTCACTTGTTCTATGTAAAGAGTGGAAGTACTGCAAAAAAAAAAAAAAGGTCTTCCTAATTTCCATGGAACTGGATTGACTTATTTCTGGACGTCAAAAAGTCAATTCATTATTATTAATTAAAATAATTTTAATGAGGATTCTTCGACCGAAGCTTCTGAAATATTATTCCCTGAAAAATTAGTGAAGATGGAGTCGAGAAAATTTCGGGCCCCGCCATTCACTCCTCGATTACATATTAAGTCACAACGTAGGTTTGTAAGCATTCAGGAGATTTAATCGAGTTATACAGAGTCGTGAGTTGGAGATCGTTCTCACTCGACGAGTTCGTCGTATAAATTAATGTCGGATACCGTAGCCTGTTTACGTCACGCCCGGATTGCTGGGAATGGGTAATGAGAGAACAACCCCAGAACCAGAAGAGACCATAACGCGAATGGGAGAAGCTCGTTGCGTAAGACAATGCACAGAGAACACAGTGTTACCAGCGCGAGCGTTGGTAGCGCCCGAGAGCTCCGGTGGTCGAGGGAATGAGATTTATATTAATTTCTGTGCAGCCGTCGCGAGCCTGTCGTCTCGTAACAACGCAACAACGGGCCCTCCTCCCGAGCCGCCAAAGCCTCGCGGGCATCTTCCGTCCCGGTTGCCGCACACGGATATTTCCCTCGCACCCTTTGCCCTCCTCTCGACGCGAACCCTTTTCACCCGAGCTGCCGGAAGGTCGAAGGGACAAAGCGCCGAGGAACGCTTCACCAACGAGCACAGCGAGGCAAAACCCTCTCGAGCCAATCAGCGCAAAGGAAAACAAGAGAGTCCTCAATTTTTCACCCGCCTTCTTGAATTTCCATTTTTTTCGATTTTTTATACGTAATCAGCGACACGAAAAACCCACGTGTACTGGATTTCATCGAAATCCAATTAATTTTTGGACATTTCGTCGCCATTTTGAATTTTTGATTTTTAAAATTCCGATTCGCAGCAGTGACAAAATGTTTATCCGAAATAAATGAAAAAGCAATTAAGAAAAATTCACAATTTTGTTGAGGGCCCAACATTTTTGCTGTGGATCTTCTCACCATGAAATCAGATTTTTCATGTTACTGCGTTTTTTTTTTTTCAAAAAAAATTCTATAAAATAGATTCGCAAAATGTACTTTACAGAAGGTATCGAAAAGGTTGTTTCTCCAAGTTACGTAGTGAAAGTGAGTTATTTAGTTTTCCACCACTTTGCTTTTGTATAGAGTGTCGAGGGCTATTAAGGGGGGCGAAAGTTAGGGGTGCGGTGTGGGCGAGGAGGAGTATATAGTTGACGGGGCTAACCGAAAATACCGCAACGACGCGCGGGCTCGTCCCGCGTGCGACAGAGATCCAGATTGCCGAGATAAATTTCCGTTCGGTGTCGACGAGAGGAGCGGGAGGGAGGTTCGCCCTCTGGCAGGAGCCTTCTCCCTTCTCCCTTCACAATCTGAACCGACCATTTTCCACCTACTATCACCGTAAATACGAAACGACATTCGATAGCGCTCTGTCTCATTCCCATTTGCTTCTATACAGGCACATATTTATCTATATGTATATTTGTTTATATATATACATGGGGATGTGCACGTCGAACACTCTCCAGGCCTTTGGAAGTGCCTCACCCTCGTGGCAAGCCGGTTTAACCAAGCGTGCCATTACTTTTCTCACCACCAACACAAAACCAGAATATAGATAGATACAAGAGTCGTAGGGGGCCACGAAGAGGCGAATGAGGTGCGCAAGGACCACCCCCAACGGGAGCTACCCTGTCGCTCGAAGGTCTTCCTCGATTTACGCTCCAGTGGAAACACACACCCACCCCCTTCGTGGCAGAGACTGTCGCGGAGGTTGAAGGGAGAGAGAGAGAGAGAGGGAGGCGGAATCCTCCTAGTCTTCTGTAGTGGAATTTCTCTATAGCATTGTAAAGCGTCAAGCACCTAGATATACCGTAGGATACAACCGAGAGAGCTTCGTCGCAAATGCAAACAGCACACAGCGCCCGCTGTGTGCAACACATTGTATATCTACGGGTCGTTTCCTGCCAACACTACCTTCACCTTAGCCCTTTTCGTTTCACACGAATTCTATCTTCACTATCTACCAACCTTTTTTTTTGTATGTATGTTTTTTTTTTATTTGATTCAGTGAGATGTCGTTGCGAAGATAGTTTTATTGAGAATTTTTTTTTTGGCGAAGGTATTAATTTGGAGAAAAAAAAAATGTATTATTTTCTGCTCCGGGAACAGAAAACCCCGGAAGTTGAGGATACTCTCACCTTGTCCTCACTTTACTCTCACCTTTTCAGTTCTAATGATCCAGCGACAGAACAACCTATATTTAATTCCTGCCCGGCATTCGTGTTATCTACACTCCGCACTATATTAGCTATACGCTATCCCCGCACATAATATAACGTTTCCGTTGTTAGCGTCTGAATAACATTAACACCGAGAAAACGCTTAACGCGTTGGAAACGTAAACGTGAAATCTACAATCCTCTCCCTCCTTGCCCAGCGAGGATAAGGGTTGGATTCGAGGCAACACGGGCAATAGGTGCTCCACAACAATTTACTATAATTGTATGTACAGCCACCACGTAGACTTTGTATTGTGCTAAGATCTTTACGCAAATTAGGCTATAACATAAATACAATATAGCGGAGAGGAATGGTTGCCTCGTACAAAGAGCGCGGAAACCGTGGTTAAGCTACGAAATCCTCGAAGCTACGACCAAAAGAGACTCTGTAATTCAAGCAACTATGTAAAACACAAAATGCTATCGAGAATTCAGAGTGGATTCGGATTCTCTGGCTTCTCACCAGTTTAAGGGATGAAGTCGAGGGAGATTTCGGGGCGAGCAGGGCTGCCAGGGAAAGCGAGCCACCGGTATTGCGATTGTACAACGAGCAACGGAAACTCTGTAGACTCGGTTAATTAACGAAACCCACATGGGACGACAGTGTGGCAGTGGCAGTCTGGACGCTCATTCCCGTTGTGTGTCACTCCCCTTGGCACACGTGTATACACATGTATACGGCCAGTTCGTCCCCGTGGCGCGAGGGTCCCAACGTCCACCAACTTGTCCGCCCCATACCGACGAATACACGAAGAGTCGCTGCTGCCTCGAGCATCCGAAGTGGAGAACGCGATCTCTGACGCATCTCCCGCTACACTCGCCAATAAACGAACGTGTGACGCGCGTACGGAGATCGATTTCCTGGCCTCTTCAGCATCTCCCCCATGTGGACGTGATTTTTGTCACAGCGGAACTTCGGAACGATCCCCAAGTCACCTGGAATTTCATGAGCAATGTTAATTTTGTTCAGTAATAATACAGTTTTCTTTTATGTCGCTAGTGTCCTAAATTTTTTTTTTTATTTTTTTTTTTTGGGAACTAAAAAATGCACAAAGTTTGATAGAGTCAGACGGTCGGTAAACTACGTTGATTCTCTGACAGATTTCTAGGTTCACAGGAAATTAACGAGGACGAGGAGGTCAGGAAACGAAGTGGTAAAGCTTCGACATCGACATCGACGTACTTTGGTCGGTTTTTGTCAGTGACGCGAGTCAAACGAATCTCCTGTAAACCACCTGAACGTCGTGGTACTGTGAATAAGTTATTTAGGAAAAGGCGTTTCGTAGTCGCGTGTTTGGATATGTAGCTAAAGGATCTCGCAGTTACATAAGAACTCGAGTCGCACGAGAGTATAGATTCCCCGTGGGATATGGCCTTTGCCTTTAACCACAGGGAGAAAGAGGGTACATCACATTTCCTCTCTTTCCACCGGAAAGTGTGTGTGTACGTGTGGGTGTGTGCTCTCCCTTTGACTTTCCCGCTTTTCGATGACGACGGCTTCGAACGAGGAGAACGAGTTTCTCGCTTCCCCCAAAGCCTACTCGTATAACGAGTGAAATCGTTAGTGCCCGAGTGGAATTCAAGTCTCTGTTGGCTCGGGAGAGAGAGAGAGTGTAAAGGGCTGTTTGAACGAAGCCCAATGACAAAGCCGACATTGGATTGCATCGATTCACGCGCTCCCGTTACGAGACGAAAATTAGAAAGGATTCCAGGGAAATTGGGGTTGAGAAGGTCGCAGAGAGACATACCGAGACAACGGGAAAGGGACGACGAAATAGTACGCGAGACGACCGGTTTGGCGGCACAGGGCTCTTTCGCTACGTCTTTGAAAATGCCGATTCCACAGCACCGGACAAGCGTCCAGTGAATTGCTGTGGTAAAGGACAATGCGGAGACGCTTTATTTCGAGATATCCGATGAGACACACCGAGGTTAGGAGGATTTTGCGGAGGAGGGAAGCGTCGATTGGACGGTATCCGAGCGAAGGGAATCCCGTGAGAAGGGATTTCTACGGCGAAATCACGATACTAACGTCAAGCTTGTAGGAGAAGCGAAAGGAGGAGGAGGAGGAGGAGGAGGAGGAGGGAATATCTCGAGGAGAATTAATGGATCCGCGCTGGGTCTGACACGCTTCGTTGATTCCGCAATTTCGAACACAGCCCGTGGGCTTACCACGCGGAGAATCCTCCGCGTACGAACAAATCCTCCTGTGTCAGACGTTCTCCACGGTGGTACCGATTACAATCGAGTTAATGAATTATTTAACCTTGTCCCCGTGAACGTAGAATTTTTTTGGAATTTTTCCGATGATTTTGCACGCCTTCGGACCACTTCGGACACCTTCGAACTGGTTTGCACCGCTATTATCCGGGTTTTCATGGAAATTAATGGTCAGAAATGTTTTTTTTTTTCATCGAAAATAACAAGATTTTTGTACTAAAATATTAATGAGGGTTTTTCTGTGTTTTTTTGCAGGTTTCCAGTTGAGCTGATTGCGACTTGTTTGAGATTATGTAAGTTGTCTTTACTCGACTACTTTTATCCTTATGCATTGCTTATAAATCACACTATATCAAAACACCCGTACAATTCGTTTTTCTTTTTTTTTTTAACAGCAAATACATCTCTTCAGCCCTTGAAAAGTAAAAAAAAAATAGGAATGTTCCGTAGATTGGAACGCAGGGAATTGGAACATATTCAGGATAGATAGACAGGCGGACGGACAGACAGAGTGGGTTGAGGATGCCTCGTTGCTCCGACAGTACGGCTCTTCTCTCCTGTCTGGAAGATGGACGTCGTTCAATTATACCAACACAGAGGCGAACACGTTTTCTCTCTACCGGATACCGCACAGTTGCACCATACAAATTCCCTCTGCGGTGTGTCGAGTTCCGTGGCTCTGGGCATTCGCGACTCACTCTTCTTCTCATCCTTCCTCTCATTCCTCTCAGCAGACTTTTCTTTGCTTTCTCATAGGGCAAGCTTTGTTTCTATGATTTTTTTTTTTTTCGATTACCCCATTTTCAAGAATTGCCTAACCGATCGAGCTCAAATTTTCCCATTATTTTTTGACAAAATGTACTCAAAAATTCAGATCCCATAGATTTTTTTTTTTTTTTTTTTCAAGAAAGAATGTGAATGCTTTTGTAAAATTTAGAGATATTTTTCTAATTGCTTGAAAATTGGAGGGTTCAATTTTTTTTACACAGCATTTCGAAAATGTTATTGCGATTTGAACCATAAAAATGTTCTCTCTGTTGTGTTTAGTTTCGTTGCGACTCACTCTTCTTCTCATCCTCCTTATTTTTCTCCGCAGACTCTTCCATTTCGTTTTTTTTTTTTTTTCTCCACCCTTTGAGTGCACCCACGTGAAAAGGTACATTGTGTTTCTGCACCACAAATAAACCCTCTAATGACGCGGAATTCTTTCACCTCGTGTCCGCGAAGTGCTCAATCTTCCTCTTGGAAAATTTTCGTGCTTGCACAGCAGACAAGAGTAAAGTGGCTGTAATAGGCGGAGGTGGAGATGGGAAAACAGTGAAACAATAACAGTGAAAATGCTCGAGAAGGGATAAGCGGGGCTGCGAAAACTCTCGGGACAAAGTTCCACGTACGAATAACGTGCGTTTAAGTGAAAGGCGTCGTGAAAGTCGAAGTAGCCAAGAACTTAAGTAGATATGGAGGGAAGTAGTCGTGTGGAAAGGAGGACGGAGGACCGAAGAAGATATTCCACCGTTTTAGGAAAAGGAACTTACAGCGGTCAATTCAATTCCGAATATCGTCATTGCAAAACGATAAAGATAAAAATGTACTTTAAAATTATTTTTCAATTCTATTAACCCTAAAAAAATTAAGTTTTACTAAATTAAATTAAAATTAAAATCGTTAAAATACCTTCAAATACTTAATAACAATTATCAGGCCGATGACAAACTACCAAAATAATTAACGATAATTTTTTGTCTAATCCCCAATTATTCAATAGCAGCAACAATTTGCAGCTTTATTATTTAATGAGAATTTTGGACGCGTTGCGCTCTGTGGGACAGCTTTCAAGTCATGCGTGGAATTTTCGTGAAGAGAGAGGAAAGTAGAATGCTGAGCCGCTGAAAGAGAAACTCCGGAGGGAAACCGAGCGAGAGACGAGAACTGGCAAGTCAGGGAGAAGTGGCTCCGCAACTTCAACCCCTTCGCCCTCCTCCCCCCGCCCGCGGAGAGCTTAAACCGAAAACATAATCAAATCTCGCTGAGAGCGCCTGTGGTGCAAAGTTACTAATTGCTTAATTTCCCTCGACCCGCGCGACTCCCGCTTGCCTCTCTCCTCCTTTTCCCTCCCTCGCATCCACTGCCACGAGGAGAGCGCCTCTCTCTGCCACTGTTTCACGATTTTCTCATTCCCCTTTCGTCGTCTGCCGCGACCGCGGCAGAGACCCTCGCGTTTTCTCCTCCCTTAAGCTACGACCCTTCCTCGCCTCGTTCTACGCTCGAGAGCCGACAAGTGCGCGACTCTCCTAGTGCAGAGAATTATATGAGGCATTCCAGAGCCACGAAGAATATTGCGAACAATTTATTTGTCAAGATTTATTTATCATAAGGGCGTAAAAAAAATTTTTTTACGTCGGAAATTCTAAATTAATTTATTAGGGAGAAAAGAATTTTTTCGTGGACACAATTAATTAAAAAATTATGTTTCTAATGTGGTCGATCAAAATTTATATTAAAAGTTAATGAATTTTCGTGAGATTTTATAATTTTTTTCAATAAATTTGCTTACCGATGAGGCTCGATAGTTAAATCGGTGACAGATTATTATTCAGTGGAGACTAACGAGACGATATTAAAATTTAATTGCCTGAATACATTTTTGTTTTAACGTCGTTATACCGCCACTTTTACAGCGACCTTCTTTTTTACAAGACACAATTCAATTACAAAGTGAGAACTCATTACGCTCTTTTATTAAAGCAGTTACCTTCACTGCGTATTAGTTTAATCAGTGCTAGATTTTAAAACGCGGTTAAGAAGTTTCACAAATTACTCGTGAGAAAAATGTGCCCCGAGGAATTTAATTGTACGTCCATTATTCTGTCATTCGGCTTTCGAGTAAAAATCTAACAGCATTTTTAAAAATTTTAAATCTAATAACAACACAAATTTGCCTCACGAAAATATGAATAAAAATGATTTTTTATACCCGAATTCGGTGGCTATCTTAAACAAACCAACCCCTCCCCCGAGAATTTATTTTTAAAAAACGTGCCTCGGCGCACCGGCGGTTATATCGCAGAGATAGTAGCGAAATATCTCGATGTGTAGGTCGGTGCTCTCACAAATCGCGAGAGAAGCTCGCTTAGGCGTGGCGGCCGAGGCTATTCGTCCGGCAAGTGGCTATGGCCCGGAGGGCGATATATCGAGGGACCTTCGTGGGTAATCGATCTGTCCGGCGGTAGCGCGCCAATGAATCGCGGGAACACGATTCCCAGTACGGTGTGAGAGTCCCCCCTTATGCAGCCCCATGCATATCGCACACTGGTAGTGGTAGTTTGCCGGATTGGCAGAAGGGAAGGAAAGGGAAGGGAAGCCCTCAAGCTTCAGGTGAGGGATGGCTCGTTCAATCGCGATAAAATCATTTCTCCCTCGTTTCCGATAGCGACCGATCGTTTCTGATAAATCAGCGAAAACCATGTGAAACGTAGAAGAAAAAAAAAAAAAAACACATTCGTGATCCACATGGTCAACGAAATATATGTTGGACAAAGGTACGAACGACCAACGGAAAATCATTGTCGAGTTCATGAGGAAAAGGAAGAAATGTTACACCCTTTCATTATTTATTACAGCAATTTTCGAAGAAGGGAATTTTGGTTGTCGATTTTTGGTCGACAGTTGGTGTAAGATGGTAATTCGAAGGTGGAAAACAAAGGATCCGTTGAAATGGCCAGACAAGGGAGGTTGTTGCTTTGACAATTTGAAGCTCATGGTTCGGTAACTTTTAGCAGATGTGGCAAAAGGAAGACGGTCTGAACGCAAGGCGAAGAATGTGTGAGAAAAAATGGGTATCGCTATTTTTCTCGGCTGTGGGGAGGGAAAAAAACCGGGGTTGTCTCCCCAGAATTTTTCCTCCACTTGGAGAACAAATTCTGTTGTAGCACAGACATTATTCCTACGGTCCCGGGTATTTCGAGCGATTGAACTCGAGGCGCTCGCTCACTCGATCGAAGCTGCAACAACGAGGAGGAGGACAACGTAGCGACGACAACGAAGCGAAAGTAACGTACGATCGCTCTCGTCTCGCCACTTTTCCCTCTATTTCTCTCCCCTTTTCTCCATCTTCCTCTCCTTTATTTAGACGATTTAACCGATCGCCTCTACCTGTCGCGATGCTGGTACAGAAATTCAACGGGCCCCACGTACGGGCATCGAGTTCTTTGTGCGCTCTTCGCGGTTCGTTTGTCTCGAAGGGCGCCAGAGCGGAGAGCATTCGTGCACGCCGGAAATTGTTCTATGAACGAAGAAAGGAGAAATTGTGTGTCTGACGAAGGTTGGACAAAATAAAAATGAAGAAATTCACCGATTCGACGTTTACTTCGACTCGCAGTCTCCGCACTTGGCCTTATTTTTTTTTTCCTCCTCATTTTTCTCCCTCCGAAATGTAATTCCATGGTTGCCCTATATATAAAGGGACCATGGTTCGCTTACAGCAACTTCTTTTATCTCCTTGTCCCTCTATTCACAGTCGCTCGGAAATTTTGTCCGAGAAATATACTGGATTTTTATCTTTCTCTCTTTCTTTCTCCGTTAACCGAAAACCGTGGACTTGGTGGGCTTTGTTGGGCGTGGAGGGCTGTGCGCCGAGGCCAAGTGCCCTCCGAAGATACATTCCGTTCCGTAATCTGCTTGTACCACGAAGCAACTCGTACCCCACTCGCTTATCTACCCCTTTCTATTTTCTGCTCTCTCCGAGAGGCTTTCACCCTTTCCGCTCCCTTCCTTCGGCTATTACCTCGGAGACTTCCTTTCCCTGGAAATACCGCATTTGTGGTGGCCTCTGGACTCCCTGCAAAGATAGAGAAGAATTACTACTAATTTTCCTTTTTGGCCAATCCTTAATCCGCAGCCGCTTTTTTTTTTTTAGGACCGCAAAATCACGTGGAAGAAATTAGCGATAAGTGTGAAAGGGGATTACATTTTTTTGATAGGCTGCTGAATTTTTTACACGTCGTAGAGAAAGCTCAGAGGAAGAAATGTGCAAAATTTATAGTGGGCTAACCGACTATTTTTCGGGAAATAAAAAAATCCAAAGTCAAAGGTTTAAAATAGCGTTTTAGGAATCGTTGTCATGAGCTTCACGCGCGTTTTTCGCATTGAATGGCGTATAAAAAAAATGTGGAAATTGCTCGGGTGGACATGACGATTGAAATGGCCGTGAAGAAAATTCGGGTTACCCTTCACTTTATTTAACCAGAGCCTGTAAAGCCACAGGTTGCCTTTCTCCCTCTAATCACTTTTGCCTCTTTTCAGGGCGCAAATTTGCACACGCTGCCGAATTAAGGAGAACAAGAGAAAGGAGGATAATTTAACAGCGCATAGCCGAGAATATGCCATCGACAGTTTTATAGTTCTTCAACGCTCACCGAGTTTCCGGGAGCGGACGATGTCGATTGTACTCGTGGCTGGTGGTGTTTCACGTGAATGAGGAGTCGAGTGGAAAGCGGGAGAGAGAAAGACCAGCGCGCGGGGAATCCGTGGCTGAGGAGGAAATTCACAGAGGAAAAGCTCGTAAACTCCCTGCGGCAGTCGTGAAACGTGTCGGGTGCGCTTCTCCGGTTATGTTGGCGACTTGATGCTACCGAATGTTCGTTCCACATAATAATTCCTTTTTCTTTTATTATCATGGACCACAATTTTGCGTTTTATATACTTTTTACTTAAGGGGATGAAGTCAAGTTGACATTAACGTTACTTCACTCGGAATATCTCGCTTCTGTTGGCATTAATTATTTTTTCTGCAAAAATTCATAACGTCATAATTTATTAAATTTCATGTTATCATTTTTTTTTTCATTTAATTTTTTTTTTTACGTTCAAATATTTTTTCTGATGATTGGAATAGCCACTTACACTGAGTTCCGAGTTCTTCGTGGGTTCGTTTATGCGACTGAGGCAAAGTCCATGAAGGAATCGAGATGTCGCTCACTCCGAAACATATTATGGAAGTGTATCCTGGCGTCTTGTAGGCATTCCCGGGGACGGGAGGGAAAGATGCCTCGAGTCCTCTTCCTCCTGCGTCTATAAACGTATGTAAACCACCACAGGGTTTACATTTCTCGGCGCCTCATCTCGTTTGCATCGCGAGATGTGCGCTCTCGGTGAGCTCGGCTCTGTGCATAATTCAGTGGCGTATAACTCGACGTTAGACGACGTTACAGGCACGCCGTGAAATTCGCGTTCCGTCATTTCGCTTCTCCGGGACAGTGGCAAATGATGAAATAGAGAGAACGTGACGACGTAACAAACACCTCGCAAATAAATTTAATATGACGTTTTACAACGTATTTTGTGATATATATAAAAAATTCAACACAATTGTTGCTAAAGAATTTATGAAAAATCGGATTATATAGTTCAATTGAAAGAGTTAAAATTTTTTATCTAATTTCACAGATTGTGAAATAAAAAAATAAAAAAACAATTTTAATGGATAATAGAAAAATGTCGTGATAATATGCCATGGATATTATGGTATGCTGGTAGGAACGAATGTTCCGGATTTGGTGATCAATCGGGGATGAGAGGGTGAGCCCTTTCAACACATTTGAGCTTTTCTCTTTCCGAAGGATATCCTTCGCATTGGTATATAGGGCAAAGGGGGGTCAGTACGACCCCTTGTGTGCGCTCTCCGGCGGTGGCCTTTGCCATCCACCGGACCAGCAGTAACACGACGATATCCGCTCATGACCCCGAGGATAAACGAAAACCCCATAAATAAAGCTCCACCTACGCGATATTTCGGCAAGCGGGAATAAATTGAGGAGAACATTTCCCACCGCTCCCGTTATGACAGCTCGCCGCTCAGACCATAAAATATTTCGCGATAACGTAATAATGGTTGACCGGATGTTGAGATCATTATAAATTACCCATAAAGCTGTCGTAAACATTTATCCATGAAAATTGTCCAAAAAGTCATCCAAATAATTGGCCAATTAAAAAAAAAGATGAATTTCACAATATGTAATTTTTTTTCTAATACAAATTACAATATTTACAACCTTTTTGTAAAGAGCTTTAAATAAAAAATTTGGATCAGGACAATTTTTTTAAACCGAAAAATCTTCATTTTCTATTTCCTTTTGGAAAAGCGCCAAAAAATACATTTCTGCCTAACGCGATATTGTGAAAAAAAAAAAAAAAATACCGGTAAGCGTCAATACCAGAGGCACAATTCTTTTTCGCACTAAGTGGCTAACGCAGCTGTAACCCTCGTCACTCAGTGATGAAAAAAGCGAAAAACTAAAAAAAAAAAAACACAGAAAAGCGCGTAAGTCGAGCGTCGCTCCTTTCATTTCTCTCATTCGACTTTCTCCTTTTTCTTCTTTCATTAATTTTCAAATAACCGCACGAACAGCCCCGTGGGGGTTCCGAGAGCGTAATACCAATACGCGCTCGCGCCTTTATTCACGTATTCTCGTGGCATATGAGCTGGCACTGCGGGGTTCTTCTGCTATGCCACAACCACCGCCCACTAACGTTCCTCCCCTTCATCCTTCGTATGTGCCCTGTGCATTTATATATATATATATATATATATATATATATATATATATAACACAGGTAGATTACGAAGCGGCGTGTGACTCTACCCTGAAGCAACGAGAAAGAGAGAAAGGGCGAGGGCGTCATATCCCGTGCAACAAAGCCATGCACTAACCCCTTCCCCTCCCTCTCCCCACAACCCGCGCTGCTGTACAGGAGCGCAGGTCGTACAACCACTAGCATTTTGTGTTTTGCGGCTACGGCCTCGCGACACTTTCCCGCGACCCGGTAATGCTCCTCTCTCTCTTTTTCTCCTCTCCCTCCCTTTTCATTTCTCCCTTCCCTTCCTCTGCCTTTCTCTCTTCCCTCCCTCTCGTTCTCTCACTCGCTACTTTCCCTTCCTCCCTTCCTTTCCTCCCTTTTCTCTCTTTCCTACCTCTTTCTCGTCCCTCTCAATTTAGCACTCTCCATTGCTCTCTTTCGCCCCCCCCCCCCCCCTCCCGCCCCTCTATCTCTTTATCTTCTCACTTCCATACGTTGGTGGCACTGACACAATTACATTGTTCAATATACATGCCTCTATTACTCTCCCTCTCGTATTTCCTCATGTTTCTGGAAGTAAGCATTTGCCCCGTCCCTCCCTCCCTCCCTCTCTCTCTCTCTCTCTCTCTCTCGCTCTCTTTCTCTCATGGTTCTCTTTACTAGCACCGAGACCAAGCGCTTTAGCATAACAATGCTGCGACCGTCGGGGATCGGGATCAGCTTTGACTGCGAGCAGTAGAACCTCCAGCTACACAGTAACCTCCTCCGTATAGAGCTCATGGTGGCTCGTACCCGGAACGATAAACCTTAGTCACAGCAAAAGTTATTGCTGCAACCTGTGCTTCGCTCTCCGGTAGCGATATGAGCGACGAAAAGAAAGGACTTTGGAGGCTTGATAATGTTGCTAAAGGGAAGGGAGTGAGGGGAAGGGAGGGAAGGTGATAGAACCCCCGAGTACCAAAGGTTAGTCGTTATTTTTATTTCAACACTCGCCCTTAAAGCGCCCTGCCTGTTTTCGAAACGACTAACAGCACCGGATTTCGCTATTAAATAAATACAGTCGAGCCTTTTCATTCCCTTTTTCTCGCCCTTTACTTCCGACACTTGGCTCTGTCGCCGCTTTTTACTATCCTCCAGATCCCTTATTTTTTCTCGTAACGCGCACTAAATTATCGCCCTTGAAAAAGGCGAAATGCCAACCTCCTGGAATTTCTACGCAGCCAACACCCAAACTCGGATGTACCACAATAATAATAAAAAACAAAACAAAACAAAACAAACAACTTTCGTGGCGAAAAATATTGCCGAGTTTTAAACTGAATGCGGTGGAAATTTTTTTACGGCGAAGAAAAAAGCTCTGTCACTCATCTTTTATTTGACAGTCACTTTCGATCAAGTGAGTGGAATTGCTTTAGACATAATAATAATTTTTTATCTGTAGTTAATGGCATCGTGGCCGGTTTCGATTCCCCGCATCATACGATACTCTCAAATTACCCTTTTAATTGGACGATAGACTGGGAAAAGCTGTCATGCTAATATCGAAGCAATCACTCACCGGAAATCGCTCGGTGGGATTAAGATACTTTTTTTTCAATCTTTCATTGAACAAAAAAATTATTATTATTTTTTTACTTCTGATTGGCAGGAACGACGAGAAAGTGATTAGTAGTGATACTGGAAAAATCGTCAGAGCGTGACCGTGTTTAACGTTAAAAGCCCAGCGGCGCAACTAACGAGAGAAGGAGATCGTGATCGTCGTTCCATGAAACAGCTTAAGCAATAATCAATCGGGCGTACAGGCATGCACGACATATAATGCCTCTGGATACGTCAAATGTCAGGCTGCTCGACGTCGCTTCCATGCTACACGTTTTTGCGCGAAAAGAGATCTAACAGAGTCGCAGCGAGACGAAGAACGATAGAACGAAGGGAAAGAGCCGAAGGGAAGTGAACTGAATTTACTAGGGATGGCGAGGCAACCAGTCATCCCTCTATAGCTATCTACGAGCCATTCCATGTCAGTTTAGTCACTATTTTTTTTTTACCACCCTTTTTTATTGATGTGAAATATTCCATGTCAGTCACTATTTTTTGTTGTTATTTTTTTCACCGCCTTTTTTAATTTTGCTTTCAATTAGTCACATATTACAATTGTTCGCAAAATGTACACTCAAGTTCATAAGAAAATTTTACGAGATTTTGCTATGAATTGAATGAAAATATGGGCAATGAGCTGAAGAAATTAAGGGGATACATTTTTTTTCTTTTCAATATTTTGCGTTGATGCTGACGGCGAATGCCTCATATATATATTGATATATATGTATATATGTATGTAGCAATTTCTACTACAAATGTATACCACACGAGCTTCTCTCCCTCGTTTCCCTTTTCCTCGTAACCCGCCATTGAGGCTTGAAACACGAACGCATAAGTGCGTATCGATCGTTCGATGAATTACGCTAAAAAACTCATCCCCGCGCAGTGTGTTGGTCCTGATTGACCTGGCAACGCGCGCGCGGTTTCCAATTACGGTTCGTTCGTCTCGGCCCTCGCGTCAACTACGTCCACGTCCACCGACCGCCACTGACCACTCTCGTCAGTCGATTCGCTTTGGAATTTTTTTTTCCACAATTTATAAGGATTTTCCGTTGGTCCGGTGTCAACCGCCTCATAATTTTTCCTGCAATATTTTTTTTTCTCCATCAACGATACCAATGATTACAGTTGCTTGGTTATCGCCAGCTTTTATACTCGGGTTCAATAATCGCACCTTTGAAACTATACGCGCGCATTGATTGAAAATGTAACGTGGAGATTTTATTTATTTACATTTTCCCTTACTCTCGCTTCATTGGCTCTTTGATAATTATTTTCCGAGCTTTTCCAATTATTTTTTGCACTGTTTTTGCAATGTGTTTTTTACCTTAATGACATCCCCCGTAGGTTTTTGTCCCACAAAGAGAGTACACTTAAATTGTGTCTGTGAAGTTAATGTGGCCCAAAATACGAGCTTTTCGTAACGGGTACCATCAAAATTGAAAAAGTGGCCGAATGGAAAGAACGGAGGTAAGAGTGTAAGAGGGAAAGATACAGGGTCTTTAAGATTGACGTTGGCGAGATGAAAGGAGAGAAGGGTTTGATGGAGACCCGGCAAGGAGGAGTCCTAAGGGGGGAAAAACTCTTTTCCCTCCGGAGGCCAAACGTGGGAGGGCCTCTTCGGCTTCTGGCGCTCGGGGCTCTGCGTTTGATCGAGGAGGATGAGGAGGGCGGCGATCGAAGGAGATGCGTACACCGGCATCAGCAGAAGGAACATCAGCGTCAGTGGAAACTCGGGGGCTCTTCCCTTTCTCTTTCCCAGCCCTTTCCGAGTGCCTCGAATGCCAGAGAGCTTTCATCAGTCAACTGTCACTACCTTCGGGAAGCTCCGTCTTCAACCCTTATCCAGAAGGGCCACCCGCAGGACCAGCGCGCCCTCCGTTCTTACGTCAAGAGCATCTTTCGCTTGCCTCCCTTTTCCTCTTGCTCACGGTGGCCTTTCCTAGCCCGCCTCCTTCTCGTAATCCTGGCCAGCTTCCTTGGTCCAGGACGATGACGACATTTCTCCTTTACGTTTGCCCGTTTTTTTTTTCTCTCCCGGCTTCCTTTCCATCCGGGCTTGACCATCACCGGCTTTTCTCGCTTCCGGTAAATCACCGAGGCTTCAGGATAAACCGTTGGACATGTGCTGGGCGTTGGAGGAGGCGATGGCTTTCGGATAACCTTTTGTCATAAGAAAATCACTGTTTACCACGTTACCCTCACGTTTTTTTAATACTTCCTTGCCCCTCTTCTTATCCTTATTCTTGTTTCTCCTTGATTGTCGAGCTCGGAGGAACCATCGATTTTTTTCGTTCCACTGTCCCTTTCGCCCTTCCCTCGCCTCTGGAAAAAGTGCGTCTCTGACTTTTGGCTCACGTGAGCCTGGAAAAGTTGATAGCCTCTTGTGGCAAAGAGCACGTGGACTTGGATTGGCCGTTTTTTATCCCTTCGTTTACCGAACATCGGTAGCTCTTGGCTAGGGAAAAAGTGAAGCGCGGAGGTGAGGAGGAGAAGAAAGCTGCGGGATGGAAGGGCTGTTTGATGGAAGAAATAAAAGGAGAGGAAAGGGAGAAAAGGAAGAGGATCGATAGGGTTGGTTGCCCGACTCAGTGGCCACCGTTAGCCACTGATGCAACGGGGAAACCGGGGGGGGGGGGGCACGGAACAGACCGAGGGAACAGAGCACCGCTGCTGAAGCTCCGGTTAAAAGTAATCAGGGTAAGGTATAGCCGCCATTACGCGCGCCGTCTGCTCTCGAGGCCCATCGAACAACCCTCAGCGAGCGCTCGCCTCACTCCCTTCAATTCAACCCTTATTTTCCACCAGGAAAACGGCTTCGTAAATCCTCACCACTGGCCACGGACCTTCTTCCCCCCCTTTTTTTCTCCACTGTTTACCGTCATTACAGGCCAAAGTACATAAAACCTTAACTACCACTGTGCGGTTTGTCGGAACACCGGTTTATTAATTCCTTGACTTTCAGTATTTGCCCTGGTTATCCCTCAACATTCAATGGCAACTCCAATTCATCAAGGGACCTCGAATCATGATAATTTCCGATTACTCCCAACCGCTACATCACGTCCACATTTTCTCTACGACAAAATCTTTTCCCTGCTTTCTTACTAAGGCGGATAACATTATGTCGAAGAATGTTCGAGGGAGCGAAGGGGGAGGAGGAAGTGACTGGTGATCCTGCAGGTCCTGGTCTATCTCTCCTCGTTCACGTGCGATTTTTCGCTCCTTCCATTCCGTTTTGTCGCTCGGCGAACCCTCGACAAACCCCCCATCCCCCATTTTTCACTCTCTTTTATTTTACAATTTACGAGGGCCGTCGTTCGCTCGCGACCACCCAACCGCACCCCTTTCCGACTGCCTTGCTTGCTCGCTCACTCGTGGCCGTTCTTTCTCCCCTTTTCCCCTTTCCCTCCCTCTCACTCTCTCTCTCTCTCTCCTCCCGAACGGGACAACCCGTTGGGTAGTAGCGCGCGGAACCCAGAGCGTGATTTACAGGCGGATCATAAGCGAGAAGAATCGACGATTTATCGTGAAATATTGGGACTCGTAAAGTGGTACGGCTACGGCCACTGCCGACACTACTGCGGACTCCTTTTTTCCCTTATCCTCTCTCCCGACACTTCGGCTTCTTACTTCTTTATCGTTATTCCCTTCCCTTCGACCTCCCCCATGTTCACCTTCGTCCTTCCTCCTCCTGCCATCTTTATTATTCCCTTCCACAGCCTCTTTCCCTTTCCTCATCCTCTTATTCTTCGGGGAGGAAAGATAGCGGAGGAACTTGAAGATCGTTACCCACTTCCGGGGTTTCCGCAATACCTTCTAACTCCTCTCGTTATATGGCCACCTTCTCGGAACCTTGAACCTCCATTTTCTCGGTTATCTTTCCTGGTACATTGTTCATCTGCGGAACACAATAATGAACGACTATCGGGATACAGTGGATACGCGATTTTCTTGCATCTTTATGCTTTTTTCTTCCAGACTGAATGTGACGATGAAAATTGGGCGATTAATCGAGAATTTGTTAGTCCACTGCCAATAAAATAGGAAAATAAGAATAACTGGTTAATCCAGCGGTTAATTCATTTCTATCGCTCCTACTTTCTGATTGGTGGCTACAATCCCTCCAAGCGACCCCTTGCGGCTGTCAACTGAGTCTTCCAGCTTTTCTTCGGCTCCTCAGGGAGTACGAAAAGAAAATAAGGACTCAACTGTTGAAGTAAAAAAAGCATAACTATGGAATTGTGCGCAGAGAGGCAAGAAATCACGTTAAGTTATTGTCGTATCTATCCTGTCCTCGTGTGTAACGAGCTCCCTCGTGACCCTGGCTTCCGATCTACACGCTCGATGAACTCTCTCTCTCCCACGTACATTTATCTGGCTTCGCTGGTTTATCCAAAATAATAATCCATTACAGGCAGAGAGTGGACACGTAGCGCAATCGAACGAAACGTGGAGGCGAACGTTCTTTTCCTCTCCTCTCCCTATCCCGACTAACCCTCCGAATATCCTCCGCCAATATTCTGAGATCGTGCCGGGCCAGATCCTTTCATTAACGAAAGTCATTTCGGCGAGGGGATGTCGCCGATCCAATTAGAGTATTTTCCGTTGGTTCGTGCATACGTTGGTCTATTCGCCCTTCGTATCACTTTCGTCCTTTCCATTCGGAGCCCCCGACACTTTTTCCTCCACTATCCCGTTAATGATAACAATAAAATAATAACGAAGCTAGAGATAACTGGCAAACAGTGTACCGTTGAGGAACAGACCGCAACGCTGCCCTTTGCATCTGCCGATATTAAATTATGTTGAATAGGTGAGAAACACTTCGTAAGTGTTGGTACTTTAAAAACGAATATTTTCTAAAATTACTGGAATGCATTTTCCGGGCCCAGTAATACACAATAATTGTAAGCCAATGAAGCCAGTTGAAAACACTACATTTCCCTCCTCCTTCTCCTCGCTCACTCTTGCTCTCGTTGGGTTTCGGCTATCGGATATCGGACCAGCCAGTGTTGCGTTCAATTTGCATCGAAATATCCGGTTGGTGCTCCGTGCACAATTCCACGCATTTTCTCGTACAATATACTGACGTGCGACTCTCTGGAAAACGACACGACGGTATTCGAGAGTTACACAAATTCAGCCTTTGCCCTCTCCATTCGACGGAACAACGGTGTTCCAGCATACAAATATATGCGGAGATGAAATTCTGCACCAGTTACTCTACACAGTAATTATTCTACACCGTGGAAAAATGTCTACAACACGCGAAATTATTCTGTAATTGCATTGCAGTCAACTTTATCGCGAAAAACGTCTTGTGGAGAATCCGATCTGTGCTGGATTCTCCAGATTTCATGCCCTGTTCTCCACGCAATCTCGGCTTCGATTCGCAGTGACCTGCGGAAAATTTCTGCTCTCGGACGTTGCAATACGTGGCGAAGAGACCATTACAGCGGACCAATCCGCGAAAAAAAAAGAAAGGAGAGTCAGAAAAACCGGGGCGAGTGTCGGTGTAGCGGATAAAACAGTGCGGAGGAGGATAGATGGCGGAACTGCACCAATGGAGGACGAGGAGGCGGAGGGGCTTGTACGCAAGCAGAGTCTCGGTGATATCCGGACGGTAATTTCACGCTTCGACGCACCCCTCTCGACTAACCGACGTTATAACCACCGGGGGGTCATACGTAACTATATGTACACCATGTAGACGGTATATAGACACGTGAACGACGAGGAGATCTCACCGGGAATATACATTAACCCACGCTCTCGTAATATAATGCTCGGCAAACGTTGAGCTCGATGGTTAACTCGCCGCCCGGCTGTCCAAAACTTTTTACTGTTACGCGTAGACAAAACATTTCGGCACTAAGCATATATACGCTATATCTGTTTTTTTTACGACCCCCGACAAAAAATTTTTCCTCGCGTTCGTGATTCACCGGTTCTTTACTGTCGTTCACGCTTGAATACTTGCATTGAACAATTTTCCAATTAAACCGATGCCGGAGTTTTTCGTTATCGGCCGAAAAAAATGGACAATTCCGGAGGTGTGTAACTTCAGGAAAATACCGATTTTCGAAAATCGTTTTACGCCCTTTGACTGGATTTACAAAAATGGCCGCAAAAACTGTTGCAATTATTCTTTTCATTGTGTCCGATTCATTTCTCTCGGTCGTTACGATATTTCACCGATCGACGTATTGCCTCACAGTTGCAAAAATGTTTTTCCACAATTTCGAAAACTGGCGAAAGTGGAAAGCATGTGGAGAAACTCGATAGTGCAGTGTATCGGGAAGAGCGATGAGCCGGTGGAGTTGCGGTCAGTCCGGTCGCCGCATAGATAAGCACGGCGGGTCCACGGGGCCACATTGGACGTCGATATAGCCAATTGGATCTGGGTATCGAGTAATGGCCAATTGGTAAGCGGGCCGGTAGGTTGAACGCGCTACTGGCACTTCCAATGCCGCAACTGCTGCTGCTGCTGTTGGGCTTGAATGATGCGAGCCGAGCCTCCGGCGAACCGGGAACCTGAAGCACACACTCGAAACGTGATTATAAAGCCCGATTCCGGTGGTTCAGTCCGCCTCTCATTCATCATCTGGATGAACGAGAGGCGGTTTAAATCCGGGGGAGAGAGAGAGAGAGGGAGGGAGGGAAAATGAGAGTGAGAATCCGATATATCACTCGCACTCGCGCATTGAAAACCCGGTGGAAACCGACAGAAGGAGCAAAAGAGAGAGGGGGAGAGAAGTGCGGATGCAGAGAATGCACAGAGAATGACAACGCGTCCGCACGGATTATGCAGCATTACGCAGTAACGCGAGTACTCGCCGCTATGTACAAGCTATATGCTAGAAACAAGAGTGATGGACCATCCACTGTATGTAACCTGTACCAGGAGCGGATTTACTGAGCCATTAACGTCCTAAGCCCAAACTTGTATCCATCTCATTAATTACGAATTCACTGTGCTTAGTGATTTTATAAATAATTCGGGAATTTTTGTTTCGCAATATTGTCCGCTTGGTTCGCTCGGAAAGGATGTAAATTAAAGATAAAGGATTTTCGTGGGTCATAAAAGTACCATTTTTTTAAATGGTACTTCGAGAGACTTGTCCCATTCACTGGAGAACAAAAAAAAAAAGAACACGTGGCTTCATTTGAAAAGGGATGAAAAGGGAGGAAAAAATGCGTTGCCACTTTGTCACCCATAAAAATCGTCATGTGGCTCGCTTGGAGTTTTGGATAAATTCGGACAATACATAAAGCATCGGTATTGGAAAGCGCGGCTAAAGCTCCGGGACATCTCCGGGTTGCGGTGTTGGATGATGCGGAGGCGCGAGAGAGCGCCGCCCGCGCGCTCTCGGAAAACCGATACGCCCGAGTGGCTCGTTCAACTCGGCCACGTGAAACTGATACATGCCCGTGTCACGCACTCGAAACATGCCCATCAATCTCACGAGGATCAACGGCCAATCATCCAAACTCCCACCACCTTTTCCCTCCTTTCCCTCTCTTCCTCCCGCTCTTTCTCTCTCTCTCTCCGTTGAGAACCCCCGTACATATATATCGTATAACAAAAGCTTCCGTCTATGGCTGAAGTACGAGCAGCCGTTGCCACCGCGCTGCCACAATCATTTCTCCTCTTCGGGAACTCAATTGTGTATGGTGATTGGATATGCACGTGGGGCGCCTTTCCTTTCCTCTCCCCCGGGCGAAATTGCAAACAAAATTACGACGAAATAACGACAACAACTACAACAAAATGCGCCGCGAATATCGAGGACGCAATAATTGGGGGAAATGGCGAAAAATAATGAACAACAACGATAAAAGCTTGAAAGTCCTTCTCTGGACCATTTGCGGAAATTCACGCGGAGCCCTTGCACTCAATCGTTTTCACCATCGAGAACGGGCTACTTCAGCCTTCCTCCCGCCTTCTCTTCATCCAGTTAATTAAGTTAATTAGCGTCAACCATCGCGCACAAAGCGTACGAGCCTCGAGGACCAATGAGAACAGGGAACAGGCTGCTGCGAAGCGATGGGCGTGAATGAAGCCACCTGAGCTGCTGAGGCTGTTGCGTACATGATGCGAGGACCTCGATACATCTCCCGCAATGTTCCTCTCCCTCCCTCTCCCTATTGTCCACGAGTCCTGCGTCGGACAAGTGGATCTTCCTTCCCTCCGTGTGTGTTATGGCTCGATACACCCACAACTTGCTACCATTCATCGTCCATTCGAGCATAAATCGCAGGATAGGCGTTCACTGCATCTGCATTAACGAGGTGTTGCACCTTTCAAACCAATGGCAATACGTTTGCGCAGCTTTCTTCGTGAAGAAAAAGGCTATAAATGTAAACATGAGAGGGAAAGTTATCGTCCGTCCGTCTTCGTGGTCTTCTTCGTGTACGTCGTGTTTCGTTGGCAGCTCGTTACGAGGAATAATGTACGAGATTCCGGGAGGCATGCTCACCTCACATTTTATTTTCTTTGGAGAAAAGTGAAGGAGAATACGGGAGCGGTGAGTGATGAGTGAGAGGAGGGAAAAATTATGAGAGGGGAAGGAAAAAACTCGAAAGCTCCGCGACGTCGAGGCACGTAAAAGGGATAAGGGGATAAGCGCTGTCTCCTTCGCTTTTTTTGTACCTCCACTCATCCTGCTCTTTGCTTCTTTCGTGCTGCGAAAAAAAAACGAAAAAAAAAAAAAAAAAAATGAAACAGGAGCTAGAGCTTTTATTGCGGGGGATATAGGCTTTCGCGACTTTTACTTCCAACGCTACCCATAATCTATAATTGTACGGTAAACTACAGAACAAAGTGCTCATACGTGAGTTGCCGATTGTTACGATCTCGACGAGAAATCGCTCCTTCTTCGCTGCAATCTCGAAGCAAAGTCGTCTCTTGTTTTCTCGGCTTGTGCACAGGACAAATAAAGCGCTTGCTTTGGGAAACAAAAACTTCCCGATACTTCGGTTTAAGATCGTGGTAAGAGACATGAAATTTGTTGCCTGTAATCCCTCCCCTTTTCATTATTGGATTTCTCTTGCTTCCAATTACTTCTTCGTGTCGTATGCAGTTTGGGAAATAATCATTTTGTCACTTGCGTAAATCTTCCTTCTGTCCGAAGTTCCGAAGACCTTTCCGGCATGAAGAAGATCCCTCGCGACATCAAGATTATCAGTAGAAGAAATCTTTCCCTCGGCGCGTGAGGGTAACTTACCCCGGGGAAGAAGAGATGGGCAAAAAAACAACGTTTCGTTCCACCGAAATCACGTGCTCCGGCAGTTTGTCTTCCTCTTGGCCCGCTCTTCCGTCTCGCCTCACTTCCGATTCACGCCTGGGGACCCAGAAATATTCAGGATATTTAAATATCCACCATAATCCTATCTTCGGGACACACAAGACGGTAATACATCCCCGAATATCCGGCGTAAATAAGCTCGAAGTTTCTGAGCTTGATGCTGAAGCGCGAGCTCGAGTCCTTCACAGTAAAGAAAGAAGAAAAAAAAGAAAGCAAAAAAAACAGAGAAAAGGCTTAAAAACTTTCTCACCGTAGAAATATGTCGTGGCTAAACAGGCACAAAGATCCTCACTATCTCTTACGCGCAAGCGAGCTGCTCAACGGGAACAGAATAAGCAGCCAACTAGCGAGAGGAACGAGAAGTAGGCAGAAGAGTCGGCGGGACATTGCTGAGGCGGTGGAAGGACATGAAAAAAGGAGCGTCAGGAAGAATGACAAAGAATGAAAGACGGGGAAGAGACGTAGAGTGGCGAAATAAGAGAGATAAAGAAGGAAAAGGAGGGGGAGGAGGTGGCCGGTGCTTCGCTCCTGTCAGATGGGATTTTGCGGCGGGGCATTAAAACTTGCCAAGTGCAAAGTTTCTTCCCGTCGCGAGGGATGATCCCCGGTAACGGGCGTGCACCCTTAATCCCGTTACCTGCAACCAATTTTTTGTACTTTCTCCCTCCCTTATCTTCCCTTCGCCTTACTTTCTTTATGCACTCCACCGTGTACCAGATACACTGAATTTTCTTGAGTTTTCTTTCCCCGGGACTTCGACCTTTTCTCCCTTTTCCTCTCTCGGCCCTTAGCCTCTCTCTCTCTCTCTCCTTTCTTCTCTCCACTTGGCTCACTTCTTTCGGGATGGCAGGCAGTTGGCATAAACTCTTTTGGACTTGGACTTTAGTTTTCATCTCGGCAGTCTTCTACTAACGTTACGCTGTACCGACTCGGTAATGCATACATATTTATCGTATTGCCCGATCCCGATGGAGAGGAAGAAGTGGATGGCCCAAGATTGTAGACAGTAAGGAGACGCAAGGAGGGATAGAAGCCGGGGAGAATGGAATAGAAGACGCGAGCACTTTTATATTGCTTTCGGGATACATGCTCCCGCTCACGAGCTCGAACTCTGACGTTCTCTCTCCTCACCTCCCGCGCCTCCTTTACTCCTCTCTCCCTGGACTAAAGCTAGTCCTGCTCGCGGGGTGCACGCCATCGGTCCCGGGTACTTAAATAAAACTTTTGCCCGGCACCGGGAAGCCCCGAGAAAGAGCTACTGCCGGCAAAACTATACAAGAGAGAGAAAAGTGCCTAGACAAGTGCACGGAGGGTCGACTTTTCGGTATTCGAATACTTTTCGCGAGACTCCCCGCATCCCAGACACATGGATATAAGGCAAAAAGCCTCGCATAACTCTCTAAATCTCGTTAGACGTTTCCTGTGACAATATTCTCTGTACATTTACCTCTTTCTGCTGCTTCTTCTTCTCCTTTTTTTTCCGCTATTTTTTTCCTTCCGTTTCTATGGCGCAACTATTTATTCAGATCGTGCGAGTGCATTAAATTCGACTTCGTGTATAGCCGGCGCATGAACGTGCCGATATCACGAACTCCTATAATGGCCGTATGCGATTTCCCGTGGGACTGAATTACCATACATATATCGGAGAGGACTTTCACGGGGCAACGCGAGCTCCAATCCGAGATCGATCCTTCCACTGACGAGATTCTCCCCTTTTTTTCTAACCTTTTTCAATTTTACTTTCGTTTGGGAAGTACCATATATACAGTGTTTCATTCGAACGATACTCGGAAACTGTCTCCGATGGTAAAAAAAAAAACTTCGCTCGAATTCAAATAATCGTATGCCGAAATCGATTAGAACCAACGAGTTGAAGTGCCATTTTCAAACCACACGAAGAATTCCGTCGTTTTTCCATTTTCATCAGCTCCTTGATTATGTTTTTTCCTCAATGCGCTTCTACGGTTATTGGGTGAATGCTTGGGAGGTCGAAGAAAGGCGCTTTCTCTCGAAAGTCGCGGGACAAACGGCGGAAAGTTACTGGTCACGAAGCAAAGCCCGGTGCTTTGCCAATTGGGCAGAGCGGATGTAAAGGCGTTTTCGTGATGGGTGACGCCGCTCGCCAAGGTATTTCTATGCATTGCCTTCGGTCACAGCTTGATCCAACTTACTAGCTCGTCGGCACGTTCGTCACGTTCTGGAAATAGGATGACGACGTCAACCGGCTCGCTTTCGTTTCGCCAATGAGATGTCAAATAACTCCTTCGACTTTCTCGAGGATTTGGGAGGTGCAGAAAATTTTTCACACACTCAAAGTCCCCCGGTTTTCGTACCGAACCACCATAAAATAACTTATGGCGAAAATTCATTCGCTCTGATGCTCCGGGTTATTTGGCAAATGTTGAAACTGTCACGCGAACCGACTCGACAAAATTAAACGAGCTTTTCTCTCTCCCTCTTTCTCCGTCTCTCTCGGTGTACATTCGCAAGCTGAATGACAACTGGAAAATCCTCCCGCACATAACACACGAATGCTCAACGAACGAACGCGTGGATCAATGCTGCAAATAATCCGGTTTACTGCTATTAATACGCATATCTCTGTGTCGTGTTTTCTCCCTTGTTACACTGCGCGATTCGCAATCGTAATGCCAGGCTCGACGACGAGCTTCGCTAGAAAATCATATAGTATCGGACCGGAGTGCGGGAGAGAAATCTGTCCACCGTGCGGCAAACTTTCGTCAAAATACAATATGAATATTCGATTACGAATTAGCGGCATCGATAACCAGTTTTCCCTCTCGCCAACGATACATTTGGCAAACAGTACAAATATCCACGCACCCCAATGCACGCTCTCTCTCTCTCTGTCTCTCTCTTTCCACTCCGTCGAGCAGCCACTCTCCGTATCACCATATTCCGGACAGTTGAAATTGTCGAAACTTGCGTTATACCGCACAGAGTCTATTGATCGAAAAACATGTGTTACTCGCCGTGTGTACACGCCGCGAGAGAGAGAGAGAGAGGTTCGTCAATTTTCGTGACATCCCTTCCAGAGTCTGACAATAAGCTTTCCGTATAATTTTCCCAAATCATTATTGGAGAAACATTGATTCGCTCTGATGATGGATGAGCCAATCGGTGAATATCCCGAGGCTCTCGAAATCCAGACAATCCAAAAAATAAAAATGTCATTTATGATTATTACCATAAATGTCTAAATACACATTATTAATGATCAATCATTGAGATGATAAGTCCACAAATTTCTACCGTTAAATTCGACTTGCTATTCACTTACTCGGCGAACGAGAATTTAACTCGAATAATCTTGGATCGGACAAAAATGAATAAGCTGAAGAAAGAGAGAGAGAGAGAGAGAGAGAGAGAGAGAGAGAGAGAAAAAAGGCTAATAAAGAAGAGCAATGGGAAAGTAACGGAGGATGCAAAAGTTTGGCTATAACCGTTTCGTCGCTGCCACTCATCCGTCGCCGGACTTCAGGGTCTGATCATTATGGCCATTGTCTACTCGCCAGGCCTTCTATATCGCATTCTCTTTTTCTTTTTCTCCTCCCCCCGTTTTTTCGTTTTTTTTTTTTGTCGCTCCACCGTCGAACAGCAGAGTGAATCTCGAAGTTGCTTGGGAACGGGGAAGTTGCGAAGAGGCGTGGTCCCCGTTCTCTTCAGCATCTCCTCCGCTATCTCCGCGGCAGTATCCCCGAAGCTCCCCCGTATATATACGCTATATAAAGTTTGTGAGGACGAGGAGGCGACGACGGCATTAGAAGCAGTGATATCGAGCCACCGGGCGAGGTTTAACGTGGTGAGAGGGAAGGAACCAGGAGGAAAGCATCTCTCGGATGAGGTCACGGATCTGAGGCCAAGAGCCAAGCAAAACTGGATTAGTCGCGCGGGGTGGTCCCTCCCCGCCTCCTCCTCCAACCTTCCCAAGTCAGTTTCGCTTCGGTGCTCACTTTGATGCATAATTATTACTCGTTGTTAGTCCTGGCTAAGTCCTCGCGAGAATTAACGACGAGATCCTCACCGGCTGCTCTCCTTCCTCTCACTTTCTCCCGGTACTGGCAAAAGGCGAAGGGCGTATAAGATTCCAGCTTGAGGATGGACATGAGAAAGATGGAAGAAGCTTGATCACCATGCCGATGTAATTTAAAAAGTTCGCGTCTCCCGTGAAATTGATAAATCGCGAGAGGCCGCTGCGTTTTTTTTCCTCCTTTTCTTTCCCTTCGCCTTCTCCCTCTTTTTTCCTAGGCATACCTTACGCTCTCGCGCAATCAGCGATAATCTCCTCCGGTCCCCGAGTAATAAGTTGAAAAGTCCATTTTTCCACATTCATCACCGTCGCAACCCCGCGACGGCCGAACAGCTTTTTTTCCGATCGGAAAGGTCTCCTTGTCTCGGCTTCTCCCTCGTAACTCCCGATCCCTTTTCCCACACGCCGAGCCACCGCCGTGAAAGCCATCGCATCATCCTCGGGGAGGAAACGCCATTCATTAATTATTCAATTAGCTTCAAATGCCACCAGAGAGAATTTAATATTATCGTTTGCCTTAAATCGCTTGTGAAATTACACGAACCGAGGTAATTCTCGGCTGGTTACGGCAACGGTGAAGTTACATGCTTAACATAGCGTACCACGAAGAGGGTAAGGGAAAGGGTAAACATGTTTTCGGGCTCCTGTCATGAATTATTTACACCGCTTCCTTCTCTCTTTGATTCTTTCCTTCGGCTCCTCTTTCCGCCGATTTTATTCCCCCTTTTACTTATCATCCCCAGAATGCTTTCAGACTTTCCAACAACCGCTCGCAAACCCAATTTAAATTGGTTGTTTTATGCAACAAATTCAGGCCAGACACAACAATGTTTCAGTCATAATACAGCAGAGCACTCGGACAACAAACTAGCCAACCATCAATTTATTGGCCTTAGAAATTATTAACTAATGAAACAATCGTAAATCGGTTCTTAGCATAATTCCTCCAAATTTGCCTAATTGTTCGGCAGGAGACTTTCATCCATCCCCAAAATAATCATAATTCCTTGTCGATGCGAACTTATGTATAAATTCCTACGCCGTTGCCCGTGGATACGTCGGAAATCCTCTCGAATCATTCTCCCTCTCACAACGCGGAAGAGGGATGAGATCCGTTAGAGTGGCTGTTAGAAGGTAGTCGATGTATTTCATTCAGGTGAATGGGGGAGCAGGGTGAGGGCCAGAACTAATGCACGCCTACAGGTCGTTTCAGGGATCAGTTCCCGAAGACGTTTCGGGTATTAACGTCATTCCCTGCCGAAGATTGATGGAGCTATCCCGACGGGACGTCACACTCGGCTCACTCCACTCGGGGCCTCCACTCGTAGATCCGAGGCCCTGGGCGATTCGCCCGCTCCTTTTTCTCTGCCTACTTTCCAGGGGAATGTTTCTTGCAAGCGAAAGGAGGCTTCGGAAAGCCTTCCCTTCTTCCCTCCTCCCAACCTCCACTTTTCTGTACGAATCATCAACTGGCAAAGGTAACATCGGTTACTCCCTGTGAACCAGGCAACCAGCATTTCCCTCTTCTCTCCCCCGAGTTCTGATCCTGGAAGGATGCTAAAAATCCAATGGTCCATCTCCTAAACGGTTATGGGTAGAGTCCCGCCCGATATTTATCATCTCAGGTCGTCCGCAATCGGGCATCATTCTCCCCTGGCGGGCTGTATATTCTCTAAGGAAGGAAGACACCCTTTCTTCTGAGGTAAACTGCTCAACGTGTGTATACACATTCTATGAGATACGGTGTAGCTATAAAAAGGTAAAGAACAAAAAAATGCGTCGTAAAAGATGAACGGGGGCTGGAAAATCGTAACTCCGCGGAGGGATATTTCCCATTTTTCGTCTCCGTCACCCTCGCTCCCTCTCTTTTTTGTCCCAGGATTAATTCTCCCGCGATAGAGTATTCGATATATCTCACGTATACACACATGGGAAAGCCGGGTTTCTGGATCGCGCTGCATCTCGACCGGGAATATCCACCTCAACAGGCAGTTTCGAACGGTCTATGTACGGACGATTCGAGTGGCTCCCTCGGAATCGGTTGGGCAAACAAGAATTTTGCAGTCCTGCGACTCCTAACGGATCCGAACGAGGCTTTTCCTCGTTCTCTATTTGCCTCCTGTGAAACTTGCCTCCGGTGGTGGAATATCCAGGAACGAGGTCGACGACAAGGCCGAGGCTTTACACTCGGTTCCTCGTGTACCGAGAAGGAGAAGGAGGTCGCGTGCTGTCCGAGAGGACCAAAGTAATACGCGAACACACATCGAGGGGAGATCCTCCTCGTTCGTGGAGGGAAAAGCTCCTACTTGCCTCCACAGAAGGGACTGTGCAACTTCAGCTCAGCGAACTATCGGAACTACCGAACAATCGTCGATTAGGAAAACGCTCGTCGCGAAACGATGTCCCCTCCCTTTCTCTCTCTCTCGCTGTGTCTCTTTCCATCTCCTTTCCTTCTCCTGACCATCTTCTCTCTTGACAAGGGCACCGATGCACACACTACGAAAACGGAGAAGAGCAATTCGAAAGCACTCTATCCGACTACCTTTTTCCTTAAAAGAGTCCGAGCATTCGAGGATCTTCCAAGCCCCTGCTTTTCAACCCCTATCTAACTTATCGCGTTTTCCCGCGTTCTACTCCCCTCGAGCAAGTGTCTCCGACGATTTTTCCACACTCCGTAACACCCTGCTTTCTATATCCTCAACACAGCTCCCTTGTGTCACGGCTGTCTCTCTTCTTACCTCGTTTTCTTTGCTTTTCCTTTTATCGACTGCTGCACTCGACCCACGACACGGAGAAACGTCTAAACCTCTTGGCATAAAGTGTCGGCTACATCATCCCATTTGAGGTAATCGAGAAAAGCTACATAAACGGAAATGCGGGATTTCGAACGAAAATTTTTGATAAAAAAAAGCTCTTTATTTTTATAATTTACTTATAGCGGGCACAACTTTAACCATCGATGGAAAATTGTCATTCTTATTTTTCGTTAGTAGCGACGGCAATGACCGGTAATTCGCAAAAGAATGAGGTAATAAATTGGGCCAGAAAACTGGGCTTCCGACGGGAATCCGCCGAAATATCAAATTTATGCGAATTTCCGGTTTGTTTCAAAAGCCGTTGCGCTCGACCGAATTCAACTCGAATTCATTACGTCGTTCTCTTTGCAATATATTCTTTTTAAAGTGTCAATGAACTATTGCTTTCAACGAAAATATACCAAAAGATAACTATGGGGAAGACCAACCAATGAACAAGAACCACCATCCCGTAGCCACGTCTCGTCCGGCCTCCAATCTTCTCAAGAGATTCGAGGAATTTATCATTTCGTCGAGTTGAAGTGGCGGAGAGCTGCGACAAAGCTGAAATTGCAGTATTCGAGAGTCGAGTGGTGAAAGCTCCGCAGCGAACCACCATCGCCCCTCTTTCTCTCGAGTAGTGTGATGTAGTGGAAACGAAGTGGAGGTTTGTAAGAACATGTGCAGCTGGTAAATCGACAAGGGTGTTAAAGCAGTCTTCATGGTTGAGCTGGAGAATCAGAGAAACTGCAGATGCTGTACCGAGAGTATGAGGAACTAGAACGTCGGGGGGGAAGAGTCAAAAAAGGGGAATAGGAGATGGAAAACAGTGACGAAAGGAGGGGCGCGATCGACGAATCGTCGACAGGTACTCAGTCGTTTCTCGGCAGATTCACGAGCTTTTTGAGTTGCTGACATTGTACAGTCAAGGCCCGTTACTGGTAAGCCACCTACTCGAAGCAGTGGGTACGAAAGGAGGCAAAGCCAAAGAGGAAAACAGCGTGGAGATCCGTTTCGAAGAGTGGGCGCCGGTGGCAACGGCAGCTGACTAAACCTCTGCCTACACCACTACCGCAGTGCGACAATTCGATGGCTCGATCGGGCCGACGTCGACGCGCACCCCAACGGGTCCTCGACCCCCCCACACCAATAGCGCACAGCGCAGCAACCCTCAAGCCTCTGTACAAAATACAAACGAAGGAAATACCGACACAGACGTAACTGTACACTTGGGCAAACGTCCTAGCGCCAATTTCAGGCTTTCACACAGATACTCGCTGTGGGGATCTGAGGACTCGAGTATACCGCAGATAATGGACAAGGGGAGTAAAGCCTCTGAGATACGGGGCAGATAGGCGACGAAGCGATTTGGACATCAATAGCTTGAATTACTGTTGAAATATCCTAGACCGTGAATCCGGCGTTGAGTATCTTGGCAGATAAATTCGTTGGTAGAATAAATCTTCAGTTGGTATTTTTTATCAACAAAGTTCATAATTCGATTGTTGGCCTGAGACGAGAACTTTGGTTTGACTTTCTGCCATTTGAATGAACCAAAGTGGGTTAATATTTGCCTATGGCACGCTTTCCTGACGTGCCGTTGGTTTATACGTTTGCACATGGAAGCGTGATTCTCCCTTCGAGTTACGCATATCGTTACGTACTCGGCTGTACCTCATAGGAAATCGAGCAGCGGTTGATCCGCTTCTGGGCAAACGAAGCTCCCTCGCTGTTGCTCTTGCCAGGGAAACGATGATCCGCCCGGGGCGTCGTCTTTCGTCGTCGCCGTGACGAAGAGAAGCGGACCCTGGTGAAGAGGGTGAAGAGGAACCTTCTCCCGCGCGTAACTACACGGTTTCTCGGTGAGAGAGCCTCGAGCAGCCACTTCCCTTTCCTCGCTTACTTTTCGTTCTCCCTCCCACCAATTTCTCACTCCTTAGTGTCGACTACTCGAACCCCCGTCGCATCCTCATGTACCCCGAGACGTTGCCGAGGCTTTATCAGAATCGGGACGGCAATTTGTCGGGCCGAGAAGTTCCTTGATGAAAGCGCGTCCTCCTCGTAGTCGTGCGCGAGTTCGCCGAGTTTCCGGATTCGACCTCAAACTGAACAAGGCGACGCTGGGAGAGGAGCGAAGGCACGGAAGCATGCGATAGCAAAGATATTCGCCACGCTGTGATCCCGTTGGGAATGAAGACGCACGTCTGCCGTCGACTGTTCTATGCCACAGCTTCTTCCCTCTCTCTCTCTCTCTCTCTCTCTCTCTCTGCCTCTCGTTGGAATACGATGTGGAAACGTGAAAGCTACGCTACACAACGATCCCAGACAATTTCTATGTTGGAAAGCGTGTCGGTACACGGAGTGGAAAACGGAACGCGAGTGCAAAGCGGAGAGATGAGAAATGCAGACCTCGGAAACTCGTCGGACCCTGGAAGAGAAACTGGAGTTTATGTCGCGGTAATACCAGGAATGGGGAGGGGACAGCGAGGGGAAATCGCGCCCGGGTGACACTCGACGAACCGGACTTGTAACTCTGCACGGACTCTGATTGCCGTATGGCCCTTCCGTGCTGACGGAATGAACGCCGAGGGAGTACTGTATTCCCTGGACGTTGCAACGGCCACGCTTCTCCTTTCCGTCCACTCCTTCACCCGCGTCTCCGCTGCACTTGGTCTCTACTCTCCCTATTCCTTCGCTACTCCCTTCCCTTCCCGCCCTCCGTCTCCTCCTCTCCGTGCCTTGGCTTCGAACTCGACAATTTAATTGAGACACTTCTGCAACCCCTCCACCAACAGTAATCCCAGTTCCTTGGGGAAAATCTCTTCAGCAATCACGAATATTGTTACGATCGTTTGTGGAAAACAGAGTGTACCTTTCAATTTCAAATATTTATCTCTGATACCGCAGGGGATACTGTTTCGTTTATTTTTCAACCCCTGAGAAAATAATGTACAAGATACAACTTTGAAAAACAAAACTTTACCGGTGGATTCTTTTAAAAATTAATTTGACTAATTTTCCGGCGATGTTGTAAAGCAGCAACCTCTTCTTTAAATCCCCTCTGAGCAGAACCATCTACTTTAAGGAAAATATATGGAGTGCAGATTTTCGGGGAGTAATTTTATTCCCACCGGTGAATTCCGTGTCATCGATCTTCCTTATTGAGGGTAAGAGGCTTCCATAATCCCATGTTTATCGCGCGAACCCGATCGTCCATTATCCTCGTCACTTCGCGGTTCTCTCGCCTCTCGCTCCCTTCTCTCGGCGTCAAGGTATGTATGCTGTGTGCCGGTATACGTCGACACATGGACAGGCAAAAGCAAGAGCATCAGCATCCGATGTCCACACCGAATCCTCTCGCTGACAGGATCCATTAGAAGCGGTTTACTTAGGCGCTACAGGATTAGTTCGCCTCCACTTGGACATCAGTGGGACGCTCTTCTCACTCGCTTCCTGTCCTCGCTGTTCTCTTTGCCAGGGAGCTAAACAACCGACGAAGGCACAAACGTCCACACGGGAGTATGTGCTCCATACACTGGAGTTTGGATAGCTTTTCCTATTTTCATTGTCTTATTTTCCGAGCTGACAAAAGCCGCGTCTCCCCAAATAGCTTCGGTCCATCGAAAACCTCCGGTACATCGAGCGACCCGACAGCGTTTTTCGTTGACAAGCGCATTTTTCTACCTTACCGACTGAACGGCCAGACGCAGCCAACCGCTTTTATTCAAAGGAACCTTTTTTTCGCTGCATTTATAGTCTGATATTGGCATGGTAAATCGAGTGTCGGAAGTCACAAAAATAAAGGAAAATAATATGGGCGCAAAATATGATCTCTGACTCTTCGAAATCGCATGAAATACGATTGGTATTTTGCTAACTTTGTGTACCGGAGGCTTAAAAACAAAAAAGTGGCAAATCGTGTCAAATTGTCGAGAGGAATATGAAAAATATAAAAGGCGTTACGAAAACTGCCTATCAGGCAATACACGAGACCCCCCACGCCCTGGCAAATCCCTTAAGCCAATTAACGCGCGCGCGTAACTAGATGCCGTTATGGGGGATTGACGGACCGGCTCACGGCGACTGACGAAAGAAAGATCGTCACGAGCTATAAACCCAGATGGAATATCAGCACCACCAGTAGCTACTTAAACGAGGCGGAATGGCTGAAGCGTCACAATGACGGAATTTCCGGGTACAAAGCTTTTTCCCAAGGAATTCCTTCGAAGCTGCGCCCTCATATTCCTGCTCTCCCTTTTTTTCCCCTGGAAATAATCGCTGACTATTAGGGAAAAAAAGGAATAATACGGAAAGCTCGGTTGTAACGACGACCACGAAGAGGCGAAAGAACGACGACGATGTCAACTTTCGCACGAGCGAACGATGCGGGATAGGCTATTAATCTTGAGCTTTCGCGCGTTTGTGGCCTCGATGTAACAACGCCTGCGGATGAATAGCTACGTCGCCTCCTCACGATCCTCATAGATGTCCATGCGGTCCCTCGAGGCTCCTCCTTATTCTTCTTCGACTTCTTCTTCCTCCTCTCCTTTTATCTTCAATCTCGTGGGTTATTCGAACCTCGGAGTTCTCTCGCCTCTCAGCCTCGGGGGAATACCTTGATGCGTAACCAATAGCATCGAGTGAATCTCCATGACAACTGTGTGTTACGGGACACCGGATGTACACACATCGGGAGCGACATTTGCTGAGGGCTGAAAGGGATATACTCGTTACACGTCAAGCACGTGCGGCTGCTGCTGGAGCTCTCACGTGTCGAGGACACGTGTCCTTGCCTCGCAACAGCCTGTCCACAGTTCTCCTCGAAATACCATGGTCCGTTGCTGTTTCGATATCCCGGCGTATCGCAATTACGTACTCCATTGGGAATCGGTAAATTGAACGAAATGGAAAAGTGTTGAAGCCCTGAGTAAGTCGTGTGTGTTGACACGTGTTACGTTCTCGAGTTTCTAATTAAAGCAGTAGCTGAAGAAGACGTTGCGGAGAATTTCACGGCGGGTTTTGATTGTCGCACAGCAGTCTTCCGATTAGGTGAAACTCGACGTTGGACGTGTTAATTTTCACGTCCCAATCTACTGTACATGCACGGAAACCGTTTCCTCTTATCATTGGGATATTTTCCACGAAAATTGGGCAGGTCACCAAGATGATCTTCGCATCGATTTCAGAGCCACTATAATGTATTGTTATGAACTTAATTAACGTGAAAGCTTAATATCTCCAATCATATCAAGCTATGCAAACGACCCTCGCTGCAATTATACAATTTCTATAATAGCCCTGCGATAATCTGACCCAGTTAACATCAAGTACGAAGACTAGTCGGTAAGAATATTATTCGAGGAATGTCAGCCCGGTGTATTACAGTGTCGGAAGGAACTCTCGACGAGATAGAGAAGGTAATGCACAGAGAGACTCGTGTAAAGGACGCAATTAAGTGACAAAGAGAGCAGCGAGGGAAAATGGAAGTACGTGTCGCGGTACGAAGAACTCGAAGAGGGATGAAATAGCGGGCTACAAAGTTGCCGAGGGAGCGACGGAGACGAAGAATCGCGGCCCGAGTGGCCGTAACTCGGTAACTCTCTGTCTCTCTCTCTTTTCTGGCGCACCGAGCGCGTGCATGAGTACAGGGCCACGTGCTGAACGTGTTTCGTCGGAAGAAGACGAAAGGGGAAAGGGTTTTGAGTGAGGGAGACACGCTGTATTTCAAACGGGCTGCTTGAATACTGGAAAGAGGAAGAGGGAAAACAGGGAGCAACGTCGCGCCAAGCCATCGTACAACACCACACCCTTCGAAGGGCTCTCTCTCTCTCTCTCTCTCTCTGTGTGTGCTTGGATCGATAGTCGACCCACCCCGACTACGAATTTCGCGGCCGGGAGACACACAGAGAGATCAGTAAAGGATAAAGAAGAGTGGATAGGGAAATGGAAGAGGTGAATGAAGAAGAGAGAAATGAGAAGGGAGAGGGAAAAGCCTCCTTTTCCAAACAGGCAAAGGGGAAAGGGGTGGAAGAGACAAATTGCCCGAGATCTCGAACGCTGCTGCAGCTACCGACGACAGACACTGCTGGGCTATTGCCGACGATGCTGCTTCTGTCTCTCCCTCCTCCTCCTCCTCCTCCCCTCGACTGTTCCACTGTATTGTGTATATATCTATACTTTGCCGGGCTCTCTACAACCTTCCAGTCTGTATAACTATGGATAACTATGGATTTACCTGCCACTGACAACTGGAGCACGAAACTTTCACGGACTTGCCTGATTCTTTCACTTCTCCTATGTTCACCGGCTATTTTCCTTCCCTCATCGCCGATCTTAATTTCTCCCTTCGTCGACCACTCGTTTTCTCATGTACTTTTGTCCGAAGGGAGAGAGAAAGAGACGCGAACACAATAAGCTACTTTCCTTCCCACGTAAGAGGGGCTTTCATTTCATGAAAAGTTTCTTCGAGATTCTAATATACTTAAAATCGTCGAGGACATTCATGAAGCGAATCGGAAAAAAATTGCAAATGCTCAGGTCTCGAGAAGGAATGAAATAAACGAGGCCCAATTCAGTGTTCGAGAAAATTTGTGTTGGAAATGGTCACGAGTTTCACTTTAACAAAAGAGACTGAATATTCGTATGACTTTTTATTAGAGTTGTTTCAATGTCTGCGAATAGAAAAATCTTCGCCGCGGGAGCATAAAAAGAATGTACACGATTTCGCCGCCACCTTATTCTGAAAATCTTGTCGAGAACCACCGCGACGAGATCTTATGCTCTTCGTCTACGTCTTGAAGACACTCGCTCTTTGACGATTCCTTGGTATATCCTCGCGGGAACATTGGGGGGAGGGGGCGGAAGGGTGACTCCCGATAACGATAAAATCGAGATAAGACCCTTGAGAGGTACAGAGAGTTCTTCCCAGCTCCCACAGGAGTTTACGTCTTTCTACGATGTGCGAGGGCACATCCACTTCCAAATATATACGAGATCGAGAGTAATGGATTCTCGGAGTGAAACGATTTTTATGGGTCGTATTGCCTGCTGTCGATGCACACCCCATGTACGCGATCGCTTTCGATTTCATTCTCCGTGAGTTTTTTTTATGGGAAAAGGTGATGTGCATCGGGACACTTACCGCTAAGGTTACTTTCCGATACTTAGTTACGAATATCCCGATAATTCCTAAGACAGTGAAAAATTTATCCGTGTTAAAATTGTTATTTTTCCTCGGTTTCCTACTCACCGTCATTTTTTGAATTCTTTTAAACGGCCACATTTACCCTCGCAATATTCTCAAAAGGACTTTTATGTCGTTAGCCCTCAAAAACGACAAACATTATGTTAAAATGTAATTCAGAGCATCCGCGATAAACTAATATTCTCGTAAATTTTCGTGTTTCAGGCCTGAAAATATGGAGAGGGAAGGAGAAACGGAAGGTCGAGGAAAAGCGAAGAGGGTTGCCGCGTAAAGTGAAGACGAGGCTGAGAGTCCCTGAGGGAGTCTCGAAGGAAAAGGGAGGAGATGGCCAGGAGTCGAGGAAAAGAAGAAGAAGAGGAGGATCCTTATTCACCAAGGAGAATTCTCCAAGGGTATGTTTGACTCGGCGAGGCTCGGTGCTCTCTCTTCCCCTCCCTCCCTCTCCCTCACTGAAATAGATTTCAGGGAGAATAATTATTTTCGAAGCTGGTCCGAAGCCAGCTCCTTATTTCTGTCTCCTTCTGTGTCTTCCGAGCAACTCTAGCTTCGGGCCAGAGGAGATTCAAGTACAGGAGTACCGGAAGAATTTGTAAAGTGAGGAGGAGGAGGAGGAGGAGGGGGAATAGATAGCAGGAAAAAGGGACGAAGCTAGCGAATATTGTGGAACTCTTCAGGGGAGTTTCGCGTCGATCGTGAAATCTCCTCCTGGCGGAATCGCTGGACCCGTGTGCCCCGAGTTCCACTCATTTCCGGTCCTTTGTGTTGACTCGTACTCCCGCACGCGAGACCCCAATCCAGGCTCCGATGCGGAAGATCACGCGGAGCCATCTTCTCCTCACTCTTCCCAATTTCCTTTGCGTTCGCGTACCGAATTCGAAAGCGACAAGTCTCCGTGCCTCGTGGAAATTCACGTGCTCAAAATTTACTGAACGTTATTGTCAAATTTCCAAAGTGACAGAGTCATTTTTTCGAAGGCACAATACGACCGTTCAACGTAAAGAGTACGACAACAATATAAAAATAAAAATAAACTGGCGGAAAGTTGAATTCTCGTGCCCTTTGACTGTCTGATCTTGTCTACTTCTCACCGCAGCTTTCTTTCGCAAAACTGGCCCTTTAATCGCTGTAGCTTCCGTAGCTTTCTCCCTCGTCCGTCGCCACGGCCATCTTTAATTACAAGCACTCGAGGGAGTTTCGGGAGCGTCCCTCTCAGACTTAGAGCCTTCCCAGCGAGTTCGAAGGCACCGTGAAATATATATTTAACAACTGAATTTCCAGATATCCCTCGGACGGGCTTTCGAACTTTAATCTGTTGTATTATTGAAACTGGTCTTCCTATCACTTGCTTCTTGTCCCTCCAGTCCCTTTCATTTTTCTTCCCCTTTCTCCTGATCTCTCGTTACCTTCTTTATCCGCGTTACTTGAATCGTTAACGAGCCCCGGTTTACTCATTATCGGCGCTGTTCTTGTCTCAAGTTTCTCAAAGAGGTGAGTGCGAGGAATGGAAAAAAAAAAAAAAAAAAAACAAACAAACAGTAGCTTCATAGCAGCGAGAAGAGAAGGCGCTTCCCCGGCTTCTCACAATTCACCACTTGACTCCCTCTCCCTTTCTGTCCCATTGAGAGCCGCCAGGAAACGAGGGAACGAGGAGGAAGTAATTTATTTGCAATTTCATCATTATCCTCGAGCTCGACAAGGAATTTCATATTACCCAACGGTGCCGCGCTCCTGCTGCCTCTCCTGTACCTCCAGGAAAACACGTATCCCGGCGATGCTGGTTATTCGAGTGCGAGTCCCGTTGAGATTAATCGTGTCGAGTTTGAAAAATTGGAAATGAAAGTTCCGAGTAAGGAGAATAGTATAACGCCTAGACGCAGCGAAATAAACGGTTGGAGATGAAAGTAGATATGAGGAGAGAGAAAGAGAGAAGGAATCTATAGATCGTGATTGCCCTCTCGATATTGTACTTGTGAAAGAGAATAGAAGCATTTACTTTTTCTCGAGACTTTTCCGGGAAAGTGGAAGCAGCTAGTCGAATGGGAATAAGCCGCGAGGAGAACTCGAAGAGACGTAGTTATAGAGGCATTGCCCGCGGGTGGCAAAGATCGGGAGGAGGAGAAGGAGGAGGAGGAAACCCAGCCGGAGGCTCACAGGCGGCGTTTATGGGGTTGGACTATAGCGGTAAAGCGTACGATTTGATGGGAGCCAATACATTTGAGCTTATCACCTTATCGCCAATGGCGGGGCATAGCCCCGGACTAGCTCTGTGACCCCGCGCCGCTCATTCTCTCTCACTCTCTCACTGTCTCTCCCTCCGTCGGTGGGTCGCTCGGTTGCGCCATAAAATATCGCATGAACCTACACTACTACTGCGGCTGAGAGAGGTTGATTCTCCCCGGCAAAGCGGTTGGCGTAGAGACCCTTCGCTTCCTCCAGCCGGCCAGAATCGATTCTGGCTAGGAGCGCGCCACTGCCAGTAGCAGAATGCCAATAATGATCGATCATCCGTCCTCGCCATCCGAAACTTCACCTCCTCCTGCTACTAGCTGATCTTCCACGAGCATAGATTTCCTGTATAATTTTGATTAGCCCTCGAGACTCGAGACCGATTCATCAAACGCAATTAGGACATAGAGACGGATTCGAGAGATAATTTAACCGACAGTGATGACTTGCAGAGTTTCGGGAAGGGAGAATCGCAAGAGCCACGCAACTTCGGACCACGAAGCACTTAACTTTTCCCTATTAATCGGGGAGTTGAATTCACAAAAAAAAAATCAAATGGATCCTTACACTTATTTGCCACTTTGATTTATGACTCTTGATCTTCACTATGATTATCAAATATTTTAGCATTAAATTTTTATAAATTACCCGGTTGTTTTAATCAACAACAATTCATTCATGGAAATAGGATGCTCTTCGACGAAACGTATACCTTAAAATTTGTTATTTTCCTTTTACGGTACGCGGTAAAAAAAATATATTTCGGGGGTAAAGTAAAAATTTACGATCACAAGACTGTGACTCTGTAAGACAGAGGAAAAAAATAAATAAATAAATGGCGGCGCCGTAGTGAGACGGCGATTGACAGGGCGTCGAGTGGCTCGAGTGTTTACACGCCCTCGGGGACCAGGAGCGCGCGAGCCACGCAATGTATAACTGGCGCTCTTCGGGTGGGAAAAGAACAACTTCCGCACACCAGTCGCCCAAGTCAAACTCGTCCTTGTTCACTTTCTCGCTTTAACTCGCACGTAACCCTCCCTATTTCCCCGTACTCACCTCCTCCCACGCCGAAGCACGAATTCCCATCTAGCCGCGGGACAAGCCCCCGGCAGTTTTCCTGCATATTGGAAAAATAACGCGACTACGTAGCGGCCCAACGTTGTCCCGTCGTCCCATCTTTCTCCTCCTCCTTCTCCTCCACCTTCGACATTTTCCCGCCTTTTTTCTCCCTTGTTTTGTCTTTCTAGCCCTTACCCTCCTCTTCGTCTTCCCTGCCACTTCGCTTCATTTCATCCCTCACATACGTCCACCCACCCTTCCTCCCCTCCCTTCTCTCGTGTTTTTCCACCGGTCGCTCGATCATCCACCGCGTTTTTTCCCTAGTTTCGAGGTTCCATACGAGGGACTCTCCCCGACGATCGGAGTATCCCGTCCCTTAGTTTATTCCGCAAGACACCACCAGCGTCAGAGATTGTTTTAAAGCGGAAATCTGTCCCCGGCGAGCCGTAAGAAGACTCCCGCCGTGATTCCCGTAAATTGGAAGAGCCTTCGCTCTAGGTGACGCGGATCTCCTTCACTCCCAGCGGCTCATCAGCCGGAGGAGAGCATATACACCCTCGGCCATCCGACGGTGCTTCGTTTTTTCTCCCCTTCACCATCGTCACTCCCCTTCCTTACGCTCTTACTCTCCTTTTCCCCAAATCCCTGACCCGTTGGGGAGTAAACCTCACTCGAGAAACGAGACGGTGAAGAATGGTTTGCGGAAACGACCACGAGGAAATGGCAAAAATGTGAAGAGCGCCAACAGACCCTCACCGAAATATCTTCATTGGATTACCGGAGCGATGATCGCTCGAGCCGGAAAACGGCGGGTTTGCTTTTAAAGGAACCCACTGTATTTTCAGTCCTGAACTATTTTTCCAGTGTAATCGATTCATCTATCGCAGTTACACGTTATGTTTTCATCGGTTTTAAGCGCATCTTCGGGTCATGCACAGCTCGTATTTCATAATTTTTGTTGACAGACGTATTCAGTATGAATCCCAGAGGAACAGCAGTACTCTCGTTCTCCGGACTGTGTCTTACTAGTCGCACAGATATGGAGAATAAACGATACAGTGGATGTGGTATATGCGTGTCACGCTCGGAGTTGAAGCCGCGCGTCAAACGCTCACTGTATACCTGAAAACCTGGGGGAAATCTGTGTGGCGCAGGGACCCAAGACACGGTAGTGCCATTTATCCTTGCGGCGAAGCGAGGAACATGAGCCGCACAAGCCTCGGCACTTTCGACTCCTGACTATTCTCCGGCCAATCGTCCTTCCTCTACTTTCCGTTTCCGTTGCTCCTCTTGCGTGCACTTTCCGCCACACATTCTACTTCCCTATGCACATGAGCTCGCTTGGACCATTTGTGGTTTCGCTAAATTGCGAACTCTCATGATACCGCAAACTCGTCCACGTTCATGAATTAAAAAAAAAAAAAAAAAACAAAGTGCCCCATCGGTCACTCTCGTAACGGGAAAAATAGATCCTACGTGAAGAGCGTAAAAACGGCAGCTATATAATGAATTGAGAAATAAGAAAAACGTGATTAGGTCTGACTACAGTCGTTTGTGCTCCTTCCTCGTTCTCTCTCCGACCGAGGCGAAGAAGGTTATTAGTCAGAGGGCAGTAAAGCTACGGACTTGTTCATTCGTTATTATTGTGGGGCGCGGTTCTCGCGCTAAGAGATGAAGAGAATAAAGGAGGGAATAAAAGTGGAAGAGAGAGAGAGAGAGAAAAAAAAGGGATCGAAAGAATGGTAACCTCGAAAGGAGAGGCTAGTCCTTGCGGTTATAACAAACCGTTGTTTTGCGAGCCTCTTTAATGGTCGGGTACGATGAAAAGTCCCGTCGTAAGTCGTGACTCTGCATCTTTACTCTGGTTTCCCTTTTTTTCCCTTCATTCTTCTTTCGCTTCTCTTCGCTCGACGCTGCTTTTTTATCTCTTACTTCCTGAAGAAGAAGAAGCAGCAGCAGCAATAGCAGCATCAAGCCTCGTCGTATCAGAGTCTGGAAGCTCGGGAGCAATCCCTCCACCCGCTCCAGCCCATCAACATCGACGCCATCCTCTTCCCGGCGCGTGCTTACATTATTTTCCATTTTCCTACAGATTCTCTCTTCTACCCCTCCCTCCTCTTCATTCTCCTCGTCCTGCTTTTGGTCCTTCCACTCAACCTCGTCCTCTTCCTCTCCCTTCCTTTCCCCTTTACCTCCTCCCACCCTCATCTCGGCTCGAAGCGTCTTATTCTGCCTCTACTTGTGCCTCCAGTCCCTCGAGAGAAAGTCGTCGAGCTGCTGCTCAAGCACTCCCCGAGAAAACAGCAGCAGACGATCCGGTTTGCCCATCCGAGTCGAGCGGGAAAAACCAGACACTGAGAATGAGGATGACGTTGATTCTCCTTTATCACGCTTTGATTTATCTCAGTGAGAGGCGGTTCATGAAAAGCTGTGACATCGCCTCTTTCCACCGTCGTGGAAATAAACGCGAAGAGAGGAAAGAGCGAAGAGGTAGTTGAGTACGAATGCGGTCAGGAAGCGTCACGTGTTGAGCTGCAAAGATGACAGATTCAGTGAGTCGAGGGTCAGAATGATAGGCACATAGATAAAGTCTCGCGATATACGAAATCGAATCCCTCCTTACTTCACGCGCGCCGCAGTCTCTCCGATATCTACACCGTGTGGATGAAAGATGTATGCTGTGTACCTTTACGGGGTACGTACGAAAACGGTGCGGGGATTTTGTGGATAAACGAGGGAACGAAATGGTCTGTAAAAAGAAAGTTTGCCGAGTATGGGCGAATGTTGGGATCGTGTAGTCAGCCTCCCGGTCACGTAAACTCATCTCAGTCATAAAACAACCCTCCTTTCCGACCCCTCCCGCTATTCCCGCGGCCGTGGAAAGGGACCGAGGTATAAAGAGTCCTTCTTCCTCGTAGCATTTAGCGGAAAGCGAGGTCCCCTGACTTGGCCGGAACGAGCTATACGCCACGACGGTGCCTTTAAAACCGCGCAACATTCTCGCAATCTCTCTAAAACTATGAAATTGCGCGTCAAGCACACGTACAAACAAGGAGGGGCTACACGTCAGGGAGTCGGAAACAAGCCCGTTCCCTTGGGAAGAAAGATCACCCGTAAAACGTGTAATCGTTCTCCGCTCTCTGGACAAAACACACGCACACAACCCCGGGATAAACTACCGAGGCTTAATCTTCGGGGGAAGGGGGAGGGCTAAAGAAAGGGAGTTAAATTCGTGTTAACCCCCGGGAGAATACTGATAATAATTATTATCAGGAGTTAATTAATCCATAAAACGAGGCCACGTCGGATTATTATTAAGAGAGTTTCGCCACCCTCGTATCTTCCCACTATTATCATTATTAATCGGGAGGAAAAAGGACGAGGCGACGCGGATTCGCGCCTCATAAGATCCGGTTTATTCAGTTATTCGAATTTCCGTATCTGTTCCAATTTCGGAACTCGCGATAACTTTCCTGCAATTTCTTCATTTAATTCAAAGTCTCGTGATATATTAATCCGAGGACACAGTCATTTCACTTAGTATCGCGTTAGGTTTAAAAACCGTTTATTCCGTCACTACTATTATCCGAATAATGCATTCCTCTTGAATAACCATAATAGCCTTTTGTAGTTTCGAAGACAATATCAAATACTACCCGGGGCACGAGTCTCGAATATATCCTCGAATTCGCCCGTCGGTACTTTCCTCTGTGTTTAGTCTGTCCTCTTTCGTCATTCCCCGAGACTGATGAATAGCCGTACCAACACAACCCGCTGAATCGGCGGCAGCACTCGAGGATGAAGGATATAGGTCTTTGTGCTGGGGGGAGAGCGGCTTTTATATACCGAGAGAACTCGAGGCACCGAACAACACATGCTAAGGGAGAAGCGAACGGAGACAGCGGAGAGGAAATATGGGTCTCGCGGCCACGGGGTGGCAAAGGAAGAGGGAGGATGAAGAGGAGGAAGAGGGCTCGGAGTCTCGACGGACACATTCAGGAAAGAACACGCGAGAGACACACAACACAAAGAACACGCGACACACCCTCCCGTATACGGGGAGTACAGTGAAACCGAGCGCAGCATAACGACGGCAGCGGAAGGGGTTGGAGAGAAAGATAGGCACGACGGAGGCACAGGGGCGATAGTCAAGTAGGCATAAATCCACCTCTGCGAGGAACTCTGTAAGACACTCGTGCTACCGCTCGCCGGTAAGGCGAAAGGGGAAGGCGAGAAATGCACCGAGATCGTGAGGGACTTTTGGAGGTGAAGGGGTTTGTTTGAGGAGAGAGCGGGAGGGGCATTAGTGCTAAGGCAAAGCCAATTCCCCGGGACTTTGGTATTTAAATGTTAGGACAACCCTCGTTGCGGCGCTGGCAAATTAAGTTGCTCGATGCTTCTATCCGCCGTTAAGCCGAATGGTATTTCACCGAACGACTCCCGGAGGTTGAGAGGATATCGCGCTAGTATTTACGGTTAACCGATTGGAATTAAAATTCCACGCTGACGAGTCGATAAAACGGCGTGAATTGTCGTGATAAAATTTGTCATAGCACAACCCTATCATTCCACAATAGTAGAGAAATCCTTTTCAAACTCTCAGCGATTTTTCAACGCTGAGAACTTGAACTCCGTTAACTTTTTCCAATTACCGAGGTTCGCTTCATTTGTTCAAACTCAGCAAGTTTTTATTCTGTCGATTTTGACATTTGTTCGCCTCGGAAACAGATCTTGATACTAGCCCAATTTCTGCCGAACTAAGAACATCAGCGAAGAATCAAAAGTGGTGCACGAAGTTTACAGCTGGTAGGTAGATTCCCGTAATTTACGACTCGATTTTCAATTAACCCCTTCTCCTATCACGCTCCTTTTTCGTTACGACTTTCCAGCGCTCTCTCGTGTCTCAATACAGCGACTTCATCGGATTTAAAACACACAGCAGCTTTTCAGTGTCTCCGCGATGGTTCGGGAGCTTAAAAGACTTGTTCGGATGACCCCTTTTCGGTCAGTTTACGAGGGTAGCTAATCCCTTTATTCAGGAAGAATTCCACAATGTTGTCGAGAGAGTACCGATCGACCGAGCGGCGTCTCGATCGATTTTCCGCATTCATCTCTCTCTCCCTCTCTCGAAAACCAGTGTATCAAACACTGGCGTTCCTCGGTTATTTCGAACAGAAGCCAGCGGCTCACATTGTGGAAAGGACAAACAATGAAACGGTTACGGGTACGTGTTAACGGTGGGCCATTGTTTCGAAACGTCGTACCCCGGACTCGTCTCTCTTCTCGTGTCGGTTGCCATCGTCGTCGTCGTCGTCGTCGTCGACAACGTACCGACACGACAGAACGATTCGCCACGAGGACAATGGGAACACGGAGGCTAGCCCCCGCTTCTCTGTTCCGCTTTTCCATCGAACGCCCGCGGTTTACAGACGCGCGTGAATCTCCTCTCTATCTCGCGGGGTATGGCGTATTGCATCCTCTTCGGCAATCCGCCACCGGATAAAACGACTTTCAATAGTGAAGTAACGTCGCCCTTCACGCCCTCATCTACGTTTCTCACCCTTTTCACCGATCAAATAATGGGAACAACACGGCGAAACTCCATGTCCATGATCCACTTTCCTATAAAACTCTGTCTCGTCGTAAATCAGTTTTAAGTAAAGTCAGCTAATCAAAAATCTTATGGATAACGTTAAATAAATAAATAGAAAATAATGATAATCTTTCCCTCTCTCCCGCTCTACTTCTCGACGGTTTGATTCTCAACCGCAGATAACTCTACAGGCTGTCTACCTGCAACGGTGAGCTATCCGCGTTAACGTAACTTCAGGTACTCAGCGACGTGTGTGCCAAAGATAGGAGGGCATCGGTTGGTTCCCGGTGCACGCGATGTAAAGTACGTACATACGCGCTACACAGATAGTAGGATAGGCGGGCGGAGAACTCGTGCACCGAGTGTAGAGTTATACCGGACGGCCTCGAATCGCAACCTCGTCGCCTATTAGTTTCGTATGCAGAAACGGCCAGGAGTGGAGAATCTCAAATGCGCCCTCTCTCTCTCTCTCTCTCTCTCGCTCTTTGGTGGCGATATATATAGTGGCTCTTCAACAACCCTTCCCACGCACTGCGCCTGCTGCGCTCGGCGGTTTAACGAGAATCATATCTGCCACATCAGACACAGCTGATGGCTCGTCCTGCACTCGATGACTCTGGCTCTGACAGAGGATACAAAGTTGCTTCTCACCGCCACTCCGAGCATTTAATACCAAAGCCTTGATAAATCGTTGTCCCAATTTCGCGAAGTAACGCAAGTTATTCCACTTTCCGATATACAGAAAAAAAAAATGGACACGAATGAATGTGCTTTTTGTAATTCAGGAGAACAAAACAGGTATTTCCATCAAAATCTAGGCCATTCTTCTTCGATTTGCGATAATTTCTCCGTGTTACATACTAACAGTCGTGTCCTTTCCAATAAAAGGCCCGGAGATGGTCGTTAACCCCTTCGAGAGGCGATCACATCCCGTTTCCCCTGAAATTCACCCGTGTCTCTCTGGACAAATACGGTATCTGATTTGGTGGAAGCTACGCTCAACTTCCGGCAGATATCTCGTCGCTGTTTCTCTGATTTGGACGGGTTGCCATGGCTGTTTATTTATGCGTACACGAACCGATACGTGGGAGCTCGTAGTGTTATTGGGAAACAGTTGATGTTCACATTGGGAAGGGTATTAGTTGTAGTAGCAGCGGTAACAGCAGCGACAGTAGCGAAGGGGGGAAGAGGAGGGGGCGCCTGCGGAGGCCGGACCACCCCCGAAAACGAAATATATTGGCATTGTGGCGGGCCGACGCGCGACTCTCGCTTCTGCTGGCCCCGATCTGTCACACAAATCACCCCTGCCACCAGCCTGCCCTCCGAACGTTGCAGTACATTCGTATATATAGCGTGCAAACCTCCTCCTCTCCCTCCGATCCTCGTGCCTGTCTGTGCTCCCCGTTCGTGTAATTTCACAGCTCTGCTTCATCCCTGCTGACCAGATCCACGCCCTTGTTGCGGCTCGGTAACTCCAATCGCCCGTGGAACTGTAACAGAACGCTTTTAATTATCGAATTTCATATAATTTAATCATTTAATACGTCCCCTAAATCTACCATAACGAATTTTACAGGAAAAATCTCCGTGCCCATCTATTTTCCCATTTTTACTCTTCCTCCGCGTAGGTTTGATCGTAAAACACTCGCAGAAAAATTAAAGCATGAAGAATTTTCGATTGAAGGGTCAAATTTTAGGTACGATAGAAAGGGTAGGCAATAATCTATATATGTTCGTAACAGGAATTCTGATTTATAGCGTATCTTCCAGTGGCAAATTACTCGAGCGATAGAGTCGCAGAAATATAAAATTGCATCGCTAGGGGACGCTGCACTTTCGAGCGATGCTCTATCAACCCACGAGAACCTCGAGTTATCGAGTCGATTGAGTTTCTCGTGTTCTGGCAAAACGAAAAATTTCTAGTGGATCATATATATATGTATAGGCGAACGGAGAAATGAACGAAGAGAAGAGGCTCTGCCACTATTTCCTATATCCTTCACAATATTTTATATACACCGCATTATATACTGCGAAGACCACTCCGGCTGAATGCTCGTCGGGGAGATGTTCCAGATAGACTTTTTCAAATTTATCGCTAACTTTTGCACTGCGAGGGAAGGTGAGGCAACGATCCAGCGAGATCCAGAGAGCGTATTAGACGATGAGACACGGACGGTGACTTTATCGATATCGCAGACCGTAAAAACGTAGCACATCGCGAATTTTGCAAGTGCATATCCTCTCGATGTGTTCGAAGATAAGGGGAGCTATCTGGGAAACTACAATATTCTCCGTAAAAACACCACAAATTTTATATCCTCAAACATAGGTATCTTTATTTTCCCCAATTGTTTTGTTCAAAACATTTTTATCTCACTTTCCTATCATCCTCAAAAATATTCTAAAACACACAAAAAAAAAAGTGCGGAAACGTTGAAAAAAATTGTGGAAATTGATATTTATTTTCTAATTAACCCAGGCCGAGAAATTCAGGTGATTACTTTTCCAAAAAGTAATCACCTGAATTTCACATCTCACTTTTTCCGCCACAAAGTCTGTGAGTATCATTTCTCATCTTCCATTTTTCAATCTTCCAAAGAAACCGGAGTACCGTGTGCTCTTCAGCATCTGGAGACTCGCGGGTAGCGTTTTTCCCGTTGAGCTGCGTTTACCACGTAATAAATCGATTGCGGGAAGGTAAAGGTTCTTTGGATTCTGCGAAGCATAGTGAAAAGGGAAACGTTTCTCTGGAGAAACGTGAGCGAGAAAGAGATCGGAAGCACAAGAGAAAAAAACAGCGAAGGGAAGAGACGAAAGGTCCGGAAGCGCAGCAGCGCTAACCGGAAGCGGCGGACCTTCCGCTCCCAATTTCCAGCTTCCATTCTCACAGTCGCGTTGTTGAACAACCTCCGCGTGAGGGATTGTACAGCAGTGAGTGCTGCGGATCGTTCGAGTCCTCAGCATTGTTTCATCTCCCAATGTACAGGCCCCGCCGCGCGGCGCGGAAGGTTCGTTCCATTTTCCTGGTCCACAGTTTTATCAGTTTTTTTTTAACACACCGAACGGACGCGTCCTTTCCTAAACGTTTCTCTGGGGGGGGGGGGGGCAAACCCTGCGTGTACGCTCTGGAACACCGCGAATACACGGATCGACACACAATCGATACCTCGTTCTCGTCGAGCTTTTCGCTATGTATTTTCCCCATTTTTTTTTCTCGTTGTTTCGCTCTCTTCTCGCACATTTTGTTTTTATTTTTTTATTTTTCCCTTTATCCACCACTCGTGTTCAACTAGTCTCTTTTATTTTTAGTATATTTTCGTTCGACGCCATTCGTTTGTCCGAAGCGGGCGCGAGCATTCGGCCGGGGTATCGATTATCACGCTTTTCATTGGAAGTATTACGGACAATAAAGCGTTGCGCAATCCCGGGACTGCAACGAGAGCGGAGGTTGGGAGCACAGCTCTCGCTCTCTCTCCCTCTCTCTCTCGATGCCTCGAATTGTTCGCACTCTCTGCCAATTCCCTCCCCCTTTCGCCCCCTCCTCCTCACTTCTCTTCATTATATAATATATGTATATAAAACATATATATATATATATATATATGACTACGTTGAACGCTTCGTGAATTGAGTGTGGATACGCGGAGAGACAACGAACGCCCAGAACTCCCTCACACCTGGATGAACCAATATAAAACGCGATTTAACCGTGCCAAAACTGGAAAATAAATTATGGCGGGCCGGGCAGAAGGAAGGAGGGCCCCGCACGGGAGAGAATAACTGAGCGGGAAAATCGACGAAGCGACTATCCGGTCGCACGTGGCGATGAGAGTTCCCAGTTCGCGGTGAATATTGCTCCCGCTCCCTCCTCGCCTCCTCCCGAAACTCTCCTCTCCTTTTCCATTGTCAATTTTCCATCGCAATATTCACAGCCACGCTCCCGTTATAATCGGAAAGTCATTTATTATTACGTGGTCTTTGCGTTGCGTTGATTAAAATTAATTCTGACCGGTGTTCGTGAACTCACCGACAGCGCATTTCGCTTCTTCTTCATTGCGGATACTCGGTTTTTTCAGGGAATTTTCGGCTCTCCAGATTGACAGAATTCTACGAAATATCCAATGGAATTTTTTGGAAAATTTGACTGTGCCATGGCATGTGAGAAAAAAGTAGCGAAAAGCTGATACTCAGGCTTTTATTTTTATAAGCGATGGAAATATGGAAAAAAAAAGAGAAAATGCCGGCACCCATTACACGATTACCTTGATGCATCCTTTTCTTGTTATCCGGAAATGGGATGCCCGACTTCAAGCGAAATAGGGCGTTGTAGAAAAATTTCTAAGTATGGGAAAAGTCGTTTTCCAAGATTGCGCGGTGGCTTCTTCGTTACGGCGGGGATGCTGAAGAGGGGAAAGGTCCTGGTAAGCTCTCTCGCTGGTACGAAGAGAGCGACCGCGTTCCTTGCCGGACAAAAGAACGATGATGAATCGCCGCTTGATGATGACAAGAAACTCGGGCCACCTTCTTCGTGGTTCTCTCCGAACGAAATGTCGCGCAGTGTGCTTTCCGCTCTCGTTCTCCACGTTAAAATTGCGACGTCCTTACTTCAATATCCTTTCTCTCTCTCTCTCGTCTTCCCCTAAAGTCCCCGCGACCCTGAGGAAAAAGTTGCGCCAAGGTGGAGAACCGGTCTAAAGATAAAGATGAAAAGTCAGACTCGGTTACGGGACAAGTTGAGCAGGTTCTTCGTGGTAAGGCAGTGCGATTAGTCTCACTCGCGTCCGGCGCAGGTTGTGACAAAGGGTTTCACGAAAAATTAGAGAAAGTCATGGGAGAAAGACGGAGAAAAGTGGCGAGAGAGCAAGAGAGCGACGATGGAAAGGAATTTTTCCGACCCGAAGTCGTGAGAATCACGCCGCTATCCCTGATGGCGTTCTCCATAATAAATTCGTTTATCCGACGTTTCTCCTTCAACCCTCTTCGCCATTCTTCCGATTCTGGTCCATCGCAAGAGCCGAGCGCTCGCGAATACTCCTCACTTTTGTTCGACTACGCGACGCCACTGAAAACTCCGGGGGGAAAAAAGGAAAGGCAAAGTGAGTAAAACGTTTCCATTTGCGCCAAGCTTTTCAATTATAAAGTATTTCACTTCGAGTCTCTGCGTTCGCTTCATTCCCATCCGCAAACGCTGAGAATTCGTGTCTCTTTTCCCTCGCCCTTCATGGATACTCTTCCAAATTCCCACTTCCTCACAATGGCCCAATTGTAAATTGTCGGCTTCGACAGTTACAAGGCACAATTTACAAGGTAAACATGGAAATCCAGTTGGAATCCGATGTCCGCGGTGGATAACGCAAACCCGAAGACTTCGTCCGAGGTTCTTCGGTGAGACTCGGGGAACATCCTGTCCTCGTGGAGAAGAGATGAAAATCGAGGAATTTGGAAATCGATAAGACACCGTTTGCCGGTGGAGCTTTGCGGCGAGGATATCCTCGCGGGCATCTCAACCAACGGCACCGATTCCCTGAGGGACATTCCCTCGTTATCGGGAATGTCGTGTCGAATCCGGTGAGAATTCAAGCCAGCGAATCCCGCACGGCCATCTGCCGGTGGAGTTACGTTTCCGGTTGGATAGCTCGAAACTCCGCCGTCAGAAGTCTCGTCGGCGTCGTCGCGGAAACTTTGATTATTCCTCTCGAGCCCCTGTTTTCATTGGTCGAGACCCTCCAGGTTCCGGTGAATATTGAGAAGGGAGGGAAGGAAAACCGTGTATAAAGACTTTATACTTGTTGCTCCGGTTGAAGAGCGCGGTTATTCCTTTTAAACGGGGTACATGTGGAATTGAAATCTGGTCTAGACTTTCGAAGTGAAAATTCTCCCTTTCCCTTGTCGATCGTCGGGGGAGGAACACGGCTGACGGGGGGAAGTAGTACGTGCTCTCCTCCGACGACGCGCCTCGCTCTTCAGGTTCTTCGTATACGTATATAGTTCTCTCGGTGGCCTGCAAAATCCTCGAGGAAGCCTATATCGAAGAGGAGAGCGGAGAGGAGAGAACTCTCCTCGGGTGAGAGTCGTTCGAACGGCGGTGGTTGCGGTGTGCTGCTTGCGGTGCGGTGGTCGATCAATGCGCGATGGTCCGCGCGTACGCTCCTCTCCTTCCTCCGTTGGCCTCTCGAACCCTCGAGAGGCGAAGATACGCCGTCTAAAGCGCGCGATTCTACGCTGCGGATTGTCGAAACTTCGTTTCTCAGCTCTTCTTCCCTCCCCCTCCTCTTTATACCGCAACTCCCACTCCCTGTTCTCCGAAGGCCTTTCCCCAGGCTCTTCTGCTCTCCTCTTCGGCCTCCTCTTCTCTTTCATATTCCGCAGAGCGGCCGTCACGAAATATACCGGCAAAGATTGCCTTCTTTCCTTCTTTCCATCCTCCTCTCCTTTTTATCTCCTCCTTCGCACTCCGGACAACGTGAAAACGTCGAGGCCTGCAACCAACGACGGGATCTTAACGATCGACACGTTTCCGGACACGTTTTCAGCCCGCCAGTTTGATAACCGTCACGTGGCTCGACTGACTTCAATAAAACAAATATCCGAGAGAACGAGACGTCGTCGTCGAGTATCGCCCACGCGTCGAGGAGGATTTTAATGAAAGGCTGGGGGTAAGAAAGGGGCCTTTTCGCTGCGGATGTACGCGGTGTGTCCTCGGGGCTGATTAAATAAAATTGATTGACGTGTTGTTGTGTATTATACGTCTACGTATTTTTGTCGGGGAATTCTCGCCGAGATGATAAAGCAAGAACGATGGTGTAAGGGGAAGGCGGGTATTAACGGGGAGGAAGAGAATAAAAGAGGGAAGTTAAAGTGTGTGGGGTGAGTTTTGTCTGTTCATTTGGGGAATAACGAAGTTACATCCGAAGCGGCTAACCCAATCATCCAATCATTCGGTCACCCTTCTCCCTATCGAGCTTCTCCCTCTACCTCCCTCCCGCCCCCTTCGATTCTCCTCGACCACTGGTACTCTCGTTGTCTCGATTTCGACCTTTCAGCTAGGCTCGCTATATTCCACAGCCATTTCACCAGACCCATTTTCTCTCTCGCCACATCCAATTCGCGGTCCCGTTATTTCGCCCGAGCGAAACTGCACTAGTAACCACCCAGAACGCGCCCCCCTGCCTCCTTTCGCCCTGTTCTCCCCTTTACCGAAGCGTATTACTCGAAAACGAGACACCGCTATGTGGATATTAGCATCGCGACTTGTGAGAGTTCAACGGTGAATATTGGAGTCTCGCTACGGAATTGCAACTACAATTCTCGCGATAATATCAAAGCCCAGCGATTCGAAAATTATCCGAAGCACTGTTTTTCATTTGTGCAATTGCTCGCCTGATTAAATCCTATTAAATGAGTCAGGCAATCTTTTAACCCAGATTTTTATTGTAATATATACAGGTAATATAATTGTTGTAATATATGTATTTTTTTTTTTTTTTTTTTTTTTTTCATTGTAGAATTGATAAATAAATAAATAATGATTCAGCTGTTTAATAAAACGTCAATCACTCGAGGATAACTGGACGAAAAGCGCGACGTATGTTCGAGGAGAATGTAAAAGCATCGAAATTCGCTTCATCTGCATTTCTCCGCAGTTTTTGAGACACCCGGTGTAGAGTGCAACGCCCGAGATGCATGCATGCACGTCGTCGACATCGTCGTCGTCGTCGTCGTAGGAATATGCAATTTTGCAGGTTTCAGCGATCGGTACGAGGCGGAGAAGAGGAGGAGGAGGAAGGGAAGGAAAGGGAAGAGCAGCGACGACGGCACAAGACACGCTGAATCGTGACATCACGAAGCGAGCACCTCGATACACCCTCGACCGTCACGAATATCTCGAGGGGTCTGACGGCGCAAGGGACCATCCACAAAGTAGGCTAAGTACCTTGCGCTTCCGCTTCGTTTTCCGTTGGTTCGCTAAGCCCGCTCGACTACAAGTACCAATCCCTCGGGCGACGCTGGCCAAACGCCTTCGAATATTATTCCCCCCTCGTTCCCTCCGTTCCCTCGCTTTGTTTTCCTCGGGCGACGCATAATAACACAAAGATTGTGGTCCAGCTGAAATACGAAGAAGAAAAAGAAGCCCAAGGAGAGACAACCCGAGACTCCGAGATCCCGAAGAGAGATTCCACCGAATATCCCACTTTTCGGGATAAGAGGAAGAAAAAAAAACACACACACACACCGACAGTGAAGAAAATATCGTTGTCCCAGGCTATGATTGTCCAAACGCAATTCTTGTCCGAATAATACGATATCAAGAATTGTGTGGGGACATCAGCGCTTGGGGCGCGGATCAACAATCTTCCCACGCAAGAACGGAAATACGTCGTAAGGAAATACTTGTAATAAAAAATTTAACAACTTTTTTAAGGAAAATTTTTTGCATACGCACAAATCTCGAGATGCCGACTTTAAAACAGAGTATTTTACATAACGAATTACGAATCCTTTCTTCCAAATACACAGGAAAAAATTATTCAAATTACACTGGTCCGAGTTCTGGAATTCCGCGGGAATGTAAACGTTATTCCTCTTCGTAATGCGTACACCAATTAAATTGTGTAACAGCTCATGTATTAATTTATTTCAAGGGAAGCTGTACAGCGAGAGAGTCTCGCGTAACCAGCGAGCGGACAAGAAAAGCGAGAACGCGGAATAGCTTAGATGCCGTCGCGATTAACCCGAGGGGTGAAGCCTCATAGACCCGGTACACCTTGAGAATTTCTATCGCAAAAGCTGAGCGCATAGCCCACCTAACGCACGTACCAAACCACCACCGGAGGTTGTTATCGTTGCTTTTATTATTATTATTACTGGTACTATTACTACTACGACTACCTTTCTTATTATTATTATTATTATTATTATTATTACCATAACCATTACGTCGCTAGAAGGGTGAAAGCCGCTGTAGAATACCCTCGAGGCTACCCGCGGCCACCGACGAAAGGGAAAGAGCGAGATACTCTCTCTCGGAGTATGAAAAGGAAGCAGTAGAAATAAGTTGAAGCGTTCTCGATTGAGTTTCAAAATAGCGACCGATAGTCCGCACGACTTGGAAAAACAGGGAAGCGTGCCAACCTTCGGAAAACCTCGAAAAGCTTCGTTTTATTAAAGTGGTAAGGTAGAGAGGAAAAAGGAAAAATAATGAAATTGCTAAGGTAAACAGGAAAGGAGAAAGGGGAAAAAAAAAAGAAAAAAAAATACAAAAGTGGTGGACAGGAGTGGATGCAGATGGAGGCAACTTTGAGCTCGGTTTGTGTACACAATGTGGTTGTAGCTCGCGCGAAAAAGCTCCCCGAAAGGATATGATACTTGAGGGATGAGAAGGGGGAAAAGAGAAAAAGGAGGAAACGCGTTAACGGGGGACTCGGCAAAGTGGATATGGACGCGAGAAGAGAGATGATGTATCGCGCGATGTTGCACTCCGGGGGATGATGGGAAGCTTGCGGAAAACTCTGAAAACCCTCGGCAACCCTTTCGGCTAACGCTTTTATTCCCTTTCCTTTACTTTACTTTCCATTTTCCTTTTTCTTTCTTCAGCTGGCTCCTTTTTCCTTTCGCAATGTGTGCATAGGAACGTTACGTACATGCAACGTTCACCACGTACGAGACACCGACACACTGGATATATTACGCTGCCTGGATTTTATCCCGTATAATGCACTTGTTACTTATGCAGATAGTACGAGAGGAGGAAGCAGAAGAGAGGGAAGAGAAAGGGGAAGAAAAATAAGAGACGACGACGACGACGACGACGCGCGGAGAGGAGCGAGGCGTCGAGAGAAAAATTTCCTACCCGCTAGCTGACGAGGTTGTCGAGTGCAAGGGGATAAAAATCAGGGAAGAATATTGTACGAGTGTTGGCACGGGAATAATATACACTTTCCTTCGCGCGCGCCCTGAGATCGCACATCATTTGGAACGCTGGTGTTTTTTTTTTTTCTTTTTCCTACCGCGAACGAGTCTATTGGACTCTGTTAATTGAGTGTTCCAGTCTGTGATGAAGACACCTGGACGTTAAACTGTGTTTTTTTTTTTGTTCAGCTTGTAAAATATGCTTTGGTGGAGAAAGTTTTAATTTCTCCGCCGTTTAATCGTGTAAGAAAGAATGTCCTTTCATCTCCACAGAATTACAAGATCTTCCGTTTCTTGTCTTTCACTTTTATCGCCTACTTCTTCAGCGTGTAACCCGATGATAAATCAATTCAGACTGCCAATTTCCGTCGCGTCAAAACGCCCAAGAATTTCCATGAAATCTTTCACTCTTCGTTTGCGCGCGCGTGAGCTTCGGAAAGAAGCGCACTCCGAATCCGAACTCCGTGTTTTGTTATTCGAGCGGGAATTTTTCCGGACGCGGCGGCGGCAAAGTTTCAGCGGCTTGAATTATCGTTTCTCCGGGATGGTTCGAGCACTTGTGGCGGCCGATGGAAGCGATAAAAACTGCAGGTTTTTATCTCCGCAGCTTCTCCTCCCCGCCCCACTCCCTCATACTTCCCAACGCCTTCCGCTCCTTCTCCCCCCGCACGTTACGCCGGCAGAACTTTAATCAGCGTCAATTACTTTCAAGAAAGAGCAGAAGACTCCGCGAAAGAGTCTCTCGGCTGCTGTCGAGCATTCGCACTGTTTAACTCTCCTCCTTAACACGAGCAACGCGATACGATACTTCACTTCTCGAGAAGCGCCGAGAGGAAAATTCAATTTTAAACGTACGAGTATCACTGCCAGGAAAGAAAGAGAGAGAAAGTCGCTCTCTCCTAAGATAAATTATCGCTATACAGATGAGAGAGATACAACGCTTGTGGAGAGTCAAGGAGAGGATCGTTGGAAACTGGAAAAGTTACTTACGCCCGTTAGTTGAATACCTGCCGGCCAATCTGCTAATTGAACTCGTCGTCGTCGTCGTCCTCCTCCTCCTCCTCCTGCTTCTCCTCCTTCTCCTCCTTCTCCTTCTCCTCTCGAGTTACCCCTAAAATTTTAAATTAATCTAATTAGCCGTTCAATTACCATGTCCACGATGAGATTACGCTAATCGTATTATACAGGTCGTACAATTAGTGGGCGACCCCTCGACCGTTCTAAACGTGCCACGAACGCGAGTTTCCACTGTGCGTTCGCCACTTCCTCCCCGCGCAAAAGGTCTCCCGCTCCCTCCGCGCTTCCTTGTTACACTCTCGCGGTTATGCCTCCTCTCCTCTCCTCTCCGTGTTACTACGGGACTAACTTATCGCGATATCGAATACTCCAAGCGCGCGCCCTCGGCTTATCGCACCGCACCACGTGACTGCGACTCCCTGATAGGATCCCTTATCAAACGGTAATTCAATCGTCGCGCTCCGTCAAATATTAATTCGTGATATCAATTACGTGAACACGAACATCCTAAATGAGTCGAATTGTTGGCCGATGGGATCTCGTGGTCGGTGTATCTACAAATTGACTTGGGTAATTAGGCCACGCGGGTTTCTAATTACGTAAGGTTAATGAATTTCGCCCTCTATCGCCGGATCTTTAAGGAAACATGGGAGAAGGAACTTTAAGGAACATGGTTCGTCAATGAATTTTTCGACATCTTGTGCATACGTAGACACAAATTCAAGTAGAGGAAAATCTCGAGTGTTTTTTGCGACCAATTCGCCCAGCGAAATCTCGAGATAAAATATGAGAAAGGAGGTGGAGGATGAAGAGAGTGAAGGGCATTCGTTTGGCAACTCTTCCAGTATGAAAAATCAGCTGTAAGCTCAAAGACGTTTTCTCTGTGACTGTGTTCTTCGTCCAGTATTACAGAGACTCAACGAAAGACGCTATTTATGTGGAGGGGAGACCTTCTTCTTCCCTACGTTTTCCTCATTTCCAGAAGCTTTCCAGCGCACCGTATAAAACATAGTACGTAGCATGGAGGATCCGAATGTATATATGTATACGAAAAAACAGAGGATACTACAAAAGGATGTAAGGCTGCGTTATATGTATCCCTTTGCACACAACCTTTCACTATATTTCAGCACGTGGAGAGCACATGTAAAAGGCACATAAGCTCCTCGTGTGTACACCGCATATTCTCGGCAAACATGTGTACTTTATATACATATGTCGAAAATGTATGTATAGGATATGGTGTACATACATCGTACGTGAAAGCCAGTTGCGAAAAGTTATGTTTTCATGGATCCTTGAGAAAAGTAGTTTACCCTCTCTCTCTTTTTCTCTCGGTATCTCTCCTCTTCTTCATCCGGATTCTCTGCGTTTTCTTTTTTTTTTTTTGTTCTTTTCCCTTACCCTATCTTCTTTCCTCATCTTTCCGACGATATATCTCATCCTCTTGGCCTTAAAGTCGTAGCGGTACTGCAAAAGGTATACCGACCAGCATTTTTCTCCTCTCCTTGGAAAAACGGAACTCGTTTTGCAATAGCTCTGTGTGCTTCGCTCCGAGACGCGGAGAAGGAAAAGGTGGGAGAGGAGGGGGAGGAGGAGGTCAGAAGGGTCGCTAAATCTCGAGCGGCCGATCGCCTTCGGGGGTAGAAGAGCGTTCGAAGGATAAGAGAATTATTCGAGTCCTACGTACAGGCGAAACTGCTTCTGCTGCTGGTCCTCCTCCTCTTCTCTCTTTCTCTTATTATTCTCGTGTTCCCCTTTATCTCGCTTCAACCGCCACCGCTGCAAAATGATATTTCTCCTTTCGAAAGAGGATCGAGAAGAAATCGCGGCCTCGGCTGACTGGACGCTGACTCGATTCCCGCATTCGCATTCTTATTCTTATTCTTCGCTGCCGCGTGCACTCGAGAAAAATTCTAGAAACGATTTTCTGGGTTTGGCGCATATGTGGGAAATTGAAGATCCTCGAAAAATAGTGAAATTCACAGAGTGAATTAAACGGGGATCATTAGTGCGAATATTATTTAGACTGATATTTTTGCTTCCTCAGATCAAAAGATTTCTCTTCGACAATATTTAACAAAAAAAATTGAAAATTGCAATCTTAAGATCCACGGGAGCGTAATTTTTCAGAAATAACTTTTCACGTACGTAAATAAAATGATTTCGAGCGGAGAGACGTCAAGACCCGAGGCAGCGGACGACAGGAAACATAGAAATTCAAGACTCGAAGAAAATCCCATGGGTCTTACGAGGCCAGAGCAAACCCAGCGGCCGACAACTCTCCTATTTCGCATCCACGTTCAAATGAAAAAAAAAGAAAAAAAAGGAGAAAATGGACAGGAACTGGATGCACGAAGAAGAAGAAGAAGAAGACCAGGCTGGGAATGAGAGGGTTGATACGTGTGCGGAGAACGAAATAAGGCGGCCAGTACAATAGGCTACCTCCTGATGCTTCTCTCTTACGTACGAGAGAAAAAGAGAAAGAGAAAGCAAAAAAAAAGAAGAAAAGCTGGAGAATGTGCCACGATTGTCCGAGAATGGCACCGACATCGGGCCAATAATGTACGCGGGTCGCCCGAGTCCCGAGCAGCACGCCAAATATTGGCGACTGTCCAAATAAACCCTCTCGTGGCCTCCTCCTTCTCCCCCCTTTCTCATCTGCTTTATTTCTCCCTTTCTTATTCCCTTTTCTCTCTAACCGATCCAGCGGAACGTGTGAATTTGGGTATTCTTCCTCCGCGTCACGAGTAACCGACGGAAAAACGGGACTCTAGTCGCAGACGCTTTTTCGAGCTTTACTTTGGCCCTTTTCGAGCCTCGCGTGTGCTTCGGACGTTCGCCACTACTTATACCTTCCCTCCCTATATTTCTCAGCGTCTGGCATGGGATATCTTGCCGGCAGACAACACGCGGCCTCCAACCTTCCAGGAGACACGCTGGCTTAACTCGCCGCGTTACGTGCGCTCGATGAACGCCCGATAGAATTGTTACTATAGCTTATTCACTGTGTAGTTGTGCATCGAGCTTTCGACGTCTATTTCTCAATTTTTTTCTTCAAGGCTTAAAGATATTTTCCGTCGTCTATTTTTATCGCCACTCGAAAATCGGATACAATTTTTTTGAACTTTTTTAGCAGCAGGAATTCCATTTGTTACAGTAATTTATTAATAATATTTACCAGTATGTTTAATGAAAATTCGAAACTTCCTGTACTTTTTTTGAGTCACATTTTGTTTTTTATGTGAAAAGGGGGATTTTTTGTGTTGAGAGTATAAATAAATAAAAATCGACGGAACGCCGTTTTGGGATAAAATCTGGTTAATTGTGAAAAATATCGGACAAAAAATGGTTAAACTGATGGAGAATGGGTCGTATGTATAGCGTCACCGAAGCATAGGGCACCGGGTTAAGGGAAGGGGGAAACACGGAATAGGATCAACGAGAGAACACCGAGAATACGATCGGATCGCGATATCCACAATAATTTCAAAACGCTCTCCTCTCCGAGTGTGTTTCTCTTTCGTTTAAGCTTATATTCCGGGCAACTCGTACCCTTTCCCTCCGGAAATACGTACGCGAGTCGTATCGAGCATCGATACACACGATGCATCTCGAATTCGCTCTCTCGCAAGCGTTCTATCTATCGTATCGGAAATTCTGGTGCTTACGCTTCGGGCTGACTCGAGATAAAGGTGATTCCGGTCATTCGCATCGGGATTTCGTCCTTGGGTGGAAATTGTTGGCTTCCCGGATGTCGTTTGCCTACGAAAAATATAGAATGAGATAAATTTTGGGATAAAAATTGGATAGCGGGGATAAAATAGCCGTGAGACAGATACGAAACGTTAGGGAATCATTGGAATCAAAATAACAGTGCTGAAAAATATTAAATTGCGACTGTGAAATTTGAGAAAAAAATAAAAATAAATTTTGTATCGGAATCGATATTCCATAAAAAAAAACTTTTCAATTTTCAAGTAAACTCTCGTAACTCTGAAAAGATGTAATCATCTCGGAGGAAAAGAATGTTTGTCAAAAACAAAATTTGCCGTGATATATCGCTGTTTGTATATTAAACCATTTACGGATTTTTTTATCAAAGTTTTATAAACTTTCTTGAAGTAATTAGCAATTTCTTCGCGATACATAGGTACAAACTTTCGGATAGATCCTGTAAATTAAATGCTCAACGTATCTCTCGGACATTCCAGCTTTAAGCAGAGAAGTTGCTCAAACTTTTCAGAGACTTATGCAAAAAGAGAACAATCTGTTACATCGGGTTAATACAAATTAACTGGAAAACTCTGGTGAGAAAATACACGAGTAATAGTCTCGTCGGATTCCACGACTGCAATTATCAAGTAGATTTTCTCAAATAAATTTTCATCAAACAGAAATACTTCATTTTTTGGAGAACCAAATTAAAAAATATTATTCCATGCTTTCAAATAAAAAATATATCGTACTATATTTTCTTTACGTTCGAAATTTGAAGTATTTTTTTATCTAAAAAAAAACAAAAATATATCATCAGCGCTTCGTGAAGTTATTCGCGTGTCGTAAATCGATATACGAGATAAGTGAAAGATATAGAACTTCCGGAGTTCGATCAGCTCGTAAAATAATTCAACAAAGTACTTTCGAATTACGCCAAGTGACAAAGACTCTCTTCATTCTCGCGGCTTCATCAACGTCGAGAGACTCCTAAATTCTTCGCGGCATTCACTCCCCGGCGATAAATTAAAGTACCCAACTGTAAGCACCCACAAAAGTAAACAAGGCAACTAGCGAAAGTTTTAATCGCGTCAAGTCCGACCGACAGTTTCACCGCGAAACCGCGCGTGGCGCTCGCGTCTAGCTCGCGCATTACCGATCGCAATTAATATTCAAATATCCTATAATTCCACTTGGCAAATGGCGTCAAAACGATGAATAAAACATTCGTGTTAACGTCTCGGAATATTATCAGCAGAAAACAACAAATATATCATGAAACCGCGACGAATGACATTAGATTTTGGGTCACTCCAAAAGAAATACGCGGTATAATGTATCAAAATAATAATTGCAATTCAAAAATTCGCTATTACTAAATAGTGATACAAAGAATATTGAATAAAATTAGAATCACGCGAAAAAGGCGAATTAAAATAAATCTCCGAGTTAAAATTTGATGTTGCGATATTTCCCAAAATCGTGGATTCGTCACTAATTGGATAACTTTTCCTTAAAATTAATTATCCCGGCTTTTTGGTGAATGGCTTCTCTTCGGGCGGAACTAACACCGAAGATTGTTACAACGTTATACAGAAGAAAATACACAGGAAGTTGGTACATGTCTCGCCTCTGTGATTTCGTCCAACGTTCAGACCCTCCTACGTTCCCGAGCTATGACCCATCCTCGCTTGTACCGAAGTTTTCTAGTCGGGTGTAGCCAGGTGTCGAGACACGGACTGTAAGCGATATAGATTGTCAAAGTTCACGGAAGCCAGAGAGCGAGACGCTCCACTGCTTGAGATAGAGATTCCAAGAGAGCGAGGGAGAGACATTCAGAGAGAGAAAGCAACTGATATTCAGGGAGAAAGCGAGGGAAAGCGACTGATATTCCGGGAGAAAGGGAGAGAAAGCAACGAATATTCAGGGAGAAAGAGGGAGAGAGCGACAGACATTCAAAGAGAAAGAGAGGGAGATTGTGTGAGGATGCTTGCGAGAGATGGTGGAAACTGTTGGCCGCAGAAGCTTCGCGGAGTTTGGTAGAGGGTAACTTTCTCTCGGTGCTGCTGCTGCTATTCCCTTGCACGTTTCGCTTCTCCATCCTTTTCGCCGGTATCTTCCGTTTCATCCTCATCGTCTCAACACGACTCACTTCCAGGCAACGTCTTTGTTTCACCCTGAAGGAGAACGGCGCGTGCGGAAAACCGTGATCACCGCGGCAACCTGAAAGAGAGAGTGAGATAAAGGCAGGAGGCATCGGAGTAGCAGCAGCACCTATAAAACCAGTAAAGCCAAGTGGTTACCGCCGCACGAGGTCAGACACTTTTTTATATCGCGCTACTCGGGCAACGAGTGAACAATAGGAAAACATAGCAACTTCTAAACCCGTATGGAAAAAAATAAAAGTGGTCGGAAATCCGGAAAAGCACGTAGCAAAAGCGCAACAACGCGATGACTGATACGAAATTTTATGGGAATTAAAAAAAACGTATTTCCATCCGCAATTGCCAATTATTTTTTCCAATACCCAAAAGAAAATAGGAAAAAAAGAGAAAATTGTGTCCTCGCTATTCCCCATTTCTATTTGTTACAAATTTAAATTCCCTGATTATCAAATGTAATTGTAGAACGTTTTTGAAAAAATCGAAGTAGCCATTTATCCCATTTATTTTTCATGGCTTCGAGCGGATGTTTAAGGAGAAGCAAATGTTTGACAAAACGACTACGTGCTCCCGGAAGATTGGCGATACTCTTGACGTCGGTATATCCCATAATTCCTCCTCCCCCGCCCCCCGCCGCCTCGCGCAGAGACATTTATGGCAGACCGAGCGATTTCCTCGTCATCGCAATAAAGTATGTATACTGCGATATAGTAGACGCCGAGAAGGCGTCGGGGATATCCTGGGGAGAGAGGGAAGAAGAAGAGCGTACGAGTGGATCGAGGGTATAAACGAGGGTGAAACGAGAGAGCGTCAAAGTAAACGCGGTTTAACGAGGCGTCGTGACGGACGAACGATTTATCAAAATTCATCTTCTCGGGAGAGGCTAACTCGATTCAACGAGGCTATGGTTCGTTGGTACGAGATACAGAGCAGAGAGAGAAACCGAGAGAAAGGACAAGGCGGCGAATAAGAGGGAAGGATAAAGGCCTCGACTAACCGGAGAACGGAAACGAAGAAGGCGATCTCGCACTCGTTGCATGCTTTCTCGACTGTGCACCAAGCTAGATATCCTTCCTCCTCTTCCTCCCCCATCTTTTTCCACCCGTCCAGCGCACAGTCTACCAAAACGATAAAAATTCCCATAAAACGATAGTAAATTTTCCGAGGCGTACAGCCCTCCCGGCGCGTTATGGCTTTATATGTTTAAGGAATATCTCTAAGGGTGTGCTACGAGCAGTCGCAGCGTGTTGATTTTTCTCGGTGTGCTGTACAAAGAGTGTGGGAAGTCAGTGTAGTCGAATAGACATTGGGGAAGAAAGTACGAGGCCCGAGGAAATGAGGATTGCGCACGCGAATAGGGGGATGAAAGTTGTGCGTTTTTTTTTTTTTTCGTTTTTTTTTTTTTTCTTCTTCATCTTTTTCCTCAGTTTCCCCCGTCGAAAAGAGAAACGGAGGAGATAGTATTGCGAGTAACCTTTTGAGAAGCATCAAACCGTGCGTGCGAAGCTCAAGTTGTCGCTCGTAGGCATTTCGCGTGCGCCACTCTTTTTTCCCCCCTTTATTCCTTTTATTAGATTCCTCAGGCTCGTCGATCCTTATCGCATATCTCACTCGCCTTCGTTTCTCATATATGGAAGAAAAAGCCAAAGGGACAGACTCTTCGCCCCGGCGTTTGGCCCATTTACCACGAATGGACATTTGCGGATCTAATAAAGAAAGTTCGGGAGGAGGTCGTGAAAGCACCGGCGACAGACTTTCCTACCGATGACCCGTGAATCCGAGGCTCTCTCTCTCTCTCTCTCTGCTCTTCGCACTGATTTTTGGGAGAAGGGGAATGAGGCTTCTTCAGGAAAGAAACAGCTTGGACGGTGACGACAGGAGTGTGTCGCATCGAGAAAGAAAAGTGGCGAGGAAGCGAAGAGCATGAGGGATAAGGGATGAGAGAGAGAGAAGGGAGGGGAGAAGGTATAACGCTGCATCAACTCGTGAGCCAGCGGCCAAAGTGCTGGCGCGGCGGAGGCGAGGCACCATCTTGAAATCTCCGCGGTATCGGGTGTTCCTCGACCTATCTTTCCATCCCTGCGCACCCTCTTCAGGGTGGGAACGGGGCCAACCCGCTGCGACGTCTGTGCGAAGATCCTGAGGAGTTTTGGGCTCGCATCGCTTGGGGAAAACGCCTTCGAGAGAGATGGAATCTTCGAAAAACATAATCGGCAGGAAATTAGCCCGAGAAGAAAAGTCACAATCCCTTCGAAAAGTGCGAAAAGGGATCGCAAATTCCCAAGGAAAAGATCGTCATTGAAGCCCGGTTTCGTAAAGACTGTGACGAAGAGCTTGACGGAAGCTCACCCATATTTCGGAATCCCCGTGGGGCGAGAAGAAGAGGCAGATTGTGCATCACCCCCGTGGAAACTTCCTTCCAATGCACTTTGGTGAAGACGAAGAGCCAAGTTTCGCGTCCCTTCCCGAAACAATATACGAGAAGGAAGGAAATATCTCGTGGAAGAGAGATCATCGAACTCGCGAAGAGGACCTAGAAGGACCTGAGAATTCGGAGAAAACAGAGCGAGATAATTTGTGCGGGCGGTAATAGCTCGGTAAGGGTTGTCGGAACGACCAGCGGAAACAGACATTAGAACATTGCGGTGCGTCCCCGATGTGCGCGCCTACTGCACTCCTCCCCGAGTGGAGTTATCGCTCGGTGCGGCTAACCCGTGAGGCTGTTCAGCCGAAAATCGCTCCTCCCCACTGGCGTGTAGTCCTCCAGACGCCAACATCCTCTCGCACTCTGACCCCCTTCGAAAGGACCAAGCCTCTGACCACTTCCCTTTACCTTCGGACCCTGAAATACACGATTCTCAATAAAGCGACGATGCCTCATCGAATTATAGGCGAAATTCAATGCAATCCTTCGACAGGCTCTGTCGGCTCAGCAGAATTAAGTTCGGGGGATGAAAGGAGGGAAAGCCACGGGGATACGCTTACACGACGTGCGGGATATCGTAAGGGAACTCGGGATTCCTGGTGAAAGGTCGGGAGGAAAGGGGAGGAGGAGAGAAAAAAAAAGAAAGTAAGCTGTAAAAGGGGGGAAAGTCGGTATAGTATATCGCTCTGTGCACCGAGCCTGTTCTCCCTGCCCGGCATCGCTGATGACTCCGGTGCTCTCTCCGCGCCTCGCTGACTCCCTCCTCTTCCGCCCCCTCCTCCTTCCCTCTCGCTGCCAGACAAATTGCGAGAATTTCAATGCGAGAACCGCGCCACGAGACGAGAACCGTGACGACGTTCCCGCGTTGACGTACACGCCGAGTTAACAAATGAAGAAATAAAACCAGGGCGCAGTGCCTTCTCCTCCTCCTCCTTCTCCTACCTTGTCTTTTTCCGTTTTCTCCTCTTCTTCTTCGTTTTTCTTTTTTTTTTTTTTTCTACTTCCTTTCCTCCGGATTCTCGCACACTATCGCCATTTCTCCCTTTCTTTTACCCTCGTTGTGCTTCACCTTGTGTAGCTAGGAAAGTTTCAACGAGTCGAGAGAATGTGGAGCTTACGTCGCACGGGCGAAAGTCGATGCAGCAGCGGGGACGAAAGAAGAAAAAAAAATAAGCGGAAAAATGAGAAGGCGATATATACGCGTTCTGTGCTACAGTTCTGCACTCGAGCATAGGTTGAAGGGGGGCGCGTTCCTAAAAATAATAAAAAATAAAGTAAAAACAGCGGTGAGGGTAAAGAGCTTCGGGAACGAGCTATTTTTCAAAACTACCCTCCCTCCACCCGTCCTCCCCCCTTCGTACAGCCCTTAATAATACTAAATCCAATGGGAGCACACGAGAGCGAATCCGAGGCAACTTTCATATCACAACTTTCAATGACTGTTCATTTAACCCGCGAGCCCGGGAACAGAAATTAAACTATACAACGGTCCACATTGTCGAGACTTCCGGCTCTGGGAACGACGTTAAATTAGTGACTTCCATACTTTCCTCAATTAAGCCCCAACGCGATTAACATTTATCCGACTTTTCCTATTATCAAATAGGTCGGATATTAAGTTTACCTTCTGTTTTTATTTTTATTTTACAATTACACTAATAGCATGACAAACGAAAATTTTATACTACCAAACACCTACTAAAAAAAATATATATATCAATACATAAATAATTTCACAAAAATTCAAAACCTCTTCACAAAAAAAAAAAAAAAAATAGAAACAGTTTCGACAAAGAGAAATTCCACACTTTCGCTCCTCGGTCCCCAATTACCTCTCGCCTCTTCACGATTACCCACTTTTTTCCTTATCGTCACCGAACGACAAAAAATCTCCCAATTCGCATAAACCTGAACCACTGGATAATTCGTCTCTACGTCATAGAAACGAATGGACGACGGGACGATGAGAGAGTATACATTTTGTGTATCCGTCAGGTGGAGTGACGAGTGCGTCGCCTAGACAGTAAGTAATGCGATACCTACTCGTGTGCACTCATCGCACCTCTGACGTTATATACAAATTCATATATATATAAGTATGCACGTATGGAAAATACACGAGTAACTCTCAACGTAAGTGTTATGAGCTCGAGCGAGAGGGCTACATTTTTATCCAGGTAGGCAGGCTTAATGAAGAGAAATGTCGTTGACGCGTACGTGACATTCCCGTTAACGGGTTGGACTGCACGATGGAAGAAAGAAAATTACCTGCTGCTGTGCCCACGCAGCATTCGCACATCAGTGGATACATATGTATGTATATATGTGTAGAAATATATATGCGAGTAAATAGAACGTACGTACGTGAGGTAGGCAGGAGTCACGATCGTTGACACGAGCCCCTGCAAATCCGGATTAGCGTTGAGTTTCTCTATTTTTCACTGTCTCCGTCGGTCGATCGCCATTTTCCGATACTCCTCTTTCTCACTTACCTTTTCTATATATAACAAAGAAATGAATGTTTACGTAAATCCCAAGTTTCGATTTTTACCCACCTTTGGCTCACCTTTTATGCACAAAGTGACGAGATAATAAATCATTTTGGAAAAATAAACGTTTGGAGTATAAACAAAATGACGAGCGAACTAAATGAACGAACTAATTTCACGCGACTACTTGCAAAATTGAAAATGACCGTGGCCATGGCGCGACTCTCGAGATCCGCGTCTCACTTCCGGTTGCAGAAAAATCGCCGGTGGCGACACTTGCGATCGGAGTACCAGAATTCGATGCTAGGGGGGCGCTCTCGTCGACCCCCGGCTTCTCTCGAACCAGAGATGAGTAGAGAGATTGCCAGTGGGGCGATTATTCCTGTTTGCACTTTTTTTCACCGCCCGACGCGCCACCATCGGAGAGTCTCCGAAGCCAGTCAACCTTTTTAATTGGTCGAGATACATCGAGGCATATCTGCGGGTAATTTGAAGGCTCGAGAGAGAGCTCAGTTTACGTTTGCATCCACCGCGCGGCTACTAGAACCACGCTTTTTTGTTTTTCCGTTTCAGTCATCGTACGGTCTTTGGCGTACCATTTTTGAGCCTTGTTCGAGCTGTAAAACTTAATTTGAAACGCTCAAGCTGCTCGAAAATACGTACGCCTCTCCGTTTTTTTTAATGATTCATTTGTTTTATGTTTATGCCATGCAAAATGTGTCTTCTCACCAATCTTCTCGAAATATCTCGACCAATTAAAAAGGTGGACTGGCTTCGGAGACTCTCCGATGGTGGCGCGTCGGGCGGTGAAAAAAAGTGCAAACGGGAATAATCGCCCCACTGGCAATCTCTCTACTCATCTCTGCTCGAACATGCGAATGGAACGGAAGTACCGGAAGAAAAAGAAAAGCAGCACTTTATGCCAAAGCGTAAATTTCTTAAGTATTACAGAGAGATGTATATATCGACAAAATCAGTTTCTATCTATAATTTTACTTCCGGGCGAAGCCATGGCGCGACTTTTGAGATGCGCGTCTCACTTCCGGTTGCAGAAAAATCGCCGGTGGCGACACCTGCGATCGGAGTACCAGAATTCGACGCTAGGGGCGCTCTCTTCGACCCCCGGCTTCTCTCGAAGACGCGAATGGAACCGGAAGTAGCGGAAGAAGGCGGAGAAGAAGCGAAAGCAGCAGCAGCAAGCGAACTTTAGCAGATATTGAATATCTCGGACCATCAATCACTCGAGCGCACCAATATCCGAAAGTATTGCCTCGATATACCTGTTTGTATGGGATCCCATAGCGCATACCGATTTATAGGTAACACCCGCGTCACTCACTTATTTTCGCCTCGTCTCACTTCTCATACACGCTCCGACCTCTCTCTCCTTTCTCTGGCTCTTTCTTCCAGCACTTTCTTCACGGATATACCGCCGGATCATGGCCCGAGCCTCACTATCTTCTCCCGATCAACACTACGTCCCAGCGTTGCCAATTCTCTCGAAAAATCCAATGGCTCGAAGCAACAACGACAAAAAAAAAAGGGTGATTTTTTAAAGATTTTATTTTAGTCAAATTTTTATTTTTCACCGCAAAAAATAATTAACCATCGTCGGCCAAGATAAAAAACCATAATTTTCCATGAAACACTAAAAACATTAACATCGACGCAGTCGATTGTCGTCAAGGTTTTCTTCTTTTTGCAATTTAACGAAGGCCAAAAAATAATTTTTCATTTACATTTGATTGTCAACGAAGGAGCGGTGATTTTTTTGACAAATTGTAAAAATTCTCATTTCTCTGCGTCGAACGTCATATCGATATACACTTTTTACTGAGATGGCAATTTTCTATTTTTTTTTGCCGAGAGATTGAGAATTTTCTTGCAAAGACGCAAAGTATTGTTTTCTGATTTTAAAAAATTTCTGTTTAAGATAAATTCAAATTTTTAGAAATGAGTACAACATTTTGATCTTCCCGAAGAAAATTACTATGATTTCCAAAGTCCATTTGTCATTGCGAGATGTTCAAGTTAATCCGGTCCACGAGCAGGAGTCGATCCGCATAAAAATCTAGGAGAAAAAAGGATCTTGGAGGGCCACTAAATCTATTGGAAAACCACCAAGTTGGCAACGCTGCGTTGGTTTTACCCGCGAAGATCTCGTTGGGAAGATCCAAGTTTAAGTTTTTGTGGCCCTCTCTCTCTCTCTCTCTCTCTCCTGGAGAGAAAAGTTTTTCGTCCCTTCGGTAGTTCCGGAAACTCGAACAATGTCACGCGACGTTCATTTCATTCCGGGGGTAAAAAGAGGAAAGCGGAAAAAGCGGCGATTCGCGTCGTTGGGGTCCTTCGGACGAAGAAGAATCGCTGACCGACTGGCCCCAAACACTTTTTTTTCCACCGGACGAGAGATTCGTTGTCGTTGAATTGTTTTTTTTTTTTTTTTTTTTTCCCCAGGAGTTTCTCGTCGTGCGGCGATCCCCCGTGGAACCATTAAGGGTATAGGGCAGCAATGCCAGAGCTTTCGCCACCGGAAAAGCTCGAACGAACTTTCGGAGACTCCGCGCAGATGGGAAAGCCCTTGGACAGGAAAAAAGAACAAGGGCAGCTAAGGAGAATAGCAGAGTGCCAGTTTTAAGGGACAAGAGGATTTCGGAAGAGAGTGGATTCGCATATATACTCGAAAAATCCGAAGGGATTAAGGGAAATGACGATTATTGCGGTATGCTATTTTTTCAGTCCTTTTTTTTAAGCTCAGAGAGTTTTAGATATTTTTAAAGAATAACATTAAGAATGAAGAAATTATTTTTTCCAAAGGGACATCAATAATTCGAAAAATAATCCACGTAATTGTTTCCGTCCTTCAAAATTCAATGAGAATTATTGATTAATGAAAAACTCGATGGGTTTGAGAGAACAACGAATTCCCTTTAAATGATTGCGATATACTGGTTTTTCACCCCTTTTTTTAAGCTCAGGGGCTTAAATAACAGCCCCGAAAGATACATTTCACTCGCTCGCACCCTTCGCCTTTATCCCTTTGCTTATCGTCCACGAGAGAGTAAAGGTTTCCTCGGCGTGACCGAATTCTCGTCACGTCTTGCAACAAGAGAACAGCCAAAAGCCTTGTAACCGGAGATACATTGAATGTTCTGACTTTACAACAAGATTTCCGACAAGATTCGCAATAAGGGCGAAATATTGTTTCCGTCGGAACAATGAGCGCGATAATTGCCGACAATTATTATCTCGCAGAGTGATTCTCGACCGAGTGAGCAAAGATCTCCGCGCGAACGAATTCTCGTCACGTCCCGGGATATGAGAAATATCGGAAACTCTGTAAATAGAGGTGCACTCGATGTTCTCGCTTCGCAACAAGATTTCCTGAAAAAAAGCCTCGGAAATTCGTTTCGTCGAAACAGTGACTACAATTTCTTGTAATTGTTTGTCTTGCGAAGGAATTACTAATTCTCGTCACGTAAAACACTCGAAAAATATTTGTAACCAGAATTACATTCAATTGTGTGATTTAACGAAAGAATTTCTAAAAAAAATTTCTTCTTTCCACTTAAACGAGTATTATTTCTTTAAATTAATCTCTTGCGAAGTGATTCTCGACTGGCTCTCGAGGACTTTTCCGGAGAAAGCAATCACTCCCGCGAGTGTGTTTCTCCCGCTGTCAGCGTTATCCTCATCGCCTGAGTGAATCCTGCCTGCGTAACGCGCGGCAGGTTCGCGTATCGGCCTTGTCCGAACTTGGAACGAGTTTCCCGAGCGGAATGGCCAGAGGGGATGTTTCGGAGGCGCGGACGAGAGAGCGAGCCTCGCTCGTTTAATACGATATTAACCGAAAGTGGGTATAGAGATAAGACAGGTGGATAAACCCGGGGGATAGGATATGCCGCACGAGTGTGCGGAATTAACGTGACTCGCGAAGGAAGAACATAGCCAACCGGAAATCAAGCTCTTCCTCAGAGTCTACCAAAGACTCAACGTCTCAGCTTCGCTCTTACGATATTTTTATTGATTCTTTCAATAAAGAAACTTCATTATTTTCACAACATTCAACAAATATCCTCGAGTAATAAAAATAAAAGTGAACAAGATTTTTTCAACAGTATTGCGAAAGTAATGAAATTTCTTTATTTAAGTCTTTGAGAAATAACTTTAAAAGCGAACTTTTTTTTTTGGACAAGAATGAAATTTAATGAAAGTCGTTGATTTTTTAGAATAAAGACATTTGGTTATTCTGATAAACCAGTTAATTTGTAACTTTGTGTTTTAACGTTTAGGTACTGGAAATATTTTCGAAGGGTGAGTGGATGAGGCGAAAAGGGAGTTCGACTCTCGATTCCCTTGGCTACTCGTCTGGATGAAGTCGTTAACTCGAGTATACTGCGACTATGTACCCACTCGATTCTGGCGAGAGCGAGAGAAAATTGAAGAAAACCGTCCTCCTCGCGTCCTCGAACTCCTGCAGGAAACCCACCGGCAGGTGAGAATGAGAATTTCACTCGTGAATGTATATACACTCGGAGTATAACTGCAGCCGACTGCCTATCGTCGCACAGCGCGAAACGAGTCGTCGCCCTCTCTCTCTCTCTTTTTCTCTCTCTCCTCTTTCTCCTCTCGCCTTCATGCCGATTGAAACTTGTCTCGGATTATATAAGGTTTCACGCTTCGTCTATTGAATTCCAGCGAGAAAACGAGCGCCGTGAATTTATTTCACGATTTGTCTACGTAAAACGTGTACCCGAATTATTCGCTCTCTCCAAAAATATCGCCGAATTTAGTCTTCGTCATGCAGACATTGTTTTTTTCAAAGGCTATATCAAAAATCAATATATTTACAAAAATGTCTCTATAAAAAAAAACAAAAAACAAAATCAGTTTCGCTCCTTAATGTTAATTATCGCTATGAATATCCCGCAAATTCCGACGAGAATCTCGCGATTTTCATTGGGAAAATTTATATATTTACTGCGGTGATGAAAATTCACCCCGCTACTGACTTCCGGTGTGATGATATATCGCCAATAATCTCGCACTACTAATACCAGTTATCCCGTGGCAATCGGCCTCAGGTCTCAGCCGGCTGCGTTTCTCGACAACAGGGTAATCGGTAATTGCGGCTACTCGACGCGATGCCGATCTCCAGTTGCTAATCGAGGGAGGGAAGGTCCTCCCCCTCCGTTTGTCGGAGGTGCAGTCGCGACAATTGCCGTAACCGCTGATTCCGGGGATCGAATTATTGCTCTCCGATGCGATCGATCGGCCGTCGACCACGCGATATCCATTCTGTTTAGGGGGTCGCTTAGCGAGTGCATCTGTAGGTGGAGGTCGTCACCGGGAGTCGAACGAAGCCTTGTTAACACGAGCGCCTCGTCCGGCCCGTTTAACTCGGCGTAACGATACACACAAAGAACGATCGGCAACCAAGTACGTGGACCCCCTAAACTATGCGTTATCCACGGCTCGCTGAAAACGGCATACGCGGTTTTGCGTTAAAACAACCTGTTACCTTCCTCGATTAACCCGAACGCCAATTATTAATTATTATTATTCCATTATCGAGATGATAAAACCAAAGAGCGAAAACAACGACGAAATCTCATCAAATCTCACAATATACAAACTAATATTCGAATGCTAGATGTATTTTTTAAAAAAACTTTTTTTACAATACAATGTTCTTGTTAAAGACAAATTTTTCGAGAAAAATTAATAATTTTTATTAGGAATTTAATTTAAATGATAAAAATTGCAATTTTTCATAAATACGCTTGTAAAAAAAGGTAAAAATGATCCGCGTTAGGGAGGTCAGTTGGTGAAAAAAGCTTTTTGGGGGCCTCGAATCGGAGGCTCCGCTGATAGAGTGGAATTAAACGTCATGTTTGAAGCGAGCTTTTCCTGTGGGGGTATCTATGCCCTACAGGAGAATACATAGATAGCGAGTATAGTACATTGTGTAGGTTGTACAGTAGCCTAGCAACACCCTCGCGCCTCGAGGACGTGGAGTTTCCGGGACGGAGGGCCAGCTCTTCTTCCGCCACCTTCTCGGGTTTCAATTCGCCTTATCTCTCGCAATCTACCTTGCTCTCTGGTGTCTTGCCGCGTCCTTGGTGAGCCAAGGCGACCGCACTGATACGAAAAGAAGAGAGGAAGAAAAGCGAGGCTCGTTCTGGAGATACTCTATACTCTTTTCCCGATGCCCTGCCCTTCCATTTCGTTGGGATAGTGCTGATAGCGAGCCACCGGAGAGAAAAAGATGATAGAAGAATAGCCGGAGAAACTGAGACGAAGGCACTGAAAAAAAAAGGTGAATAGGCGAGTTAGATTCTTCCCTCGCGGTGGAATGAGTCGACGATAGAGGTCGAAGATCCGGGGGATAGATGCACTCGCTTCAAGGAACCAAACCGCAACATCGCAACCAAGGGATGATGATGCCAGGATCGATTTTACTCGGAAACCCTGGACGCTACCACTTATTTCGATGTATCGAAAGAGAGCGAGCATGAGAAGCAGGAAATTCGAGAAGCATCCTCGCTCACTGGAAACTGGAGAATGGGGCAAAACACATACCCACATACACTTATGTTTCTGTGTGTACGTACACGAAGACGAAGAGGGAAATTTACCCTATCAAGCATGACGATGGAGCTCGAGTTGCCTCAATTTTCATTTCGCCGTCTTCCGCCTAAGATACACTCACTCTCGCGGCTAATTTATTTCTCTTCCCCCTTTTTTCACTCAATTTTACCCCCAACTTTCGCGAAAACTTCTTCAAACGCCAATATTCAGGAACAAAAAAAAACCACTGACCCACATTGTTTCGCTGGTTAAATTTTCCAGAGATACAATATAAACAACAAAAAAAAAGAGCAGAATGTGGTTGCCAAAGAAACCTCATCGCTGGCCGGCTTAGCAACTATTTTTTAATCAAGACAAAACATTTCACGTTCGCAATTACAATTTTCGTGCTGTGCGGTATTTTTGGCTCGCAACATTATTGACATGCGGAATTCGTGCACTCATCGACAAATCCACGAATAATCCCCGAAAAAAAGGCGGGAGTGACGAGACCCACACAGACAAAATCCAATTACGATAAAACGATGCACGATTCCGCAGTTACACATGCGAACTACCCCCCGGAGGAAAATTAATTTACCGTCCGTCTACGACGCTTTAAACCTACCAAAGCGCAATTTTATTCCACTCCTTCGAACTAGTAAGCACGGATAGTTGCCGAATTAGAAAAAATAAAGGAAGAATGAAAGAAAAGAAGAAAAAAAACTGCGAACTATCAGCTTTTGCGAAGAGCACAGCGAAACTTTTTGATAGCTTTTAAAAGCTGATCCGCTGGGAGGGAAGGAGTGTTTATATCTGTGAGGCATATTGACGTTGATTAGTCATTCGAGCGTGGCGGAGCGTCGATCATTCCCCAAAGTAATCGCGAGCCTCTGCACCATTCAACCCTCCGGCCGTTTGCCCGAGGCTGACAGTTGAAAACTGCCGAATCAACGAGCCAACGAACCACCCCCCTCCCCAATACCACACTTCCCTGAAACCGAGAATCTTTATCTGGCAAACGTAATAACCGAAGCTCTTGCGCGTATCGAGAAGCCCACAACCCTTTCCAGGGCTCGCTACGAAATGTGGATAGTACAGTTACACGGCGTAGCCAGTGAAGTCTATGAGAGGAAAGGGAAGGGGAGGAGAAAGGTGGTGAGCTCTTCGGGGTAAGCGTATTAGTGAAGGGAGACGAACGTGTGTGTGTGTTATTCGCACGGAGGGCGAAGGGAAGGGCGAGCGAGAGAAGCTTATGGGACATGTGAGAAGAGGAAGGAAGTCCGAAAGGGAGAGGGAGGAGGAGGAGGAGGAGGATAGGTGGAAGCAGGGCCGAATGGATTCGATGTGGCACGTTAATTAAACTTAAACTTACTTCCCGTTCGATCAGAGGCGGCGGGTTCGGGGCCTTCCGCCTCCCCAGCTGCTCTTCCTTCGGCTTCTCTGTGTTCCTCTTCCTCCTCCCTCTTCCCTTTCGCTCTTCCTTCTCCCTTTCTCTCTTTCTGACTCCTAGGCTGTTTTGCCTCCTCCCTTTCCTTTCCTCCCTCTCTTCCCTCCCTCCCTCCCTCTTCATGTCTCGTCCGTTGCTGTCGGTCGGTGCGGCGGCGAGGACGTAGGAGGAGCACCTGCCAAAAGTATTACGTTGAACTCGCGTTCTAAATACGCGCGAGCGCGAGCAACGCGAGGGGCTTCTCGCCCCGAAAGTTCGCTAATGCGTTCACTCTCCGACGTTGGGTTTTCCTCCGCTCTTCGTCTGCCACTGGCGAGCGCGCGCGAGCCTCGGTGGATGTACTGTGAGCTTGGAATCGCGTTTCTTCTTCCCCCCTTTTTTTTTGGTTTTTTAAATTTTATTTTCATCCATGTTTCTTCTTTTTTTCTTTATGTTTCTTTCTCCTTTTTTCAATGTCTGACGCGTTGCTCGCCGTAACTACCTGCCTGCACGTTCACTCCTCTTTTCCCGGAGTTTCTCCACACTCTCCGTTCCGCCTCTTTCGCTCCTTTCATTTCCAGCTACGCGCTATCTCGGCTTTGCTGTTTCTCCCGTTGCGCGAAGCACCGGCATTCACACAGTGCACTCACAGTGAGTTGGCAAAAGTCTCTGAAATCATTAGCTTTAACTTTGCGATGAAAAGAACGGAAGAGGCGAAGGAAAAACGTGCGGGGAGGGAAGAAGCGTGCGCCAGAAATCCACAGTCGCAAAATATCTGCACCAAAGTATCAGAGCTTATTTTTCAAACAGTTCTTCAAGGCTCCTCCTCCACTCACAGAAAATAATCTGGTCTCTAATTCAGTCTTCAATGCTGAGGTAACAAAATCCCACCCTTTCCATCGATTGAAACCATAAAAAAAAAAAACTTCCCTTCCAGAACTCTCGATTTTCAGCCCATCGATCATTCGCCAATCCCCCTACTAATTTGCAAACCCACATTCGTACCTCTCCTTCCTCTTTGCCCCAGATAACTCAGCCTTTCCAGCAGCTGGAATATTTTGTTTTTCTCCCTTCTCGAATCCTCGTTGAAAATGTAGTTTTCCATTGGGTAGCCGATGCATTTCCATTCGCTTTTATGCCGGAATATTGGAGGAAAATCGCGAGGAAGTCGCGTAAGGGTTGCCTCCTCCTCCTCTTCCTCCCTTATAACATTCGCCCATTGCCCGTAGCTACCAGATGAGGGGGAAGGGGTTACAGGGAACGCGTGCGGCTACACTTGAGTTATAAGATTGCCATGGACACTTGCCAGGGTAATATCAAACTTTAAAGCCCGGATCCTCGGGGATTGAGGACTATGGGCGATGGGAGGAGGACTGAGACTCCCTCCCTCTTCCATCCCTCCCTCCCTCTCCTCGTCAACGATCCACGCTCTCTGCCTCGTGAAAGCATCGATTCCTCCGGCGCAAAGCTGTACCCAATGCTCCGGCCGATTCCACTTGAGCTTGAACGTTCGATGCGGTCACGTGTTATGCACCGCCACGTACGTACGTGCACCTGCACGCGACCCCTAAACGCTCCCCGCTAAGCTTCGTTATCAACGCGCACCCATACGCATCCCCCCGGACTGACAAAGCCACTGTCCGCCGAACCATCACTGCCCACCGACGGCTATACCCATCGCACTCACGGCGAATCGATGGAACCGCAGCTTGTTTGACTAAACAGAATTAACGAGGATGTACACGATGCAACGTCGATTGCAACGTGTATTTATGCAGATTACTCCACTTCTCCTACCCGGCTACCCATCGACATTACGATTATTTAACGCTGGATCGAGTGCTCGACTGACCGGCATCGTCTCCTGCGAGGAAATGAACCCTGGGGTTCGATTTTTAGGGTGCCTTGATTAATTTTTTTTTTTTTTTTTTTTTGGCTGTTACGGGAGGCTGACTTCCCCTGGTTTCTAAGAGTTTTTTAATTTTTTATTTTTATTTTTGTGGGTGAGAAGAAGTAATTATTTTATTCGATTTCGAAAGGCTTGAATTCTTAAATTGGTATAAGTTAATTTCGAGAAATATGAATGTTAATGTAGGTTAAATTAATACATTTTTCAGGGGATGCTGAGAAGGAGAATAAAAAGGATTTTTGAAGGGGGAAGAATTTTTTTTTTTTTTTGTGTAGAGTTATGAGAAAATAATTGGAAAATTGAATTGTGTTTTCATGAAATTCGTTTGAAATCTGGATAAAAAATCAAGAGTTTCAATAATTCAAGGCATGTAAAAAGGATGGTATTGAAAAATAGGGAAAAGGAAAAGGGTAATAATTCAATAAAATAGGATCCTCGTCGCTGTGAGAAAAAGCTTCTCAATCGAAAGTTGCAGACTCCTGAGGGAAGCCACTCCTCGTCCTCGAGACTTTACTCGCGAGGCTGGCCCTTCCTTCCCTTTCCTTTCGATACTACTCTCACTCTGGTTTACTTATTCCGGTCACAATGCCGAGTCCAATCCCCAAATACCATCAAAGTTACGGGGCGTCAGCATCCTCGTCTGTAGCAACCTTCTCTGCACTTTTTTCTTCGATATTGCACACTCTTTTTGCCTTATCAATGACCAATTTCGAAAATTCAAAATTTTCATTAAACCCCCTATTTTAAAAAAAATTTCTCATTTTCATTTTCATTATCAAATCCTCCAGAGAATCAGCATAACGAAAATTCCATGTTTTTATTTTGCCTCCTATGTTTTTTTCTTCCAAATTTATTTCCCAAAAATGTCCAATGGAAAGAATTTTTTAATAATAGCGAAGATCGGAATTTTCAATTGGCCATCACGGTTTCTTTTTTTTTTTTTCTTCTTTTCTTCAAATCCTCGGATCTTACTCACGAGGATAGTCGTCCCTTTTCTCTCACTCTGGTTTACTTATTCCGGTCACAATGGCGAATCCCCCCCCCCCCCCCAAACAGCATCGCCGTCTCCGGGCGTCAGCATCGCCGCGTGTAGCAACCCTCTCTGCACCTCTATCTCCAATACCTTGGTGGCACAGGTTGTGCGCTGCCCGCCCGCCCAGTTCTCTCGCTCGAGCTTCTCCTCGTCCTTCGGCATTGCATCCCTCGGCGCGCGCCCGCTGGCGCTAATGCATATTCAATGTTACACCCCCATGCGCTCGGAATTTCCAGATCTCTGCTCCACAGCTCTCGTTTCTCTCCCTCTCTCTCTCTCTCTCTCTTTCTCTCTCTCTCTCTCTCTAGTGAAAAGCCCTGCAGTTTGGAGATCCTGATTACCAGAAACGATCACGTGTATAAATGTCCATGTATACATGTATATATGGGCCTTTCCACCCGTTTTCTGACCCCTTGACCCTTCCAAAAAAATCACTCATTTATTTTCTGTTCGATTTTTTTAATTGAAAAAAAAAAAATCTGATAAACGGAATGAAAATTCGAATTTTTCGGCCTGGATTTTCAGATGGGTGATTTTGAAAATTATATAAAATAGAAAATTTACGATGTGCAAATGCTCGTATTTGAAAAACAAAATTTCCAATGAAAGTTTACAAATTTTGTAAATATGTTGAGTAATAATTTTTTTTAAATTTTGGATAACTGAAAATGAGAATATTAGGGTTTTTTTGGATTCATCAATGGTATTGAAAATTTTTGAGCATTGCAGGAAGGGTCACGACAAGACTAAGTGGAATGGCCCATATACACGAGTACGTGATCGATGCATCGGCTCCAAAATTCCAGGATAATCATACGCGGATTCGATGCATCATCTGAATTTCCATACTTTTCATCGAGGCTCAAACAGCTCTCGACTCTCGGTTGCCAGCGAGTCGCACGCCTCGACGAATTCTAATTTCCACGTCGAGCCCGATATTTGAACGCGACAACGTCGAATTCGTTTTCGGGTCCTTCTCGCACTGCTTTTTCTCCTTTCTTCCTCTTTTCATATTTTCCTCTTTTCGTCGTTTTCTCTCTCTCGCATTTTCTCTGGCTACAGTTCAGATTTGGGCGGAGCTTCGACCTGAATCTTTTTGTTACGTCGTCTCGTGCTGTGTGTTGAGCAAATCTGTTGGTGCGTTTTCGTTCACTTCGGCTAGTAAGCTTTTAATTAATTTTCGAAAGGCTCCACTCATTTATTTTAATTTTTTTTGTATCACTTTCTTGTAGCTTCCCATATTGCAAAAAAAAATATATATATATATATTTCTTCCTGGAGTGAAAAAATAAATAGAAATATCTCCTAAAAATTGACAGAATTTTTTATTTATTTCATTTCTCAGCAATAATATTAGAGTTAAGAATGATGCACAAATAAAATCAAATCAAATAATTTGAGACAAATAATAGCGGAATTACGGGTCCGCTGGTGGCGACGTTAGCGTGTGATTCCTCGTCTCTCGTGGAGCCCAATCAGCCAGGAGAAACTGCCAACTGTTTACCGATACGCTTCCGATATAGCATCGTCATTGGGCGTTCAGAGCTCCGGCTTGGAAATATCGATTTCGAAGCCGACGCAGCCCAGCGCCAGACGAATCTCTTTTATCTTCCTTTCTTCCTTACTTTTTTCTTCCGCTCCTTCCGCTTATTCTCTTATTCTCTTCTAGACACGCGAAATATACTTGCACAGAGGAATATGGACGTCAGAATTGACGTAAAACCTCAAAATGTGATGAACATTTTAGAGCAGAACAAAAAAACCGTGGGTAATTTCCTCACAGGACTTTTTTAAACAATAATTTTCATACATTATTTCCTTTTTATATTCAATAACATCGACGATGTTTTTTTTGTCAGATTTTATTGCCCCAACGTACGGTAAATTTTTTTATGGACTAGAAAACCTTACGAGTATCAATTTCACCGTGAACCTATTTCGTTCCGTCCTGATTCCTCTTGCATTCTCACGAACTTCTAGTCACTTCACTCATCTCCTTCTCGACAGTGTCGTGCTGCTTGTGGAAAGCAGTTTCTGGACGAGAAAGGGCCTCCGGAGGATAAAGAGCTTCCTGGAGAAAGAAGAGAGCGACGTTAGCTTTTGTACGAAACTTATGGAGCGTGCGGTTCAGACTGGCAGTAGTAAAAATCCTCGAATGGTCAAACGCAACTGCATAAATATCACTTGGTTTTCTTGCCATTTCTCAAAAACTGTACATCACAAAATATTCTAATTATGATCGTTTTATTCAGCAAGCGATTGCGCATCGATTGGTTGTTATTAGAACATTTTCCGATGAATACTTTTCGAGAAATACGAAAGAGAGTGAAGCGCCACAGTAGAGACATCCACGATGTGATCAGACGTGCCCTTTGGCCCCAATCACGTGATTCCCCGCATAAATATCGCTGAAGAGAAGATTTATAAGAAGGGTAATAAAGCGCAGTGGGGATTGGCGGCCATTATGCGCTAACCGAAAAAAGGGGAAACGAGGGAAAGGCGTCAAGTCTCGTGCCAAAAGTGTCTCGACGACAGAACCGCGCGACGTTCGACGATGCGGTCATTAATATCCGATACAGCAGTACGTGCACCAAGGAAACACCGCTCGGGCCATGATACACAACCGACGAATGGACACGTAGCCAATAATAACAACAATTAGTTGGAGCCTTCGCCGTGAGGACTTTCGGGGATTATACAACGAAGACCGTGGGTGAAGATACCGTGCCAACGAAGCGAAGAAATTAATGAACGCGATGGGAGGACAGCGAGACAATAATAGTTCGCTTTATACGCTCCCTCCCCTACATTTATCACTCTAATCACAGTCCATCGTCACATTTTTCTGTGAAAACATTTTTTTCCTTCCATTTTTCATAGAATCAAAAATTCCAGAATAAAAATAGCCGATCATTTTTTTTAATCATTTATATTTATACAGACATTTTTATGAATGTAAATATCAACTTTATTTGATGCTAGTTAATTATTTCGGTGTCGTTAAAGTGGAATAAATTTTTAAAAATTTGATTTTATCTAAAAAAGTCACTGATTTTGGCGGTGGTGGTGCTGATCGATAAAATCGACATTTTAATGATGAAGAAAATAAACTAGTTTTGTGTGGTTTCATTCACGAGAGCCGGAACATTTTTTGAACGCGTGTGAAAGCACGGGATAGGAAAAGAGAAAGGGGGGGTAAAATGGTCCACCAACTGGGGCTACGCTGCAGCATCCCCTGCGGACATTGGCCGCGTCAGTTTATGTATACGCTGCTAGGGATAACGATCGACGGTCACGCAATGAATCCTCCCTCTCTCTCTCTCTCTTTGCCTTTTAACCTCCGCGGCTAAGTACATTTTAGTGACCCTTCGCGCTCGCTACTAGCCTCGAGTTCGACTTAACGACCCCGGCTCATCTCCTGCACTTTCGTGGCTCCCGGATTGGCTCGATTCACCGGCAGATTTTCCTTTATCTTCCATCTCAAAGTTTCCCCCGGTAATTGAATGAAAATCCTGTTACAATATGCAATAAAATCTCAGCGGTGATATTGTCTCGTCATTTATTATATCTGCCGTTGGATTCACCGGAAAATCCGATTTTTAATAGCTTTTCGCTTCCTCACTAAAGTCATATTCACATTTTTTTACGTCAAAAAAATGTTTATCTTAATTCCAATGTTACTCATTGCTTTATAATCTTAGTAATTTTTTCGTAGATCAATTATTAACATTTGAGGGAGGAAAAATGATTGGTTTGAGATTGAATTGCCTGTGTGTGGATGTTTTATAAGCCAGGCATCAAATTTTTTTTTTTCCCGAGATAAATGATGAAAATCTCTGCGTCTTATAAACGAAGGTTGACAAAGTTTAAGGGCTCTGTTGCGAATTCGGTGGCGGTATGCCGGTGACGTACAAGTCCCTGCGGGGAGGCACTTCGCGCGGGTCGCCTATCTTCCGTCTATAAATTATAATATGTAAATTGCACGCCGAGCCGGGACGCGATGTAACGCGCGGCGCGTGGGAAGAGCCGAGAGTCTCGAGAGTGAGGAGAGGAGAGGCGCGAGTTTCGCGGTTGGGTAGATAGGTCCGGGAACCCCGGCAATTACAGAGGCTTACTGTGAGGATACAAATTGGCCGGAGGACTCTTCACTTCCTTTCTAGTCTCCTTTACAAGAATTCACCGGGCGGCAACGTCTAGACAAATTTCTTGGCCTTGAATTTCAAGGATACATCATCTGTGTGCAATTATTAAAATATTCCACAAAATTCATAACATAAATTTTCCGTAATTTAATTTTCACATCAGTGGAGATAAATATTTTCAGTAATTATGAAAGGAGTCGATTTTTATTATCTTTTTCCCCACGAAAATTAATTAATTTATTTTTTTCAATCAAAATTTAATTCCCGGTCAAACAGGTGACGGAAAAAAAAATCAAAATAATTTGTGAAAGGAGCCTTAGATGAGAAAGAATAAATTGTGAAGAAACTTCCTCGCCAGAGATTACAAAAAGGCTTTAAATATTAAATAACGATCCGCTATTCGCTCATGTTTTTCTGTTTTTTTTTTTCCTTGCGACGAGTTCTCGCGATGGCGACTTCGATCACGAAGATCACTTCGCCTCGACTTCAGCATCTTATAGATTTTTCGTCTCACTCGCTCTGCCAGCCGCAGGATGCGCCTGTTCCAGTCAAGAGGGGAGGGCATACAACGTCCAGCAAGTTTAGCAATTTCTTCCACCGCAAGCTGCGCCCCGAGCTTGCAGCAGCAGCAGCAGCAGCAGCGAAGCTCTCCCCCTATCGCAAAACTCGTATACATGAAGGCGTCTGGTCTACACGGGGACTTTATGCGCTGCACCGTGAACTCTCCAACCATTATCGAATTCTTTAGTCGGCTCAGCGCCCTCGCCATCCCTAATAATCGAATTTTCTTGTGAATCCCTGGAGTAAGCTTCCGGGCATAAATAAACTCGATAGGAAGAAATTCTGTCGGATAAGTTGCCGAGGAAGAAGAATTTTACCGATACACGCGATATAATCCGATGATTAAAAAAATAATAGATAGCCCAAACTTGCCTATTACTTCTTCACGAGCTTTCATTTTTTAAAACCATTATTACTTCAGAAAGAATAAGCAACTTTCTTCAATACATTTTTACTTAAAAGCTGTTACTACTTCCCGATGGCACAAAAATTTTTTTAAAAACATACGATTCACAAAAAATTTCCCCTATGAGAAAGCAATAATAAACGAGGACAAAAAATTCGACGAAAATTCGGCTTGCTCTATGTGGAGGCAGGCAAAAAATCTAAAAAAAAAATCTCTGTACGCGGTGAGCTCGTTGGCACAATACAGAGATAGAAGAGTATAACCACCGGAATCCGAAGTGAGTAGACGGCTGCTGCGTGCCATTACGTAAACGCGTAGTACGTGACCAGCCCGGGGAAGGCTGCCTCCGGTGGACCGTCCCAGCGAGCATAGAAATAGGGTACGGACACCTAGTTGAGATTCGGGTCAGCGGCGCGGGGCCAAACCATCGTGTTCTCCAGCTCAAGGAAGGAGACGTACGTCCTTCGTCTCCGGCGGGTGTCGCAGGGGGTTGAAGACGAGTGGGACTCGACAAATTATCCGGTTCCCTCGTCCCTCATTTTCCTCCTCTTCCTCCTCTTTGGAGACTCTTCGCCTCGTCCTCCTCACTCCCTCAGCCTTTTCCAGCCCTCTCCCACTTTTCCTGTGTCGTTTTAGTGATCGACAAAAAGTCCACGCCCTAATAGCTGCCCACGAGAACGCGACGGAACTCCCGATGGACGAGAAATCTCCGTGCATTGTGCAATCTCGACCTTGCACGGGCTTTTCCAAATCGTTCCCCCTCCCGGAGCCTCGGAAAACATATTCCAAAACGCTCCAGCTTCGAATAATGCAAGACTCATCGAAATCAGGCGCTTTTTTCGAGCCTTTGTAACACATCAGCTTGGCGTACGAGTGTCAAAAACCTTTATTCTATGCAAATACACAATATCCATGAGATATGGAATCAATTGAAACATAATATGACTCAAATTTTGGGGAGAGAGCGGGCTAACATTTGTTTCAAAATGTTTTTATCGGCAAATTTAGACGTCTTGCTATTGGAGATTTTTTGTTGGTACTGCAATCCACTTCAGGGATGAGAAAAAGGAAGAATTTCTTCCCTGGAGTCGTTGGCTCGTATGGCATACGTAGAAAAATGTCTATACAGTCCGTACGATGTTATATAGAGCGGACAGAGGAGAAGGAAGTCTTCTACCAATTTGCCAGGCAATCGTGCATTCGACGCTCTTGAGCCTCTGCGAGATATTGAAAAGAAAAATGTCACCCCTGGACCTCTCACTGTCCCTTTTCCCATTCTTCTTTTTCCTCTTCTTCCTTCGCTTTCGAAGCTTCGGGAGAACAGATGAAGAATTGTAATCCCTTTGGAAGCTGGAATCAAATTGAAACTGTGACGTTGTAAGCCTCGAAGCGAGCTGCCGCGTATATAGCTGAGTATATTGGGGGTATAACCAGGGCTCGAGTCGTCAACGAACTGGGCCCAGCGGAGTGGACACCGAAGAGCACATTTACGGCGGGGAATTAAGTACGGCGAGTCTCGCGATGTGTCAAGATCCTCGTTTACGACATACTTACTCGCAACTTCCATTAAGGTTGAAGCACATCGAATACTCGGAGGAAGTACAGCCGCGTACTCGATATTGTCCTCGAGTAATGGTCACTTCGAACCGATGAACCCTGGAGCGTAGCTCCGACGATTTTACTTCGTCGCTACAAAGTAAGAAAAATAATAAACAGTGCCAAAAGATCAGTGATCTAAAAATTAACGAAGAAAAGAAAGAAAAAAATCTATCCAGGAAGCGGAAGAGACTGATATTCCTTGGAATCTGCAATTTGCAATAAAGAGAAAAAAAAAAGGAAAATCCAAATTCCAAGTGAAATCAGTAGCTGATATTTCACCGGATGTAAAACGACACGGATGTGTATTCTCCCCTCGAATAAATTGACGAATAAATAAACAGATAATGGCCATTCCATTGGGGAGCGAAAGGTGGCAGTCATCTCTGGGCGAGCAAGTATATTTTAGCCATTAGGAGGCTGCGAGGAATGAACGATGATCTATGTACAGGAAATGTTAAATTGCTATTTTTCAGTTGCGAGGGTGGATGGGAGAGAAGGCTCTTAAAGGTAGGCCGTAGGGATGGAGAAGGGAGAGGTGGAGGAGGGTCTCGCGAGGGAAACGGCATCAGCATCAGCAGAACGAGGAGTTTCTCTCTGGGAAAGTTTGGAGGAAGAGCGCGTCGCGCCAGAAACGAAGGGAAGAGGAGAGAGAGGAGAGGGAGGGAGCGAAAGGAGCTTCAATGCTGGAAGGGAGCGGGCATTTGAGGAAGATGTAACGCGAAACCGTCTCTACCTCGCTACGGCTCATAAAACCAGGCGTTTTATGCTGATGGTTCGCGTCTTTTCCTCCCTCCCCTCTCTTCTTCTCACTCCTTCCCTTCTCCTCCCCGTCCTCCTCCTCCTCAAGACATTGTCACGAAGCCGAGAGAAGAGATTCCAGCGAGAGCACGGGACAAAGAGAGAGTGTCGTGGTCGAAGCGCAAGAACTCCTCCGCTGCTTGGAGAAACTCGTCCTGGCTCACCGGAACACAAGGATGGCTTGTTTAGAGAGCTTTTTTCCTCGCGGCCCTGCATCTCTTCCACCCTCTCGAGTCCTCCCCATTCGGCGGCGGGAATTTCGGGCGAGCCAGCACTCCGGAGGATCTCTCATTCGATTCGGTATCCACGATTTTGTTGGCATCCTTGCCAAAAGCAAACGTCAGGTGTTATTCCAATGCTCCTCCGCGTGGTTCTCCTCAGTGAGATTTCTTCGTTTTCACGGATGACGATTCGCCTCCCGATTCCTCCCCCGACAATTTCCCCGGCACGCGAACCTCCCTGAGCTTCCTCTTCTTATTCCTCTTTGGCAAGCCCAGGAGAAACAGCCTACCGACTCTTTTCCGGAGCCAGATCCTCTCCGCGCGTGGATAAGACCGTCGAAGCTTCGGAAAAACAATTTTCCAAAGTGCCGTGGCTCCCTTTCGTCCGCCCGGTCGCGTGCATCCCTCACCCGAAGGCCTTCAAACCTAGAACAACAGGTGTAACGAATGGTCCCCTCGCTTCGTCCGCTTTCTTTCCTCCTCTCACTCGGGATACTATCAGAAATCTGATTTCCTTGCCATTCCTTTCTACCCGGAGGATAACTCAACTCCTATTACCCGAGTTAACCAGTGAATCGCGAGAATCTCCTAACACAAAAAAAATGCAGGCACATATTGTACGTGTCGGCATTTTTTGAATCAACTCCTCCACTTCTCCAGTTTTATTTTTTTATCATTTCTTCTCCCCTCTTTTTTTGGTATCGATTGCCAAAATCCTTTCAACATTGCTCCACGTTTAAAACAGAGCCCCACATATCGCCACCGCCAAAGTAAATAAATAACAAGGGGGCCGATGAGCTTCACACCCATTCGCGAAATCCAGATTCCATAGATACCAGGGGATACCAGCTATCCGATTTTCCATCGAAGCGCGGACCACCGTCGAGCTCATCGATAATCTATGCAAGCTCGATTATCGACATTGGCTCCGGGTGTAGGAGTACGCAGCCCGGTTCATATACTCTCTCTCCATCCTGGCCTCCCAACCTCCTCCTCCTCCTCCTCCCCCTCGCCCGATATATACCGACAACTTCGTTACGTCGTGACGCGACAAATTTATGCCCTGTTAACTTCGTTCGCTGCGAGGGCGGCGGAGGCTCAGCACAAGCCCTTGGTGCACCTCTACGTCGAGTTGTGCAGAGGCAGCATAGCCCACCAACAGTAGCAGCAGCAGCAGGAGGAGCACGCGACGAGAGATCCATCCACCGGCGTGAATTCAATCGGGGCTTTAACCCTGGAAGCGAATAGAGGGATAATTGAAAATATATAGGATGAAAATTAGCAGAGAAACTGGCTTACTGTTGAAGGTACAGAAAGGGTTGCGCGTTTACGCGTGCGGCAAGGTGCAAAGGGATCCGTAAGGAGGGGGGAATTCAAAACGACACGATGGCAATTCCTCGGCGAGGAAGGAGCGCGACGACTCCTCGCCGGAATAAAAGGAACCGGTGGCCTCCGAGAACCGTTAAAACTTGAAGACGCGTTAGCGCGAAACAGTTTCGTTGTAATAGCCAAAGTTGCCTGCACCCAGCCTCTCACTTTCCTCCCTTATACATATTTCTCTCCCTTTCCTCTCTTATATATACATATTTATCTCTCGGCATGCCTCCGATTCGCCCTCTTCGGGGCTGAGAGAGAGAGAGAGAGAGATTCGCCTTTTGCCAGGGCGCTTATTATTTTATATTTCGTGTCTCGTGGCGTCTGGCTTCCGGTTTTGTGCAAGGGGAACGGGAGGGCACCAACGGCCAAGAAGATAAGAGACATTTCGCTGTATTCCCGTGTCTGAGATTCCAAAGAGTGAAACAACCGTTAGGGGCTTTCAGGGAAACTTCAATTTCACCTCCTTTCACTCACTTTCCTCGGGGATAACGCTCTGTTATATTCTATTTCGTTATTGTTTAATGTCCACCTTTCCTTGCAATTTTTCCTTTAGTTTTTGTGTTTTTTGTGCTTTCAAAAAATAAAAATAAAAAGCTTGCCAATCTGCGTTAATGCGGTTGGTTATAATGAGCTCTTGTCACCGAATAACAGACTTCCGGTTTACGAACAGCACATCCGAGTTTCAGGTGCACGCATCGTTCGCTCCCGCGTCGCTCGGGCACGTAACGCACGCACCCCGTCGGTTCGTAAAGCCGAAACACACAGTGCTGCACATCAGCCATCCGACGGATTTTGCATCGTTGCGTGCGTAGCTTCGTGGGTGCGTAACTTCCTCCGCGTGTGCGTGTTGCCTCTCTTCACCCTTCTCATGAGTTCGTCCTCGCGTCCACGGCAAACACGCACGGTCAGGCGTAACGCACAATTCGCATCGCAAGCACGTAGGATATGATCCGCGAACCGCCCTTCTCATCCTGTAAATGAGCCCTTCGCTGTCAATTTAGCCCCTTATCAAAAATCGCTTCGATATTCATCCTCCCCAAAAACCGCAATTACTTGGATAATTTTGTATCAGAAACATTGTAAATCCCTGCATTGACCTCGGTTTTTCTTGACATTTGTCTTGCTCATTGAGGGCTGAAAATTGGCGGGTTACTTAAAAAGGGAGTGAAGACTTTTGCAGTTCTTCAGCATCTTTCTTCCCTCCGTTATTTCCCAAAAGGATCAAAATAAATGTGTCTCAATTGACAGAGAATGGCTCGTACAATATATCAGTGCGTGGAGAAGCAGGGCAATTGCGGGAGGGAGGGAGTAAGAGGGAGAGAGAGAGAGAGAGCTCGCAATCCACGCAAGCTCATGTAATCATAGGTGACACAATTAATCACCAGAGCATCCCGCCCTGCCGAGCCATTAGCGATTGGGTCCAGCTCTCTGGTACATCTCTCACGTTTCCCCCGCTGGCTTTCTCTACCTGTCTCTCCGTCACAGCCTGGGGGAGGATGTGCTCCCGTAACCGGCTCGCAGTGAGTCAAGCTGACACGGGGACGGATCCGCGGATCAGCGCGGAGGAATCACGGCGTGTTAGTGTTATATACACTCGGGCATCAACTGGAACACAAGCCGGAGGATAGTTCCTGGATCGAGGGAAGAGAGGGAGAGGAAAATTCTCCTCTTGTGGTGATAGTTGGCCTTCTCCTCCCCCCGATGACGAAGCTCGTTAGACGTGTTTTCATCGATTTTTCCCTTCTCCCTTTCCTCCTCTCGATGCTTTTCCCTCCTCCTCCTCCTCCTCCTCGTCCTCCTCTATGATTGATCGGCTCCCATTGTTCCTGCGGCGAGTTCTTCCTTCTTCCAAAGTGCCCGAGCTACGGTCCATCCACTCTCTTCGCCGTTGCCCCGAGAAGAAGAAGAAGAAGAAGAAAAAAACACATCGTGTGAGGGAGAAGCGATGGAAGAAACGAGCATCGAGAAAATGAAGTTGCATTAGAAAGGACACTGGACATTCGCACTGGCGATAGAAAGGAAAGGAGGAGGAAGGAGCTGGTATGGAAAAGGAAAGGGAGTGAAAATTCCCCCTCGCCTCTGACCTCCGGCTTAAGTACTACTCGGGATTCCCTTCAATTGCTTCCAAAGTGCATCATTCTTTTATTCTCACTGACTTTTTTTATTAATAGCCGCTGCTTTGTTGTACGCTTGAGTCTTCTGATCAACGCTGAGGAGCAGGAATTGTAACTCGTGTAACTGAGGGCAAGTCCCTTTTGCTCACTGTCCAAAAGGGCCTCTCACAACAATTTTTCAGCATAAGAATATAAGCTCGTTTTGGTTGGAAAAAAATGTACAAAAGCCATCGGGAGTTTTTCTTTGTGAAAAGAACGAAACACTCGCGAGCCTAGAGAACAGAATCGTAGCGGTACGGGAGCTGGAGGAGCCACTGAAGCGACCACCGCTCCCCGAGGCTTCTTTCAAAATCAAACTCCGCTCTTTATAACCCTCTGCGGTTTTGCTCGCGCTCTTTGAACCGAACGACAGAGAGGAACTAAGCCCGGCGAACGGAGGAGAGCCACTTAAGGTTGCGCACAGAGACCTTCGCCTCCCTGCCTCCCTCCCTGTGCCCTAGAGAATCCACCCCGCTCGATTTACATTTGGCCAGGAAATGAATTCTTTCTCGCCCTGCTATAATTAACGAGCCAAGTTTTGCTGAGGCAATAAAGCACGAGTGGAGGGAGGCCATTGCAAAGTCAGCGGGAGCGAGAGGAGGACACTCTCCTCCTCCTTCTCCTCCTCCAGAGGAAGAGAGAAGAGAGAGAGCTTTCCTCCTCGAGCGAAGGAGAGAAAAGGAAGATTTTCCTCCTCGACAAAGAGAGAGAGAAAGGAAGGAGGAGGAGGATCTTGGAAGTGGAATGAAGCGGAACGCCGGGGAGTCCTAAAAAAAAGTGCGAAACTTTCGTCTTACCATGTTAATTGTAACATAATATATGTAAAGCTGTACACAGCCTAAGTAGCCTACAAAGTAAGTGACACGCTACGAGAAATGTTATACCGTAGCCCCAGAACTCTTCAGGTTCTCTCTCTCTCTCTCCCTCTCCGAGGGCTCGAGCGCGAGAAAATAGGGGTTCGCCTTCGGTGGAGCAATAACAGCCCCGGCGACTCTTGGAAACCGGCCAAAGTGTCACCCGTTATATTATAGCCATTACGTTGAACTTATCCCAAACGTACGTCGTTCTTATGCGGGCCTCCAACATTTTATTCCCCTCCTCTGTACACTCGTCACCGATATTCACTGAAATATACGCATTAATGCTCCGACTATTATTCAGTATTTATATATTTTCTTCTTCCTCTTTCATATGTAAATGCGTTACAAAAAATTATGGTTATTTTTTTTTTCTACCCCTGCTGCAGTATTATCCACCGTGGAGGGTCGAGATGAAGAGAATCGTGTCTCTGGGGCACAGCTTGTAATCTCCTTGACCCTGAAGAATAACAGGAAAAATTAGATATTAATATTTTTAAAAATTTATTCCTAATCAACATTTCTTCAATTTTTCAATTTTTTTTCTGACTATTGTTATTAAAAAAATTCTCATTGCAGAGATTTTGCAACAAAAAAAGAGGAAGAATAATGAGAAAACTTCAATCGAGCTTCAACTTCACGCTCTTGTACTTTATTTATTTCTCCGTCGCTTGTAAATACCGAAGGGCAAAGTGTTCTCGACACTTTAATTATGCAGTCAATTGGTTAGTGAAGCGATTCGTCCTTGCATCGTCTTTTGCTTCTCGGTTATAAGCGCGCGCGACCCTAAAGAAGCTTCTTAGGGAATTTACGGGCTGAGGAGGGATCGTATGTGCAAGGAGCGTTGAAAGAACGAGAAAATAAGAGAGATCCAAAGTGGAAGAGGGAGAGGGAGAGAGAGAAACGAAGAACGAACAGTCGCATACAAGAGAGCTTTCTCGAAACGTGGATATTATCATAATAATGGCCAAGGCCATCATCTTTTCTCCAGTCTGGCTTCTCTCTTTCGCCGTTTCATTTTCCCCGTTGCCATTCGCTACTTTCTTCTCCCTTTCTCCCGCTTCACCGGCGCAAATCTACTCAACGGCATTGCTGGCCCCCTTCGCCCCCTCCCCCCCGAAAACCATATCTTAATAGCGGGCGGCTTGTACATTTACAAATTTAAAATGATAATTTTTCCGGAGTACGAGTGCCGAGGTCATTTGCGCCCTCGCGCCGTTCCACCCTTACGAACGCGGGAGGCGGAAGGGGGCTTCCCCTATAATTCCTCGAAGGGGGCGCCCCCCTCAACAATACGCGAAGCTCGGAACGCGCGGGTTTGCAAAAAACCAGACGCCCACATTAGTCAGACGTCAGGACCAGCTGCACCGGCTGTTACTCCTCAGTTTTTCGAAATAAAAGCCCACGAAGACGAAAAATATCGTGCCTCTTAAGCATCCAAATCTCCGAGGACTTCCGGTAAATTGAAGATTTTTTTTTTTTCTTTCAAATTTTCGCTCTTTTTCCCGCCATTTTATTCAGCTCACCAAAAGTTCCCAATCAGCGTCGTTCACCAACACGAGAATTCCTGGCCTCCTGTTAAAAGAGAAACAACAAATTCAATATATAATTAAATAATTAATAATAATTGAAAGACGTGGATGAATAAGATATTTTCGGATATAAATTGATAGAAATTGCGTTTAGTTTGGATTTGAAATCGCGGGTTTTGCGGGCAGCGAGGGGAGCGCACTCTTCCGGTGACAACCGGAAGTACGCGCTCTTCTCGATGCGCCACCGCCATTTTCGCGAACTAACACGTCGCGTTCCGCGCGCTCGATGATCTGTTGACTTTAATCACCGATTAATGAACTTTTTAACACGCGACCACGAATAGACGAGCTATTTTTTTTCGCACTTCCGGTTTTGAGAAACGAGGGAGGAAAAAAACAATTAAAAAAAAACTTACACGGTGTCGTCTTGCATGAAGAGTTCCTCGCGTTCCGTGAGTAGATTATCCCGGATCCAAAAGAGGAGCCTCTTCAGCGTCCCTGATTAACGGAAATAAAGACTTTTACCAATGTCGCATTAAGGGCAACGCTTTCTCCGTCTCTCACGCACTCACATTCCTCGCCACCAGGTAAATTCACCTCGTGCCTCTTCTTCTTATCGAACAGCAACTCCGCGCCGCCCCTGAACAACAAAAACAATCACGAACCCATTCGCTTTTAGGTTAGGGTCTCGTACTCACCCGAATTCTATGCTCACCGGAAGTCCCGCGTCCCCGGACGACATTTTTACAGAGAAACACGAAAATCAACGTTCCCGCGATCTTCTCGATGACCGGAAATCGAAATGCGAGGCTAAATGCTGTTTACTGCACTTTTGTTCTGTTTTTTTCCGGGTTCCTCGGGTTCAGCCAATCGCGGTTCAGTTCGGGCGTTCCGCTCGTTTATCGTTTTTTTGCGGGATGAAATTCGGATGTTCAGCGATTTTTCGCTGAATAATTGGCTCGTCTATGTTTATTTCTGGTGTTTTTGATATTTAACGCACTATACATCGTCGATATCCGGTAAATTCCACTTCCGGCCTTTCGGAAATTCAATGCCTTCACCTTTTCCTTGTTACTCTTGAAAGTAAACACCCGCGAGACGCAATAGCAACGTTTTAATCTTCGAATTCGCTGCAAGCGACATTTCGGCCGTTCAAATTTCCCGCGCCGCGCGGTCAACAAAGCCGCGGTCCAATTCCGGCGTTCCGCGCGTTCGCCGGTCGCGCATCTTCGCGACGCGCTATTAAAATCCTCCCGAATTGCACATTAAATACCTACACTATTTTCAGACAAAATAACCAATCCTCCTTTCCCAACTTCCGACTTCCCATTTTTCCACTTTTACCAGAAGCGAATAAAACAAAAAATTAAAAAAAAAAGGTAACGAGCCTCATTGATCAGCGGAATGGTTCGACGCCTCGTAAATTTCCGAAAAAATGGCTAATCAATAAAATATATATATATATATATATATATACACACCTATAATTTTAATTACAATTCACCATTTTTTTTTTAATTCGTTTTTTCGCTTATATTGGTTAAAAATGAAAAGCCGGCTTAGCGGAAAATGCGGAACGGAAATGAACCGAGCGAACGGCGCCATTATTGCGGAATACCGCGAGTTGCTCGCGATCCTGAGCAATTATCAGTGACAATTCGTGTCGATCCGATAAAACCGGAAATTCGAGCGAAGCCGAATATCATTTTAATCGTGTTACCTTTTTTTAAATACTGATAAACGTGTTCTACTTGCATTTGCACAGAAATAATGTCGGGCTCCGGCGAAACCGCCGCCGACGATGACACAGGTGTCGGAAATCCTGAGAACAACGAGGACAATGATCTGCCGAACGTCAGCGACGCCGACACCGAACCCGCGATGCTCGAGGAGGAGGAAATGCCCACCTACATGAGCATCACCAGCTCCTCCAGGCCCGACGACTCCAGGGCCGAACTCGAACTCCAGGAACATCCCCAGGAACGGCAACCCAACGACAAACCCAAAGACGACAGAGCCCCGAGCCCGTACGCCAGCGACGACCAAGGAGGCGGCAGCGTCTACGTCGTCTCCTCCGGCGAAGAGAGCGAGCGACCCTACGACGACGAGGACTACGAATCGGATGGTAAATCTGCGCATTTTTTTACCTCCTACAGGAGCGGGCGATGCGTTTTGGATCGTTTAGACAAATTTGCATTTTTTCACGTGGGAACTGACGTTTCGGGGAATTTTTTTCGTGCTGAGATTTTTGGAAAATCTCAGCACGAAATTTTTGAGTTTGCGGATATTTCAGACAATTGTGCAGAATTTGTACAGCGAATTTTCGGATTTTACAGTTTTTCTGTGTTGCACTGAATTTGTTTTTTTTTTGTTTTTTTAATTTCTGCTGCGGAAAATTTAATGCATCATTAGAGTCAATTATTCGGAGCATTCTGTGACTTTATTCTATTTTGGCAATTTTGGAATTTCCAGAAAATAAAAAAAATTATCAGAGGAAATTTAGTTTGCGTTACAGAAGTTGCGATGGTTTTTTTTTTTTTTTTTTTTTTTTATTTATCGAAGCATATTTTGTGTATGCCAGCGAGTGCAATGAATATTTGCGGTTTATTTCCCGAACAAGAAAAATCCTTTACTCGTAAATTAACGCATATTTATGTATCTATACGTCGGGGAAAAAAAAAAAAAAAAAACGAATACAAAATACTTTTGGTTTCGCAGAAATGGAACTGGAAGACGAGGAGGAAGAGGAGGACGACGACGATTTGCGTCGCGGTTACCCGGACGAGGAGGAGGACGAGAGCGACGGGGACATAGAGCCCGAGCAATTCGAGAGATCCTCGGACGATTTCGTTCTCCGTTACGACACGAGTTTGGAGAAGCACCACAAAACGCGGAGCAGGTCTCTGCAGGACCTGACGACATCGCGTAGAAATTTGTCGCGTTTCGTTGGCAAGCGACGAAGCGTGGACATGATGGGTGACTTCGAGCCCGAGTTGGCACCTCAGGATCGTGAATTTCTTCGTGATCCTTTGGGCGAGGTGAAGAAGACTTCGAAACCGTCTTCGCTTTACGCGAACGTGCCGAGCAAAGTGAAGCTCTACATAAAATCGATAAAGGAGCAAAATCGAAGATCGGCGGAGCACAAAAATCGGCAAAATCCTCTCCACCGAAATTTCACCGATCCAAAAACCGTGATACCCGACGTCTCCTGCACGAGAATAAATCCCGCGAGCCGAATGATAAAAGGCTACGCGCAAAGCGCGATAAACGCGATAATGGAGCAAGAAAATTCGTCAAAACCGGAAGTGACCTACGGAGGCTTTCGTCTCGGGGAAAACGGACCGGAAAAGGATCCCATCGCGATACCGGAAGCGAAAAAAGCGGTGGAAAAAATAGCGGAAGTCGAGCCGCTCGTTATTCCGGAAAATCCGCAAAGCGCGTCTGGGAATCTCGTTAAAATGCCAAAATCCAACGGAATAATAGACTACACCACGCACAATCACAGCGAAAAGCTCGTCGAGCCTATGGAAACGTGCGCGACGAACGGCCAGGAGCAAATAGCCGCTATTTTGAATCTTCGAAGCGTGAGCTACGAGGAATACGCGAACGGCGATGAGGTCTCGAAAAAGCGGGAAATCGCGAAAATTTCGCAACCGGAAGTCGAGGAGAAAAACGGTTTGGTCGAATTGATGAGCCAGGAAAAAGCGCCGAGCACAAAAATCCCGGAAACGCGTCGTCTTCCGGCGCCCAAAATCGAAATCACTAAAGTCACGAATTCCGCTTCGGAAATCGCGGAATTCGCGAAAACGTCGAGCGAGGAAACGTCGAATCGCGAGAATCCGGATGTCGCGATGCTCTGGGCGATGCTCAACGAAAAATCCGCTAAATACAACGAAAAGAGCGCGCAGTACGACGGAATTCGCGAGGCTTTTCAGAAAACCCTCACGGAAAATATAAGCCTCAAGCGGGAATTGGAGGAAATGAGAAAAACCCTGGCGCAGTGCAAAGCGGAAGCGAAACCCCGCGAAACTAAAGCGGTTTCCGTGCAAACCGAGACCGTTTCCCAGCCTGAAGACCCAAAAATCGCGCTGAACGACTCGAAAATATATAATAACGATTCCAAACCTCCGAACCCAAAGCTTCTTTCCAGCAGCATCGGCTCCGCTTTGAGCTCCATCGAGCAATGGTCGGACAGCAATTGCAGTCCCGCTATTTCCATAAATCCACCGAACATGGATCACGTTTTGAACTCGGACGACAGTCTCTTCATTCCGGAGAAAACTCCGCGACGTGAGCCTCGCAAAATGTCGAAATCCTTCATCACGAGCTCGCGAATTCTTCAGACCCTCGCGAATATCACTCAAGGACGAACCAGAACCGCGAGTCCATTGGCCAGCGTCGATGGCAACGCGGCGGAATCTCGTGTCGAAGCCGAGAAAGGTCAGTCGATAAGAGAAAACAGTCCTCTCGTTGCCGTTGGCGAAGCTAAAGCCAGAAAACGAAAGGCTTCGGACGTTGTCGGCTTTCAAAATCCACCGGAAATACCCTTTAAAATGCCCCGTACGCCGGATATCACGAGGAAGAAAATGAATTCGGATTCTGACGCAGATGCGGCCCTCAAGTCACGCAATACTCGGAGCGAACCGACGCCCGGCGGAAGCAAAGACGACGATATTTTGGAGGATCGCGACGACGATTCCGAGGCCACCGACGTTCCCGCGAACGTCAAGTGCTTCGTCTACCACGAGGAAGCCAACTCCAAGGAACGCAGCTTCTTGATACAGGCCGAAGAACCCACGAAAAACAACGAAGACACACCGGAAATCGGGGGCGGCACTGTTCGCGAATGCGGACCTTATCTCCTTGGAAATGTCGAGATCAGAATGTCCGAAGCAAATGGGACTATCAATATTTGGGGAAAAGAGGTAATTCCAAGATTCTACGACGATTTTTCACAATTTTTCGCAATTTTTGAGAATGGGGAGCTTCGTTTTTGTGGATTTTTTAAAATTGCATTACATATTCACAAGAATTTGGCTTAATATCAAAATAATTTTTGTATTATTATGCATATTGACAAAAAAAAATTACAATTGTCGGGAAGATTGGATTTTTAAATTGTTCCTAAGATTTTCACGATTATTAACATTTCCATCGCCTCACAAGCTCGAAAATAATTTCCAGGTGAGTCAGGAGTCGGAATACGTGGATGTGGAGGAGGAAATGGAGGAGGAGCCGGCGGATCCCTTCGAGAATCCTTCGCTGAGTCGACGGGCATCTCCGGACGGGCAGAAAACGCCACGAGCGAGATTCGTAAACGGTAACACTCCTTTCGTGTGTTCGACGAACAAGAAATCCAAAATATCACCGAGTTTCGTTAAATCGAGCATAGGAAAGTATTTCCGGCCTGCGTTATCGAATTTGGGGAGAGGAAACGCGATGGCGAACGAAGGGGAAAGCGTTTGGAACGCAAACGCCTCGAACAATCGGACTTCCGGTTGCGAAAGCTGCGATTTTCATAAAAAACGACAATTTCACTGTTCGAATTGCGATTTTTCCGGCAATTCACGAGCCAAGCATTTCTGCTGCCGTCAGGACGCGGAACTCAACGAAAAGGATTGCGATTGCGCTCCTCGAGGTGCTGCCGCTCTCGACGACGACGTTATCCTCGAAATTCTCACGAATATCCTCGCGAATCACAAAAAATCAAACGCCGCTTTTAGCAGACATTCTTGCGGCAATCACGCGAGCGAAGAGACCTGCAGGCATCAAAACTCGCGACGGCGACGCTCGCCCGAGGGAAATTGTCACCACACGAAAAAACGGTGCTCCTCGTGCGCCGATGATTTGCCGGCGTGCAACGCGAGACTCACGCCTGGTAATCCGAGCTGCTGCGACAGGAGAAGTCGCTCGCAAAGCTTGGCCTCTTCCTGCGACGATGAGGAACATCCGCTGCTCAACGGACACTACGAAACACCGGATGTAAGGACGGAATTATGATAAAACGATAATACGGGCGTTTGGCTTTTTTATTCATTGAGAAACGATTTTTTTTTATTTTTTTTTTCCACGACAAAAATTTTATTACTATTTTTTTTCCTCGAAATAACTCAGCAACAAGTCCAGAATTAATTCAAAGCCCCGTTTTCGTGAGAATCATTTTTCTTCCGACACTTTCGCAGTAACTAAACAAGTACTTTTATTCCCCAGACAAAAAGACGAAGGCTAAGCGGCAAAAGGGTGCGAGGAATCCTCACGGATTTGCTGCGAGGTTGCGGCGGATGTCGCGACCAGAGCAACGCGACTTTCGTTGCGAAGGAATCCTCGAGTTTACCGAATATTAACCCGACAGTGAGAGTGACTCCTTGCACGCCAACGCAGCCGCCGTCGTGCTCAAAAACCGCGGCGAATTGCGCGTCGCACTCAAAGCATCCGCCTCGCGATGCTTCTCATGAAAAGTAATTATATCTCCCATTTTTTGCCCGGCTCAAAATTTACCCCAAAAAAATAATCACTCGTTTAGCGACCGACGAACGTACAATTTTTTTTTTTTTTTTTTTTTTTGCAGCTGCAGTTCCTGTTCTCGTCGCGTCGAAATGGCAGCGGAAATCGAGAGTAAATTAGAGCTTCTGACCGTGGAAATGGAAAGACTTCGCTCACGTTCCGACACTTTTCGGGGACTGCTCAATTTACTCAACACAGAAACTGACTGATTCGATATTATCGCACCGAAAAAAAAAAAAAAAAACGCAGCTAAAAAGCGAAAATTAAAGAAAGAGAGTTTGCTCAAGAGTCAAGCAGCATTTCCGCCGAATTTTCGTGAAGTTATATTTGAAAAAGTTCGACAGAGAGAGAGAGAGAGAGAAGAAAAAGTCACTCCTCATTCCGCTTACTGTAAATAGTCGCGCATCCCGATGAATATCGCAAAAATCGTCGCGCCGAAACGTCTACCATCCGTTTTTCCTTACGTTTTCATTTTTAATCGTACTTTTAGTGCATAATAATTAAGATACATTGTCGATTTATTGAGCAAAAGTGGAAACAAAAAAAAAAAACAAAAATACAGTGATCGATAAAATAATTGTTGTCTTGACGTTCGTCGCGACTTCCGGTTACTCTTCGGATTCTCGAGAAAAACGACGATAAAAATACTATAAAGCGAAGGGCGCGACGAAAAACCGATGAGATCTCGATCAGTAGTTGCAATCGCAGGAATCGAAACCTTGACCTTGACCCGCGGTTTCGCTCGACATAAATCCCGGCGCTTCGCCCTGACCTCCCGGACTGAATACGTTGCTGTAGGACGTCTTCAGGTAGTTCACGTGACCCTGAAGGGAGCGAATTCTTCCCTGCGCTTGGTCGAACGCTTCGTTTAGGTTGTTTATTTGGCCCTGCATTTTTTGACGAATCTGCGAAGATCGAAAACACAAACTTAGCATTTTCTTTGGGTGAATTTTGGAAATTTCGAATTATTACTTGTTTGTCCACTCGGAAAATTTTAAATTTGAATTGTACTTTCATATTTACGAAAAATATCACAATTTTTGTGATATTTTTAAGGCCACTGCCTTAAATCATATTTTTGATAAATAATTAATTTAACGATTGCAAATTACTTCGTCCCTGTCTTTTTGCGCTGCTCGAGCGGTCGCTCTGCACTGAGCCAATTGTTTTTCCATCTCCGCGATTTGTCCTTGCATAGTTTTCTTCACAGTTTCGCAACGTTCTTTAGTCCTGACGACTTGCCTCGCGGAATCCTCCCTGACTTGTTCCAGCATCGCGGTTAGCTGCGCGACCTCGTGCATTTTCTCGTCCAATCTTTGCTGCAGCTCCGAGTCACGTTCTTCGGCTCTGGCGATTGCATTTTTCATGCGCTCGTTTTCGCTCCTCAATTCGCTGTTCTTCTTCTCCATTTCCTCGAAGCGTCCGGAGCCGTTTTCATCGAGAAGCGCGGCGTTTTCGGCGCGCAACGCGCTTATCTGACTGGCCATCGTGCCCATTTTGTCCTTACATGTGAGCAATTCCCGCGAAAGGTCCTCGCAATTTCGCTCGGCGATCAAACGCATTTGCTGGACTTCCTGGAGCTTCGATTGCGTCTGCTTGAGAATGTCCGGAAGCGGCGCGAGCTCAGCGAGCTTCTCTTGGAATTGATTCTAAAGAGAAATTTTTTTTTTTATTAAAAAAAAAAATTTAGCCATTGAAAAGGACGATTTTTGAATACCTTGACTCTTCCTATTTCCAGGGTAACATTTTCGTTCATCCTCGCGTTGTCCATTTCCATTAAATCCAATTGTCTCCTCTGCTCCTCCACTTGCTCCTGAGCCTGAAGATATTTGTTTCGATAATCTTCTAACTGATTCGCTTGATCCTGAATACAGGACCTCAGCTCTTCGAGTTCGTCCTGAGCCTCGCGATAACGTTGCTTCGCTACCAGCAAAGCCTGTTCCTGTTCCACGAGCTGTTCCTTATTTCCTGTTGCACATTAATCTCGGGAATTGAATATAAGCAGCTCCGGATTAATATAAAATTTAATGGAGGAAGATATCAATTTTTTTTTGGTTTTAAACACAAAAAAAGGAATGTAAATTGAAGAAGTGAACCTTGAAATCGATTTTTTTCAGCTTCCATGCTCTTCAATCGTGCCTGAACGTCCTCCAGTCTCGTCTCCACTTTTTCGCGCTCTTCTTTAGCCTCTCGACAATCTTGTTTCAGTTTATCAGCGTCGGCTCTCAGGCAGGAAACTTCGCAAAGTTTGTTTCTGTAATCTTCCTGAAGTCTCGCGTATTGCTCGCGAAGATCGCGGAGCTGCTGTTGCGGACACGTGCTCGCTCCCTTCGCCCCCCAAATAAATAATTAAATCAACTTGTTGGAGATTTAACAGGAAGAAAAGGATCTTACCATCGGTGCGGTTAAGCAAACCCCGGAACAGGAAGTCGGTGGTGGCTGCTGCTGCTGCTGCTGAGAATATGCGAGCGAGCGAAATATCGCGTAAGATATTTTTACTTCATATACAAAACGTTTTTTTTTTTTTTTCAGAAATTTTTGTGCATGAATAATTTGATTATGTGAATGTGTAATTAATTTTTCGAAATATTTTTCAGTGGATTTTGCGATCGATTCACATTTGATTTTAGGGAAAGGGTTGAGGATACCTTCGTGTGCAAAATCGGGGAATCCGGAGAAGGAGGAGGAGGTGCGGGTCCTCCGGAAACGCAGGGAACCATTGTCGTGGTCTGAGGCATTTCCGGACAGCAGGAGCAAGGAGCGCAAGGACCTGTGCATTTCAGCAATTTTCTCTGCTGCTCCAATTGCTGCCTCTCTCTGTGAACGTTCGCCAATTCCATCTGCAAATTTCGCACTTCCAATTCGACGTCGTCGAGCTGCTGAGCCTAAATTCGATCAGAGGATTGTAATTAAAATTCACTGTGAATTACGAATTTTTGGCAAGAATATTTTCATCGAATTTTCCTTTAATATACATTTTTTTTTTAATAAAATTAATTTTTCTCGAAATATGAATAATCGAATGCTAAAATATTGTCGTTGATTTGGAAAAAAAATTCGTAAATAAATTTATTTAGGTTTTATGCAAATAAATATGAAAAAGTATTGAAAAATGTCAAGAAGCAATGAGATTTTGAAGAAATTCGGGGTGATATCGAAGTGAAAAATAAATTTACGAGCTGATTTGTGTTATTTCCATAGGACGCCAGCTGATCTTCGACCTCCGCTGGACACGTTCCGGTGCGACCTGGAGGAATGGAATTTTTCGCGTTTCCTGGACCACGACAGCACATAACTGGGCTTTGGTCCGGCGTGGAGGTGAAAAATTCTCTGGATCCTCCGCCCGAAAGTCTAGGCGAGCCTACGTATGTCTTTTGATACGGATTCGCAGCGTCCGGATTTTCTAAAAAAAAAAATAAGCCAAGCAGAGATAACAAATCACTTTTACAGCATCTCTCAAATTTTTTTATCGCCGAAAATATTTTTTATTCACGCTGCTAATTTTTCTGTAGCTTCTTTGCATAAAAATGAAGTTCACATAAAATTATGAGCGAAATAAAAAATATTTTCGTGACGAAAAAAACAGAAATCGCAAAGAAATGGTTAAAATATGTTTAAAAAAATATTTCGAACCGCAAGCGCTCGTTTGAAAAGCTCCGGTATCTCCGTACTGTTCTTCCAAACAACTTCTGCAACCGCAAGCCTCTTCGCCTCGACGGGAACTCGCGTAGGAATAAGAACTCTGATTTTGTTGAGTGGAACGGGGCGAAATTTCGGAGAGATTAGTCGGACAGCAAATGTGACTTCTCGCGGATTGCTGATTATTTCGGAAGGCCAGTTGACGACTCAGTTCCGTATTTTCCTTCACCACTATTCGCATCTCAGCCTGAAGACCGCAGACTTTTCGCTGGAGGCAATCGAGCGTGTTGTCCTTCTCCAGAAGAGCTTCTTCCAGTTTATATCTGAGCGTGTAACGAGCTAATGCAATTTTCTCGCGTCACCGGAAATAATGGCAACAGGAAAATCACGAAAAAATAACAAAATACGTCGAATTTCGTTCGTGACATTGACACGAGCATTAAAAAAAAAAAACAATCCTTAAATCTTTTAATCTCGAATCGCATAGACTAACTTCACATTATTTTATCTAAAGGGTGGCCTTAAAAAAATGTTTATACAATTTTTTTTTAGTTTAGGATTGAATGCAGTAATTTTATTGGAAAAATTAATTCACTGGAAATTACTTTCCGCCTTCCAGTTTAGCATTTTCTTGGACAAGTTTCTCTTGCATATTCAGCGACTCGCTGAGTTTTCCGGTGAGATTTTTCAAGCAACGCGTGCCTCTCGGTCGACTGTCCGGTATCACGATTTTTGGCATTCTGTCTTCAGTGTATCCACAAACTATCGCTCTGGGCAACCTAATTAATTATTTGCGGAAAGATAAACGAAAGAATGGTATAAATATTGGAGGTGGGGATGGGAACAAAATTTTTATTGGGAACGAACTTGTCTTCCGGAAACTCGTGAACGATGTCGAAATATCCGTCCTCAAAATCGTCTTTTTCAGGGATTTTTCCTTTTTCTTCTTCGCGTTTAACTTCGTCTTTATCCTTTGCCTCTTCAGCATCTTCTTCCGCAGATTTCGTGTGAGGATAGGGCAGCATTTCGAACATTTTGGCAAAAGTTTGGCTCGAAGGGTCAGCCAAACCCAAAACCCGCTGAATTTTTCTCGTCATCTCGTAGAATTCTTGCATTTTCGACATCAGCGACGCCTGCTTTTCCTTCACCAGCTTCGCATCCTCTTCCGTTACTTCTTTCTTCTGCAAAGAAAAGAAGAAATACGTTTTTTCAATGGTATTTTCAGGGTCGTTTTTTATTCTCAGTTATTAGTTTTTTAGTTGGAACTCACGTCTTTTAGTTCGGCTATTTGAAGCTTTATTTGATTCATTTCCTGCCTCACTACTTGGCACCTTTCTTCAGTTTCCTTCATTTCTGCTATCACTTGACTGTCGGTCAGTGGAGTAGAACTGATTATAGAATCCCTGTGACCACCTGGTTTAATTGGCACACCTTTTCAGCAAGAAAAATCAAAAACTTCAGTCCGATTTCGAAAATATTAAAGATTTCAGCGATATTTCAAAACTGAATTTTTTTAAATTATGGTATCCTAAAAGAAATTGGAAAAATAATTATACCTTCACCAACTCCTTCCGGAAGTGGATATTCCGGAGGCTTAACTTTTTCTTGATTGGCGTGAGGTTCTCCAACCCAAACCGCTTCATCTTGGGCCTCTTCCTCTTCTTCAGGAATTTCTTCGATGCTGAGAGAAACGTCGTTTCTCATTTCTTCCGGTTCAGTTTCTTCCGGCGGAGCAGAAGCTTCCGGTGCATCTTCTTCTTCCTCGATTGCGACAGGATCCTCTTCTTCAGCCATTTCGCTGCAGGATCTGTCGACGTTCAGTGAGCTTTCGCTTTCCTTCCAGTCCTCGTAAAAAATTTCCTTCACGACGTCAAATTCTATTTCTTCGTCGCACTTGCTGACATCTTCTCGATCACCTTGAGCTTCTTCTGAGGGCGAAGGGAAGATGATGTCCGGTTCGTGTTCCACTCGATTCGACGAATCATAAATATCGGTTATCAGAGATTTCAAATCTCTGAGTTCGTCGGAATCCGAGGAAGAATATTCTTCGGCTATTTCGCGAGTCGTTGGCCGGGTCAATATTCGCACTTCCGGTAAATTTAGTGGCCTCTTCACCTCAAAAAGAGACTCCAACGAACCGAAGACATCTTTTTTCTTAACTTTGCTACAGAATTCAAAATAATGCCATTCAAATTTTCATCAATAATTTGTTATACTTTTTGCAAAAAATTTACAAAAATATTCTGTGAAATTTTTGTGTTTTAAGAAGAAGAAGGTAGAGAAATTAATTTTTGTTTTTACTTTGTGGAGAGGCTCGGTCTGACGCTTTTTAATCTTCTCTGTTGCTTCACATTTCCTCGCTGTTGTCCAGAACGGCGTCTCTTCAGGTCCTGGGAGCTTTTGCTGCGCTGCGAAATCGTATCCGAGGCACCGGAACAGGTTGCAGTTCTCGGGGAATTAATCGGTGAACGAATTTGATTTTTGTTACACGGCTTCCGCTTCTGTAATTATCAGGGCGAATTAATTAGCGATAGAAAAATGATTTTTCTCAAGCAAATTGGATTGATAATTTTCGTGCATTACTCCCTTAAATTTACCTTCATTATTTTACCTTCGAAACGGCAACGTCCTTTTCAACTCGTCGATGGCTAAATACCGACGATTTAGTCTCCTCAATAAAGGACGCACCAGTTTCAAATTGCGTAAGACAATTTTTGATAATTCACGAGGTCCTTTATATCTGACGTTTCGATCCAAAGAGGTACAAAAAAATAATCCCTTCTTTTATTTCTCATCTTAAAAAGCGAAGTATGCCACAAATGTACTTGACTTCTCATTTTTTATCCTGCTGTCAAATAAAGCTCATGAAATTCAAACAGTCGCAATTAAAAACCCATTTCTCAATTCCAAGCTTTGAAAAAAAATAACAGCAAGTAGAAAATTCAAATTTTTGGGAATCCGAACTCCTTTAAATTCCAATTTTGTCTTGCACATTTTAAAAAAATCAGAAAATCAGGAAATCACAACAATTAACAATCAGAACGTAGATAAATAAATCCAAACACAAAAATTAAAATCCTCGAGTACGGAATTCAAAAAACCTGCCAAAAAATTGCACATTGCTGCGATTTATCGAGAACACTTCGCATTTCACACTTTCACACGTCGCGTCTTTACCGACAGTCGGTAAACGTCACCACGAAGTACGAGATGTCACGTAGCGACGGTGGCGCCAAGAATGTGTGCAATCAGCCGCCATAGACCCTGAGGAAGTCTATCGCCCGAGAGACTGGATGAACCTCGGGTAAGTTGCTAACGAGACGAGAATAAGTCGAAAAATCGTTGACGGGAAGGTTCGAGCGATCGCTCGAGGTTCTCGTTTCACCGGGGGACGAATCCTTTCATCAGGGTGAGTCCCGCACCGGGATATTCGCCTCGGGAGGAAGACGTTCTCGCGAAACTTCGTCGCACGCTCTTCCGACAATTTTTTTTTTTTTTTTTTTTTTTTAATGCGGTACAAGAAATTGCCAAACTGACAGTGAATTATTTAAATGGCAAAAACGTCACCTCGAGTCAATTTTTATTTTTTTCAAAGTTTCTGCGAAATTTCAAAAGCCTCGGAGAGCTGCAAAATTTTGTTTCTGCAATTTTGTTTATTTTTCATTTATTTTTGTCACTGTTTTTCCTTGACGATTTGCACAATCCTTCGACGATACATGACATTTTTGAATACTTTTTTAGCGTAGCGAAAAGACTTTGGAATCCCAGAGACGGACGGTCTTGAATGAAGATCGTCAGATGGCTACAAGCGGAGCGGGAGTTCCAACGGAGAGTATCGTGTCGCCCAGATCGTGAGGCGTGCGCCGGCTGTGCGGAGAGCGACAACGGCGAGGCGTTCACGCGCTCCACGCCGTCGGAATGAGTGGCAGCAATGCCGGCGTCGCGGACCTCTTTCATCTGCTCGAGTCTAACAAACTGGCGGACGTCGAGGAGATAAAGAAGGTTTTTCACGAGCACTTTTTGTCCAGTGAGTCTGCATTTTTCGCAAGTTTATTCCCAGATTTCTTATCAATTTCTGTGCCCAATCTCCCTGAGTATCGAAAAGAGGAATTTAAATTATTCTAGCAATTAATTGTTCGAATTCAGGAGCAGGATTTCTGCTAAGCAATCGAAAAGATGCGTTAGTTGCAATAAATATACATTTTTCATAATCAAATTCCATGATTTCCTATCAATTTTTTCTCTAATCGAATGAAAAAAAGAGAAATTAATGAAATATAGAAAAATTGTTGGTAACGATTGAAAGATTTAATAGTAAATAATTGGAGTATCCGATTATTAAAAATCAGGAGCAGGATTTTTGATAAGCGATCGGAGAGGACGTGTTGTTCGCTATAAATATGAATGTTCATTGGGAAACAGAAAAAAAATCGTTTACAGCTAAAGACAATTGGCTGGTAAATGGACTTTTCGACTATTACCTCTCGACGAATTCTCTGAGGGCGGTCGAAGTGTTGGCGGGTGTGCGGGAGCCCCACGACAAACATCTTCTCGATCGTCTCGCGGAGACCCTCGGAAAATCGGGAGGTCATGGCCAAAGAGTTCAGGCTCTCACGCTCCTCGGGCACGTGGCCCGACGTCAGCCCACTTGGCTCTACAAGCTCGCCAATCACACGCTTTTCAGTCAATTGCTCAAGCTCCTCAAGGTAATATTATATTATTCATTCAACACACAAATTGCCATATACAATTTTTTTTTTCCTTTCATGAACTTACAATTTTCGAGAGAAAAGGGAAAAATAAATGCGTGTAACTGCTCAAATTTGCCACGTTAATAATTGCCACAGCTCGAGGGAGACACGCTCTCACTGATGAGCGCTCTTCTCCTCCTCGTGACGCTCTTGCCGATGCTGCCGGCAGCGTTGGGTCCCTACCTTCAAGAGATCTTCGAGGTTTTCGGGCGCTTAGCTTCTTATCACCAGTATCAATCATCCAGCCTCGCGCCCACCTCTAGCTCCAATTCTATCGACAAGGACCAACTCTACCTCCTTCATTTGCAGGCAAAAATAATATTTTTCACTCAACCAATAAATCCTACAAATAATCATTTATCGAAAGCAAATAAAGATTGTTTTCCTTACAATTTTCATTCGAAAAATCTTAAATAACAATTTTTAAGTCTACAAATCTTGTTTATTAATTTTAATCTTTCGAGATTTTTTTTTTTATGCTGTCCCAATTAAAATGTTCGTTATAATGATATATTTGAATAAAAAAATCTATCCAACAGGTCGGACTCTACAGTCTTTTTCACAGACTCTACGCTCTTTACCCCTGCAATTTTATCGCTTATCTGAGAGTCCAGTACACGCAGCGAGATCAGCTGGCGACGTTTACGCACACGATAAGACCGATGCTGGAGTCGGTGCGAATGCATCCGCTCCTCGTGACCGCTTCCAAAGATCAAGAGACAAACGCGGCGCGATGGAAGAAAATGGAGCATCACGACGTGGTCGCGGAGTGCGGACGGTTCGCGGTCGACCGGAGCCGCGAGGAAGTCCTGGGGCCGAGCAATCCTCGCGCCACGCCGATTCTCGATCATCCCGGAAGTTACACGCCGGTCATCGGCTCCGCCGGCGGCTTGTCCGCCACGGGAACGAGCAACGGCGACGAGGAAACTTTCTGGTCGCCCAGCATGGCCGTTCCTCCCCAAAGCCCTCCGCCCTTGCAAACCACCACTCACGAACCGCGATCGACACCCTCCACCCCCAACAACAACAACAACAGAAGCAACTCGTCTCCACCGGAAGCTGCCGTCGAAGCCACACCAGAAACTACTCCCGTTAAGGTAAAGCTTTTTTTTTTCTTTATTCTTTTTTTTTTCATAGAAAAAAATAAGGATTTTTGTAATGGCAATACAAATTTTATATATTTTTTAATTGTAGAAAAACTTGGGAATTTTAATAAAATAATGTTCAACTTTTTAACTTAGTTTATGTGTGTGTTTTTTTAAAATGTTTTCATTAAATTTTTTGCTCGATAATCGAAGATTTTTGAGGTTTCATATAAAATTTTGATTGACAATTTTTTTTGTTTGTGACAAAAATTGGTGAAAAATCGAAAATTGACGACTTTTAGTTTTATTAATTATTTTGGGAGCAGGATATGCGACAAGGAGCAACGAGGCAAGCGCCGGTCGGTTCGACGGCGGTTCGAGCTCTCAGTGCTTTGGGAAACGGGGGTTTAACCGGAAATTCACGACCAGCAACTCCGACGCCTCTGATAACGACGGGTTCGGCATTCGCGGTAACGGGAATCGGCGGCGGTGGCGACGGAAACGTGCTTTCCCAAAAAATCGGTAAACTCGTGGCCGAGAGGCAGAGCGTTCTTCAGCAATCGCAAAGGCCGTCGTTCAACGTTTCCGAAAATATCGGCAAATTGCTGGAGAACAGTCCCAGTCAAAACGGGAAAAATGACTCGTGGAACGAAGATCAAGAAGTGAGTGAAAATCTTCTTTTTCCTCTTCGAAAATCGCCTAAACGAAAAAGCAAAATTTATCATCAAGACCCTTAATTCCTTTACTCATGTTTCCAGGTTCTGGAAATCGTCAGTTCCCAGACCGGAAGATCCGAGAGCCTGAGTTACATCAACCGAGAAATGGAAAGTTACAACGAGGAAATAACGCGAGGCGCTCGAGCGGATCTCGCGCGAAAAGTACAACGGATTCGATTTCATTCCCAGTGTCAACCTTCGGGTGTTTGTACGATAGTTTATCCTCAGTACAAGGTAATTTTTTAAACATGCATCTTCATTTTTTCACGAAAATTCCATTTATTGTCCGAAAATATTTGAATATTCGTTTTCTTAAAATTGCTAAAATGATCTACAAAAATTTAAGAAAAATCCATAATTCTTTTATGTGCGTTTTGCTCATTTTTGAAAAATCTACAGGTTCGTAGAGTGAAATCTTGTTCGGATATGAAAGTCCAGAAGAAAATGGACATAGTTACGAACAAAATTCAGGCTATTATCGGCGAGAAACGAACGATGGAAACGGGTACGCAAACATGCGAGGTAATACCTTACGAACATTTGCTCGTGGGCATTTTGTCCCAGCGAAGTACCGAGCAACAACAACAACAGCATCCCATGAGACAGAATTCGGATTCGAGGCTTTCTCCGAGTTCGATGCTCGATCGTTACGTCGAGGCCTGCGCGCGTTTCAGTAGCTCGTCGAACGGCGGTAAAAAACGCAACTTTTAGCCCCGCAATTCGTTATTTTGTTGTTAGTCTGGACCATCGATTTTCACGCGTTTTTCCATTGAATTGCAGAAAAATCGAGGCCAAAGCTGAGAAAAAAGGGCATTGAGGATGACGCGAACGAAGACGCGAACGAAGACGTCGGTCTCGACGCCGATTCTGCTAATCAACAGCTGCAACTCATGCAAATGCAGCTGCAATTCGAAAGACAGAGGAGGGAAGTTCACGCTGAGAGAAACCGAAGACTGCTCGGAAAATTAAGGGACTCGAGGGCTCTCGAAGAATACAACGCCGCTTTAGTAAGAATTTTTTTAGATATCAATATAATTAAGAAGAATCCAATATTTAAAAAAATTTTTTTAGCTGTAAATATTTGTATTTTGAAATGAACAATTTTTCAGGCAGTTTTTCTTGATTTTCTTTGCATTTTTTAGACCGACCGACTAAAAATTGCGGAAAAAGAGGTTGACGGCTTAAAAAGCGAATTGGAGAGAAGTAAAAAGGACGCTCGAGTGGCGGAGGACAAATACACGGAAGCTCTCCGCCATTGGCAATCGAAGGTACAAAATTTCGTGAAAAAAAATGCCTCTTTTGTACTTACTGACTGAATTTCTGGGCGATAATTGACAATTTTTAATCGCCAGTGCGTGGAAGAACAGCAGGACAATCGGATCCTGCGTAACCGAGCGGAAACCTTGGAGCTCGAGTTGAAAAACGAGAGGAAAAAGGTGACGGAGTGCGAGCAACAAACGCGAGCCGCTGACGCTGCCTTTTTCGACGCTGCGCATCAACTGAAAGGCGCCCTTAAAGCCGCTAGTCGAGCAGAAGAGTTGAAACGTATTCTCGATAATGTACAAAAGAGGTTCCTCCTTTTTGGTGAGGTAAATCAAGAAAACTCAATTAATCAACCCATTTTTTCGTCTTTACGAGCTTCATTTTTCACCAGAACGAAAAAATATTTATTAATCCACACGAAAATAACCCTTTTCTTCAAGTAAAACATTAATTATTTATTATTCCAGGCCCAAACGAGACTCCAGGAGCGAACAGTCGGTCTAGTGCCAATGGCGAGACAAGAAGCGGCCCAAATTCAGCGTTCCTACGCCGAGGAATTATCCAGTAAGTCAAAATTCCCTTTTTTATCACGCCCATATCAAATCCACAAAAAATTGGCATAAACGAACAATTTCTAAATATTTTTCGTTTGCAATCTAATCGTTTTCTATTTTTCCAAAAAATATTTTGAGAATCAAAATGGTAATAAAAATCCGTTTCCAAAAATTCATGAAATTCCCAAAATCGTCTCAAAAACAGCAGAAACAAAAAATTACGATCTCCTTCGCAGATTTGCGTCGTCAATTAGACTCGCGAGCTTCTCTGATCGAAGCGTTAAGGGTGCGCCTCGTTGAATTGGAGGGTCGAGAAGCTCGCAAGGAAAATCAGCTCGTAGATCAGCAGCGTCTTCTTCAGGAAGCGAAGGAGCGCCACGAGTCCGAGCTCCGCGCTGTCGAGTCCAAGTATCGGGCGCAGGTGGAGATAAATCTTCTGCTGGAAGGTCGAATTTTGGAGCTACACGGTTACCTGGAAGTGGCGACTTCCTCGGCCTCGCCGAAGGAACGCTCGCCCCCGCTTTCCGGAAGTCTCGCCTCCTCGAGCGAGGGAAGCCTCGCCTTTCATTCCGGCGCCGGTTTGATGAGCGACTGCTGCGATTCCGCGGGAGAAATACCAAATTTGCAGGCGATCGTCGAGCCCGCGCCGACGACGAGCCAGGCAACGACGCCGTCCCGCACGAGGCGAGAATAAAATAGACCAAACGCGCGACAAGCTAATTTAAAAGAAATATTAAGAGTTTACCGAATGGCGAATGAGGAGAAAATGAGGAAAACAAAAAGAAATTGTACATTGATGAAAGCCTTTCGTGCCGCGATCACCGAAATCCTCGTTCAGGATCGTCCTAACAATTTATTCCGTTCAAATTCGATATTCAGATTATTTTTCCAACTCTCAATAATAACAATCTTTTAATAAAACACGAAAATTTGCTGATTATCGAAGATTTTACATAATTATTTGCGAAATTTCGTTTAAGAACGAAAAATAACGATTATTCGATAATGTTAATAACAATTTTGCATTATTATAATTCAAAATCAATGTTTTCGGCGCCTTTGACTTGCTCGATTTTATTTGGATTTTTGGCACGTTTAGGAATGCTTGAAATTTAAGGATTTGAAATTTTTGCAGAATAATCAATTTTTATTTCGGAAGATAAGAAGTGTTGGAAATTTTTGATGAATTTCACGTTTGAGCGGAATTTACTTTTAAGACTTTGTTAAACTTGGAATTAGTAGGTCGCAACACCGGAGGAAAGTTATATAGTAGCTTCTAATCGAACTATAGGTTATAATCATGAATCCCATGGATAAATTTAGTGTCGCATGACTGACGATTGCCGAACATTTATCTCTGCTCGGGTGCGCACGTTTCGAACGGCTCTATATCTGATTAATCTACATCGTCACTCGAATAGCAGCAGCAGCAGCGACTCCGAAGCTTCTTCACGACGAATTCACACTCTCTGAAATAATAAAAAAGTTGAAATATTTTGTGAGCAATCGTAACATGGTCGTTTTAACCGGAACAATCCTTTTTCTTTTTCTTTTTTTCTTAACCCACCAAAAATTAAGCAGGGATTTTCGATTTTCTGGAAAATTTAGTCGCATTTTTCATAGGCATTGAAAATTTTGGATTAGGATGAAAACTTGTGCCAAATATAATTTGTTTTACGACGTTAAATTCCAATTCATAAGGAAAATACGCGTCTTGCTAATTTTTTTTAAATTAATTAATTTTTTTTTAATTAATTAATTTTTTTTAAAATTAATATACGCATTTTTGAGTAATGTATTTTTTTTTAATTTTCGATTATCTAGCGAAATTTGTTACGGCTATTCACTGACGTACAATCAGAGCGAGTCTTTAAATATAAAAAACAAGTTTATTTTTCGCGTAAAACGACTTAATGGTAATATGCGTTATTAACGTACGATGAATACATTTTATCGAGGTAATACTGAGCAGCTAAGTTTAGGTCGAGGTATCACACCCAGGGAATCCGAAGTTTTGTCGAATATCTGACGCGTGCGCTGAATTTTTCCGCCGTGCGTGTAGAAGTTTGGAATATTTCTCTCTCTTTTTATTACAAATTAATTGGCTAAATTAATTACGTTGATCAAAGTAAACGAGAAATGTTGAATTTTCGAGAGATTTTCCGGTAGCATTTTTTTCACAGATTTGGAAAGAATTTTTTTAATGTCATTCAAATATGCGAGAAAAAAACCTGCACAGAAAATCGTGAAAATTCAGCGTTTCGAAAATTGTTGATCCGAAAATCATTCGGAAAACGTGATAAAAAAAAAACGCACGAAAAAATGAGGCCCTAAATTGCCCGGTGCTTTCGTTGTAAAAATGCGATTCCATTCCAGAGTTGAGATATGAGATATTTGTTGAAAAAGGAAGAAAAAAAAGAAACAGAGACGATAGAGTTGATCTCCAAGCACCAATTATTTTCAATAAGTTTGAAGCTCCTGGCTCGCCGTCATGAGAATCGCGTCGCTCGGCGTTGCGTAACTCGCCAGATCTGCAACAGGTAATTAAATGACGCAGTAGGAAACAGTGAAAAAAGTGGATACTTTTTTTTCTTTTTTTTTCGCTATGTTTAATTAAGTACGAGGTGCTGTATGTTATTTACAATTTTAGAGAAAAAAAATTGGGTTCATGCTCGAGTTTTCAATCGTCGTCACTTACGATTGTGCCCCTGATGAATCGGATACGCTTTGGCTTTTCGTAGCAATAATTGGAGCACCCAATAAATGCTCAACCAGACGAGAGCTCCCGCGGAAAATGCACGGAACGTTATCACGCCTCCGTACGTGTCGATGAGTCTACCGCACAAAAGACTTCCACATGCGACACCTGTAATTAAATACAGAATTTAATTGCCAATTTTTCAAATTGCAAATTCTTCGATACATAATTTAATTGCCAATTTTTTAAATTCCAAATCATTCGATACAGAATTTGATTGCCAATTTTTTTGAAAATTCCAAATTATTCGATACAAAAAAATGGCAATTTTGTATTATTTAAAAAATTGGAATTGAAAAAAAATCTCTATAATTCCCATAATTAAAAAATCAAAAATTTGGAAAATTTGGAAAATTAGAATTAGAAAGGGAGAAAAATAGTTGGACATTCGACTGACCGATGCCCTCGAAAACCGCGCCGACAAAGCCTTGCATGGTGGCTCTCGTGCCGGAAGGTGCGACTTTATCGCCATAGGAAACCATCGTCGGCCAGCAGAGTCCGAGGGTCGGTCCGTGGAGGAGCTCCACGAGGAGAAACATCCAGGCGTTGGTCACGAGACTGTAGGCCATGAATCTGACCGCGTAAATCAGGAGAACGAGGCTCATGACGTTTATGTGTCCCAGTTTTTTCAGAACTCTTCCCGAGAGAAAATTGAACGGAAGTTCACCGAGGAAACACTGAACGCCGGTCATGAGACCCTGAAGAGTCTTCAGCCACACAACCGCCTCCTTATCAGTCACCAATTCCTCCGTGTACCAGAACAAAAAATTCCAAACTACTCCAGTGCAAATTCCCGCGCCCACGCACCAAAAACCGAAAACCAAAACTCTTCCTTCCCGCGCGACCGCACTCAGCTCCCAAAGTACCGAAGGCTCGTTTTCCGAATAATCCACTGATTTCTGCAATCATAAAATCATTTTTAATGCCCATTTTTCGTCTTCAAACTATTTTTCTACCATTTTTTTGTCAATTATTTGCTTGCAAAATTTTTTAAAGCCTTGAAATTTCTTTTAAATATCCGAAAAATGCAGCGTGAAGTATTGCTCACCTTTCTCAGGGTCGCTGACACGATCATATCGAATATCATTGCGATCAGCATGATATAAAATATACAAGTATAATCTTTTTCGAATGAGCCTCGACTGAGAACATCAACGAGGTATCCGCCGCTTATTCCGAATATCCCGAATCCTATACTGCCCCACATTTTTTGCTTTCCGTATTCTTTTCTTCTCTCATCGCCTGAAAAAAAAAAATGATTTCTCAAAAAAAAAATTAAATACACAATTTCTGCAAATTTTGCGCTACTCAACAGCTAAAAAAAAGCAAAAAAATCCAATTATTTCCAAAGAATTCAAACACTCAATTTCTGAACAACATTTTAAAAATGTAATTAAATTTTCTGATTGATTCTTAAAAAATTGCAAATTCAGGGTTCGCATTTTTCTCACCGAGAAGATCGAAGCAAATAGCGTCGCCGATGCTGACGACGACCGCCATCCCGACCCAACTAACAATTGCTGCCCACAGGAACAAATGAAACTGATAAGTCGAAGTCAGAGAAGGATTTTCCGAGGAGTTCGCCTCCTGCAGCATTTTTTTCAGGGCCGTCGATTCGTAGCATTCGGCGATGCAGGATGTGCGCATCAGGGAATTGCACACGGGCTTGTGGATAATATCGTCGGCGAACGACACGTTTCTCAGCCGAACGTCCACGCATTTTTTCAAATTCAAGTCCTGGTCCATACTAAATTCCGCGTCGAAGTCGAACGTCGCGTTCGACGGCACGTTCGTGTTCGCCAACCCGCAAAATTGAATTGCCTTCCAACCGGTGCAAAGTTCTGTGTACGTGTTCGATGTCGCATCGCAAACGAGCTGCAAATTAAACATTTTTAATTGTTGCAAAACTTGCAATGTAAAATACTGAAAAATTGAGCATTCTGATTGAATTTCTTGTTTTTTTTTTTTTTTTATTCAACCACTTTTGTTCCCTATTTTATGTTTTCCTCTTTGGAAAACTTTGAATTTTGCTCTTAATTTTATATAATCTTCAGGACAATTTGCAGAACCAAAAGAAAAATTGCCAGATTCAGAGACAAATATTTTGAGGAATGAAAAAATATTTTTGAAAAATTCCTGAAGCTTAAATAGATAAAAAAAAATGTAAAGTAAATGAAAAATCGACGAAAACTCACGTGGCATTTTGAGTGCGTAGCGTTCGTCGTTATCACGTTATTGAGAACGTTTTTGGAAAAACCATTCGGCGAACAGACTGCCATAAATGCCGCAGCATTATCACACGTTACGTTTACTGGAGCGGTAACGTGAACTTTGGGAATGAAATTGATGAGAAAAAATGATATTGCTAGTACGGCCTGGAATATGAGAAAGAAGGTTTTGTGCAGTCTGTATTTGTCAGCCAGCCCGCCGAATAGTGGCTTGGCAATTAATCCGGAAATCGGCAAGACCGTGTAAATTGAACCGACTAGAAAACCGGAAAAGCCTAATTGTTTGGCTATCGTTGGTAGGAAAGGTACAATGGGTCCCGTTGCTGTTGAAAAAAGAAAAAAATGCATTAATTATCAAATAAACATTTTTCTAAAATCATAACTTCAGCCAATAAATGAACATTTTTCACTGAATAAATTGCGGAACAATTTTTTGCCACCAAATTTCTCTTCATTTCAATTTAATATTTTGATTAATATTTTTTTATTCTATATAAATAACTGAATATTTCTTCAATTCAATTTAATATTTCCAAGAATATATTTTTTTTCTGCATAAATAACTGAATATTCACAATCGTTGCCATTATTGTGTGAAAACCAGCGAGCTGACAATTTCCCAGTTCACGGCACACATAAGAGATAAGAATAAAAGCAACGATAATCCAACGAATGATTCGAGAAGTAATCAGAGACTGGAAGCCTGCGAGATAAAGCGATGGCTCGTAAATACCAAATTCCAATTATGCAGATGCATTTGCCGCTTGATAAACAAGCGTTTTCTTGTGACTAACAAAATTATTTCACATTTATACTATTTTTAAAAAAAAATCCTCTCTAATAATTCATTACAATTTTTTTTAGAATTGCACGCACGTTACTCTTTGTTTTTGCATATCAATTAAATAGCAGCTAAAAATCTGATACAATTCCACTTAAAAAATGTGCGTTTATTGGAGCAAAACGCTCCAAAATTTAGAGCAATCTTCACCCGCATTGTAGAGGAAGTAATGGGCCTTAATGGGCACGAGTTCTCTGTTGACGTGGTCCAACATTTTGCTATTTTCCTTCCGATATCAGGGAATCCCTCGTAAATCCCTGCCAAGCTTTTTTATTTGATTATTCCGTCAGCGATTGTGCTTTTGTTATTGCTATTCCAAAGATAAGAGCCCAAGAATCTTGACCTTTGTTCCCTGGAATGATATAAGACGTGAGAATAAATTGAGAGAGCGAACTGGAGAAGAAAAAGGTAGAAAAATTTTGGAAATCTCGTTCTCCAATTTACAAAAATATCGGAGGCCAAATAAATCACCAATTGTGATTCGCTTAATGCGGTGACTTAAGGATTTAGTTTGAATGTAAAAAAACGCAAATTATCCTAGGCCATAAATAATATCAGCTGAATGAGAATGCAATGTTCACTTAAGTTTGCAAAGTTTACCTCGTTTATATTCGCTCGCATTTGTCGACGTCCATCGAATTTTTTTTACCCACAACTATTTTCACATTTTTATTGAAAATATCATTTTTCAGGGGACTATTCGTCGAGCTGCTTCACGGCACGACATTCACCAGCTCGCAGCTGGTTGCGGAGTGACCAGAAATCACAAAAGGCTAACGACGACGACTCCGCCAACGCGATGTACAGGGCGACTCAAAATAAATATTTCCCGCGGAGAGGTTTAAGGTGATCATCACCTTAATTTTTAGGCACATTGATGAATCTTTTTTTGGACGTTTGTCAAGTTTGGAGAAATTTTTGTGCAAAATTTTAAGCAGCTTCACCGAATATTTAAGCTAAAAAAAAATGTTTAAGTTCGGGTATTTAATATGTAATTTAATTAAATTTTTTAATTAATTTTTAGATAGCGGAAGTTTCAAGGATTAAATTGATGCTGGAGAAAAAATTGGGTCACGTTTTGATTTTTTTGTAATTAATATTGGCGATTGGGGCGATTACAGGGCGATTAAAAATTGAGTGGTTTACATGAGGCTTAAGGTAGTACGGTGATTTTTATTAACGGATGTACGGAATTTTTTGCCGAATTTATTATGGGGTATTTAAATATTCTAAAGGATTCTGCTATCCATAAATGAAAGTAAATTCCATTAGAATTTGAGCAACGCGCACGTGTCAATAAAATTTTATTGATACGACCCGGACGAAACGATGGTAGTTAATTGAAGAATTGGCGACTAACTTAAGGGGACCCAATCACTTTTTCAAAGGGCGTAGAAGTTTTATTTTATCGTACTATTTAAAAAAATATGTTTTTAGTAATTAGGCATGGAAGAAAGTGGAGGAATTTTTAAATCACCCTGTAGTGAAATTGAAACACATTTATCGCGATTATCCAAGTCCCTTAAGACTTTCATATCAGCATTTGAACGTGGAAACTTTCGACGAATGGGAAACTTTTGTGCGCGCTCGGCAATTTTGCTCTACCGATAAAACAGAAATTTCCCTATTTTTCAAATCTAAAATACGAGAATTTCGAAAAACAGAACTTAACGCCCTTAAAAATGCTTCCAAAAAATTATTAAAAAACAGCGAAAAATTGATAAAATCAATGGAAAAAAAAATACAAAAATAATTGTGAACAAGAATTCCGTATATCAAAACAAAAAATAAGCGCGTTTCTACAAAACGTCGAGAATTTTATAGAAAAATTGAGAATTCTATTAAATTTTATGTCCTTAAACAAATTTTTGAAACCTAAGAAATGGTTTTATCAGAACCGCAGCGGGATTTGAAAAAAATAGAGAAAAACAAATTGCACATAAGTCGCGGACCAACGCCGTTATTTTGGTTGTTGTTGTTTCGTAAGAAATCAACAAATATTTTAGCCTGCAAAAATAAATGTAATTTAATCGACCAATTAATTTTTCAGTGTCCGGCGTCTTCTTCATAGAAATTTTTCGGCGCTTAACGGACAACATTTTCCTGGCGATCGTCGCGTTAATCGGGCAAACGATGTTCGCATTGGACGCATTGGCTCGCTGGGAAAATTTGACCCTCGACAAGCAGGAAAATGCGGTGATCGCCAGCAATCAAAAATGGAGCGACAAATTAATGGCCAGGAATCCGGAGAACACGACGATTATGAAACTCAGCGACGTTTGCCACGTCGGAGTTTCCGTTAACATGGGACTCTTCTTCGTGCGCGACGACGGAAAAACAATCGGACTCGATACTCGTGGATTAACGCGAAACGAGATCCAATATCATCGAAAACTCATCGATTATTTCATCAGTGCAAAAGAAAATTTTAGTGATCGAAAAATTTCAGCGAATAAAAGTGTAATTCTTCACAGTGAAAATCTGGACTCGAACATTTTTCGCTCCACGAACGCGACAATCGAATGCGTCAATTAATCAATGCATAAATTATTGATCTTTTGAGTAAATAAAAAAAAATCTAGATATCATTTTTTTCTTGTATGTCTTTGTAAAATAAGTTTTTATGAAAAAATTCTATGGAATTATGAAAAGAAAAGAAAAAGGAATCGATATTTAATAGTATATTGACTATATTATTATCGCTGTATTAATTACAACTTACTAAACAACAGAGTTAGGCATTTGTGAGCAAACAAATTCAACATTTTGATATTTTCGAACGCTCAATTTGCGCGTTAATTAAGTTTCTTTGTACAATTAACACGATTTCGGCAATTCTAGTGTTCGCTGTTATTGGCAATATTTTCGGTATCAAAACGGCTGATCCACGTAAAAAAGCTTGGCGAATTGGGCGCAGGCTTTTTTGATGTCCGGATATTCGTACTCAAATCC
>OX382180.1:8458991-8579654 GCA_947507545.1 Clistopyga incitator | reverse complement strand
GAGTGGATTCCCGTTTCATGGCTCGAGCTTATGACGCTTGGATGCGTGGATCAAGAGCTTTTCGATCGTTATCGCAGCTCGTCAGCTGGCCGGAAGTATACACGAGAGTATAAGGTCGATGCACGACCAACGGAAGTTTAATCGCCGTTCATTCGCGTCTCGATATTAATTAATTATGGATTATGTTTATTATTGGCTCGGACCTCGGCTATTACCACTGTGATAAGAAACAGTGCACTGTCGTTACTTCCGGTATTTATACTTCGGTGTTTACATTCTGCATTCTGGCGGCTATTTGTAATTTTTTATTTTTTTTTTCTCAAGTGAAATAATTTTTGTGGAATTGAAGTGCTAGTTTTTGATATGAGAATTTTGGGGTAATGTTTATGCTTCAGTGATTAGGTTTTCTATGTCGAGGATTTGGGCTGTGGAATTTCTTGGCTTTTTTTTTTTTATATAAAATAATTTAGTGAAGTTAGGAGTTTTTTATATAAGAAATTGGAATTAGTACTTGGACTTCAACGTGTTTACGTTTTCTATATCGAGGACTGTTTGTGCTATGAAATGTCTATGTTTTTTTACATAGTTCGGTAAAATCAGAGCGCTAGTTTTTTATATAACAATCCAGTACTAGTTTACTTCAATGTTTATCTTGTTTAAATCGTCTGTATTTTACGTAATGGAATGTCTGCGTGACTATTTTTTCTTTCTTTTCCACATGAAAACATTATTGTGTAATATTGGATGCCAGGTTTCATCATGAAAATTCTTTTTTCATTTTTTTTTTCTTCAATTAGAAAGGTAAGATATTTTTCTGTGTGTACCATTTGAAGTTGCAGTGAATAATTTTTTATATCCATTGTGGAGGTACAGAATTTTTGAGATTTTGTAAAAATAACTAAAATATTTAGTACAAGAAAAAGTTGTGTAATTTTTTTACCATTTTAGTAATCAATCGAATTTTAGGGCAATTAGTCGGTGCATTGCGTGAGTGAAAGTGAGAGAAAATAGTAGAAAAAAAATTGGAATTCAAATGCTAATATCAAGGCAGCAATTTTGCATACTGGATAATTATCACGTGTCACGTTGTGATAATTCCTAGGTCAAGATTTCCAAATTCAGGTATTGGGATTATTGGAATTATTCAACTTGGCAAAAGCGAAACCGATTATGGTAAGTGACTCGTGACCTGTGCCAATTATTTAACTCACGGTGCTCGAGTAAAAGTCGGAGATAATGACAGCTAAATTAGCGACATAAATGTCGATATTACTATGCCGTAATAAAAGTCGTACATGAATTGGATAATTAGTAAGTATCGCGTAGCAATGTATCTGAGGACAGGTTCTCCATATCGAGAGCATATGAGATACGAGAAGAAATTAGTCTTGTGAATTGCTTTGAGCTCGCGTGACGAGTTCGTCGACCATCGGAAACTCAAGGAAAACGCAAGAAACAGCGAAAGGTCGTTTGACGAGGATCAGTTCATTGCATATCGAGTGGAAGTGATCCGCAGATTGCGTCGATTAGCTTCTTGATTAATCACGTCACGTCACGTGTACGTAATAAAACCACGTGGCTTTTATAAATGAAGTAATTAATTTTATTAGAATTTTTTTAAATAAAAATAACCCCTTGGAAATGACAAACCTGTTATTAAAAATGTGTAGACACAATTAAAAATTTTTTGTGTAATCAAGAAAATTCTGTGTTAAATTAGAAGTGAAAAAAGGGGGCAAATTAATTAACGATAAATATATTAATGGCGTTTTTGAATTTGTTTTTAAATTTCAAAGTGAGAGTTGAACATTTTTAGTGAATTATTTTTTAATTTGTTTTTTTTTTTAATTTCAAAATGAGAGTTGACCATTTGTAGTGAATTATTTTCACATTTATTTTTTAGGAAAAGAAAGTTTCGTTAATATTACTGAATGATTTCAATTTATTTTTAATGGGGTGAAAAAAAAATGTTGACGCATGTTTTAATATTCATTATTACAAGATTCTATGTAAGGTTCTTGGGGATTTCTGTCAACCGGTCTATATGATGAAAATCGGTTGAGAAAGCAGAGACTTTAACCAAAATTGGTGATGTATTTCTGTGGAAGCGAGTTCTCGAGCTGATTGCCAGTAAAGTAGACTCTAAGGAGCCTCACAAACGCCTCTAATCATCAATCTCGTTCTTATTTCATTATTTATAAATCTTAAAGCCGAGGAACGAAACTCAGTCGACGAAACGTTTTCGTATAAAGCCGCGGAGAAAGTTTCTATCAGATCCGAATACGTCGATATAAATCCTGCCCGTGTCTAAGAGAGTCACGCTAGAAAAATTACGAAATCACGCGTAACAGAATGACACCACAATTCCAAAGATACAATTTAAGCGGTTGCTGCTAAGGCATTTTCAGTCAGGCTCCTGCGAATTCAAATGCAACGCCTACGTAATATTTTTCTGCCTACGTAAAATCGGAAGTTACCGATTTTTTTCAAAATTCACATCTTGTTTCGTTGGATTTAAAAAAACCTGTATAATTTTTTCTTTCTTTCAAAAACTGAGTTACGACATTTTATGAAATTCTAAAATCAAAATCGTTATATCCCCTCATAGGCAATAACGATTTCCCAAATTTTGATAAAGCATCGAAACCTGTTTCCAAAAAGCACAGGAAAAAAATTGTATTGCAATAAATTGCAGTCAACAGATGCAAAAATCTTTTATCTTTTATGTCGACAAATTCGAAATCTTAAAAAATCGTTGTATTCCACCGACTTTTCAAAGCGATCTTTTGTCCGACCGCGGAGTCACCGATACCGATTTCCAAAAATCCTACAAAAAGTCCAACATCCAAAATGGCGAATCAAAAAGATATTTCGAAAACCCCAGTCTCCATAAATAAATAAAAAAATCGTTATGTTCAGTCCTGCGAAGTACAGTCTGAGTAACTTGGCACGATGATCTTACTAGGTCGTCTCCTGAGGGAGGAACACTTGCGAACGAGATAAACCGGTTGTCCGCCATTGGCGCGTTTCAGCTGTGACTTTCTGCGCAAGGGTCTCCTCTTCGGTCCGGCACGTTTCTGCTGACCTTGTTGATTTTCTTTGGTCGCATCTCTAATCGGATTCCGATCGCCGATCGCTTTGTTATCGGCATCGGAAAACCGATCATCCTTGATCTCGGTGTCGCTGTCGCTGGACGAAAAGCATCGATAGCGTCGCGACGAGTCCTTTTTGTCAGATCCAGAGCCGAGGCTCGAGTGTTTAGCAAGAAACGTGAGAAACTGCGTGCTGGCAAAGTAGTTCAGCGCCGGTGTAGTCGAAGGTCTCCAAGTTGGTCTTTGCGCGAGAATCCCACTGACCCTGAGCTCTTCACTGAAGAGTTTATCTTCGTTGAAGTCGCTGATCTTCGGAGCGGGGCATCCGGAGCCTTCCGAAGATTTGGAAGATGAAGTGGAGATCCTGGAGCAAGCACTCGAAGACGTAGCGGTGCCCAAGGAGGAGGAAGGGGGCGGCGGTACCGATCTCTGTCGAAAAACGTCCCTTCGCTCATTGAAATCACCGGACAAAAGCAGTTGTTGATCGTCAAACTCATCGGAAACATTGGAGGACCAATCGTCCGACTTGGATTCCGTGAGCGGATGATCCTCTTCGACGGTCAGATACCTGATCTCGCGCCAAACGCGTCGTTGCCTCCTGGAGCGTCTTCGTTCAGGCGGAACAAACCAAACAGGACTAGGAGGTCGAATGATCTCTTTGGGTGCCGATTTCTTGACGTTGTTCAGGTTGTTCCTCTTCTGGGAAGCCCTGATGGCTCTTCGGCGACCGCTGGACCTTCTGGGCGCGCTGGTCCTCTTGAAATAACCATCGGCGCTGACGCTGGGCGAAGGTTTCGGGGCTTTGCGCCTGAAGAAGCCGTTCTTGTTGCTCCTGAGGTCAGCGAGCCTGGATATCGACAGGGAGAAGCTGAAGGACGACGACGAAGAGTCCTTGGAGGTCGAAAGACATTTCTCCGGTGCTGACACGGTCCGGGCAACCGTTGGTTGAGGTTTCCTCTCCTTGAGCCCGCTGTCCAGGGAATGATGAGCCGACGCCGATGTGTTCAACGGAGACGGAAACGGAACTGGCACAGCGTCTCTCCAAACTCGTCCCAAGCTGACACTAACGCTAGGAGGACCTTCCACGGGCGCAGCTACCTCCTGGAGCGAATCCTCCGCCGATTCCGGAATTCTTTCGACCGCTATTGGAGGCGCGGGACTGGAAATGCGTCTGGGAAACACCGGCGAGCTGTCGAGTCTCAGTACAGCGAGTTCGTTGGTCACGCTGTCGGTTTTGCTGACCTGGGTAGCCGTTTGATGGGATATTTTAGCGTTTCTAATTCGTGGCACGGATGGTCGAGTTTCGTAGTCATCGCGATTTTTCTCCTGTGGCGAATTGACGTCGTGAATCCACTCGTCGTAGCCGATGGTACCAGGGGCTTTTTGGATCTTGGGCTCCTGGTCATCCTGGATGATGATGGTCGTCGTGGATCCATTGATCTTGGACAAGGGTTCCTTTCGCAGCTCAGATTCCGGCAGACGATCTCCCAAATCGTTTGCCGCAGAATCGGCACTCTTTTGGATCTTGTTACGGCGTTTACCCCGATCCAGATAACTCTTTCTTATGGATATCCTCTTGAAGGACTCGCTGCGCTTGAAGGAGGGCTCGTTCCTGTCCTTCTTGCGGCCAACGAGCCTCCGCAAATTCTCGAACGAGATGGGCCTCATCGACCGACTTATAACCCTTTCCCTTTTACTTATCTCTTTGTCTCGCTGATGGCCGACCTATCGAGGTCGCGCGTCAAACGAGTTCTACCATCGGAGCCTCGTTTCTCCGTCTCCGAATCATTGTCCCGCCGGTTAAGCGCCTCACCGACATTATTTACACTCGTGATCTTGTCAATCTCGTTGTTTCTTACTCGTTTCTCTTAGTGGAAAAACACCGTGAGCTCGGATACTCGGCGAGGGATGCGAGAGGAATCCCACCGAGGTCTTCCAGTCTCGTCCAGATACTTAACTTCTTCTTCTCCACGGTTTTCCCCTGGCCAAGTCGAAAGCCCGATTCCTCGCAAGCCTAGCAATTCAACTTATAATCGTATCGCCTATAGCGCGGGTGGCCCCGAGCCTCGCTCCTCACGAAGGTCTCCCTTTGAACACGCCAGCACACGGTAATCATCGGGATAATCGTCCACGGGAATCCGACTAGCGAGAGAGTCGCTAGTTGCGGTGGAGATAAACAGAGAATCTCGGGTACCAGTTTCGTAGATCAACCTGCAGGCTTCACTTCACTTTGCATCCAAGACTTTCACGATCTTTACTCTCAAATGATTACAATCTCGACGGATATTATTACAAATATTTTCTCAACTCGGCAACAGACTTTCGTTTCCACTTTCGTTCATCAGGTAGTCTGCAATTTTCAAAAATTTCTGTACCAACAGAATCCTTGGACAAATTTGGTTGTGGCAGTTGCAAAAGTGCAGGAGTTTTGTGGATGAATCCGAAATTTGGTCCTCTTAACGTTGGAGACTTTCACGATCTTTCCTCAGGAATGATCGTAATCTCCTCAGCTTGTGGATTATTAAAAATGCAATGACTTTCGTTCTGCTCAACTTTCCGACTATTTTCGTCCAGCTTATTGTGATACTTTGCTTATTTGGTGAGAATGTTCGGGGCGTCTGCAGGTCGGACGATTAAATTTGGCTGACGCGTTTGCAGACGCAGTTACGCCGCCTGTTACAACTCTTGCCGCGACTTTCTCCGGTGGTAGCCCAGCGATTATAGCAGCATCAGCAGCACGAGCTTCCTCGCAGCCTCGTTCTCGCCCTTTCGCGTTCTCGTCTTTCCCTCGCGTGCCGATCCTCTCGACTCTCGACCTTTCTCACCGTCGAATCAGCTCGATATCTTCAGCTTCCACGTTATGGGATCATCTCGCCGTTGAGGATCTTGAGAATAGCGTGGAAACGTCGTCCGTTGGCACAATTCCAATGTCCCTTGTCTACCTACTAAAAAAAAGACACCGCTGGTAAACGAATAAAGCCAAATAAGTCCGGATTGCATTTCACTCTCGACTTTCGTAGGCTTGCGAAATTTCACCTTGCGCCAAAAATTCCATTGGGGCTCCTTAACCCAAAATTCACCACTCGTCGGTTGTTTATTATATTCCAAATGAGCCTGCTATCGGGACACTCAAATCTCTCTCACAGTGTTCCTATAATTGCTTGGAACCTGATTCACTTGCACTGCGATGCCACTTTCGATCCCGACCCAATAATTGGCCGCACGCGGTCGAATAACGCGCCGGGTAAGGCGAACGAGGGATAAAACGAGGGAATAAACGAGCGCCCACTATGTTGCACCACCTCCTGTACATACGCTCACCGCGATGTCGATACCTCTCTTCGATAGCGCATATATACTGCACTATACATACACACACACGTACAACGCACGTACGTGTGTGTATATATGTTCACGGATTTACCCGGTATGAGAGGACGAGACGGTTAAAAGCAAAAGAGAAAAGGTGCAACGACCTCCTCGCATCTCCAAGCGCACCTCCTTAATTCCTCAAGTTTTTTCATTCGTCGAGTACCATGAAAAATTAGCAACAATCCACATATTTTCGTCACTCGTTGTAAAACTCCTATTTTTCTATTCACTGTTTCGTAATTTCAATTTAACGCAACTTCTCCACGAAATCTTAATTTCAATCTTAAGCTTTTTTCATTTATCGAGTAATGTAAAAAATGAATAGTAATCCACATATTTTTCACTGGTTGTAAAACAACTATTTTTCTTTTCACTTGTCGGTGTTGCTGTCTAACGGCACAGATGCACTTTAACTTGAGGAATTAATCCAAATAGCGTGACAATGTTGACCCGCACGTGAAACTGGTATTTGTGGTCGTGGTTTAAGAAGACGCTCATCGTTGTGCTCACGATTACAGCGACCACCGACGCACGAGCGCGCACGCGACTATATAACACCGACTATACCGAGTGTCTTGAACACAAGCGCGAGCGTATATATGTATATATGTACATAGATATATACATTGACACCGCACAGAGTGGACCCACCCTTCGGTCGGCGGTCCTCACCAATACCGCATTCCACACTTGCCGTCACACTCAGGCTCGCCGCCCGCGGTGCAGCAGCGGCGCAGTCACTGTAATGATACTGGGCGACGTTTTTCCGGGTCCCCGGTATAATAAATACCGGTACTCACGCGCGAAAAATCCCTAAAACTTCATTTAACGATCGAGAAAGTCGAAACGAATTTTTTTTCACAATTAAACTTGTATTTAAGTACAGCCAGAAGGGTTAAGTACCGGTACTCACGCACACAGAACACGCAAAAATGTATCCTTATCAAGATGGCAAGATTCTTATTTCATTTCCACTTCAATTACTCCCGGGAATCTTGGTTTTTAAAGCTAAGACGAGTTTTTCGTGAGTACGGGTATTCGGCGGTAAGCGGAATTTATTGAAATACCGGGGTTTAATATGACGTTGGTGAAGCTGGGGGCGGAGAAAAAAGTAAATCACGCTGTTACTCGCGTGATTTTATGCTGTATTACGAGAGCGATCAGACAGCGGAGTCAGCGGCTTTACTACTCTCGGAAGGAATCACTACTAGCCGGTCGGCGCGCGCGAGTTTACTCGATCGAGAAACGGGGCCCGGCGCGGCTCCTCGGCACTCTCGCGGCCTGTGGGAAGGCGGCCCGGTAAATAAAAGTTACGGGAGTAAAGGAGCAAGAAGGCCCGGCACCGCTGTTGCTTTTGCTGCTGTTGCTGCTGCTGCTGCTGCTGCTCCTCGCTCGAAGGAATCGAGCTACGAGCGAGTGAACGAGCCACGAGAAGGAGGAGTGGTGGCATGCAGTCCGTCCACTCTCGCCGTCCGCTCGCTCGCTTGCTATGCCGCTCCGGCTCCTGCTTGGGACTCCCTGCAGCATCCCACTCCTTCTCCAATCTCAACGACGACGAGGACGACGACGACGACGACGACGTGCTACAAGCTACAACCCAACCGTACTTGTGCAGTCAATGCATTCATTGGCCACTCTCGGAGAATATATTCTGGGTTCACTATACTCTGGCCACGTTTCTCCTCGGTATTTATATTTCGTATTTTTCGTGTCGATGCGAAAGACAATTTTTTCACAGCTTTAGATTTATAACATTACAATATATTTAAAAAAAATGGTTTTATGGTATTTTTATATGGTTTTGTGGTATTTTGATTGCTTATTGTGGAAGACGTGATTTGGTGACTTGGACAGGAAAGAAAGAGGGACTTTACGAGAGTAGGGAGAAAAATTGACCGGACCTTTGGTTAAATATGTAACAGCTGACCAATGGATTTATAAATGAGGTTTTTGATTGTGGTAGTCAATATTTTTATCTAAGTGCAATTAATCGACTGTTCCATATTCAATCGAATTGCATTTCCGTGGACCTTCGACCAGATCTCCAAAACTGATGATCCTTAACCCACCTTGAATACATTATTATTTATAGTGTTTTCGTGGCTCGATTCGTGTATTTGAAGGAACCGGTTAAATTAAGTGGAGATTTATTAGCTTAGATAAGAGAACTTCGACCATATAGCCTCATTTGATTTATTCACGCTGAACCGATGACATTCGTAGGTTTAGATAAGACACTCGAAAGTATTTCCGCAGACATTTGAACAGTGGGTTTTCTGCATTCGAAATGGGGCTTAGGTTGTCGCATCAAATTCATAAAATATTCACTTTATGTAAATCGACCGACGTATTTATATCTTTTTTAATTTTACACGTTTGACGTTTAATTTGCACCGTTTAACCAAATTCGTTTTGTAAGATCCAATTCTCTTTCCAAAAAAATGTTTCTTTATTTTCTGCATCGGAAATGCGTTTCCTCAGCGCTAATTGCAAATCAAAGTAAAAATTGCCTGCAATTGCACTTTTCAATTTTTTTTTTTCTCTCCTTAGAAAAAATAATTAAAAAAACTCTAGAGCTAATTACCAGTTTGCACATATCCACTCCCATAGCCACGGGAATTCATGTGCCAATGATTGTACCCAGTTTGGATAGATAGCCAAGCATACAGATAGAATTTCGTGATAGTGTGTCGGCGCATCATGTATGTGGCCGGGGTATAAGGTCTTTCCGTCTCACTTCATCTTCTTATTTTTCCACCTCTTCTTCATCTGGTCTCGCTGCTTCTCCGGTTTCCATCTACCTCATCTCTACCCCCTCCCTGCGGACAGTGGGGCCCCGTGAGGCCCCTCACGAGGCGCGCTCGAGTCAGCACGTTGTCCGCGCGCCTTAAGCGGCGTTCACAACCTCGAACGAGCTTCGTAACGGCCTCTCGCGCTTGCTATATTCGCGCACAGCGAGTGGAGCGTATAGCTCGTGCCCCTTGCATGATCCAATGCCCACTTCGCCACAGCCGAGATCCACAAGCCGGTGGATCAAATTCCAGGCGTGCGTACGCGAGCTCACGGAGAGCCTCATTATTTTATTACGCAACTCTTTTCGCACTGGCTAATTTTAATTGAGAGCCACAAACATAGTAACGCATGTACAAATATAGCGCACCTCGTATTATCTCGGCGAGTAACACTCAGGCGTATCTAACACGCTCAGCGGATATAATACTTTGTTGACCGAGTTTTAGGCGAGGACGACTTTTTTCTCATAGGAAACCATAGGAACTCATAGGAAACCGGGGTGAAATGACACGGCTGAGGATACCGAGATCATTATCATGGGTTTTGGGGGAAGGAAATTATGGTTGAGATTGGGTCCAGGGATTTGGGGGGGGGGGGGAGGGGGGGGGGCGTAATGATGAGTTTAGTAGGAAAAAATTGGGTCTTTCTGCAGGCAAGTTTGACAGGGGCAATATTTTTTGTGGAGCTTTATTAATAGAAGGTAAATTATTATGGTGGACAGGGGAGGACTGGGAAAAAATACGATTTGTTCACAAAATGTGCACCGAATAATTTAGCGATGACGAAGAATCATTGCCAAGCTCAAATAATTCATATATGCAATTTTGGCACGATTACATTTTTCAAAAATTCAGGGTGATTTGGTAGCCCAATTATTCAATTGGCGCCGGTGAGAATTACATAATTAGGAGAGAGATTGTAACGCGATAGCCTTGCTACGCTTTTTACAAGATCAAGCAGCAGTTTTAATCGAAAATGTACTATGAAAATCGGCTGCTGGTCGAGTTTGACTTTTTCTCCCATGGATTATTAACAATTTGCCGTTTATACTGTCCCGTAAAAAATGCTACGCTTTTAACAAGATCAAGCAGCAGTTCTAATAAAAAATGTGCTCTGAAAATCGGCTACTCGTCGAATTCGACATTTTTCCCACGGAACAGTGAGAGAATTTAGCGTTTACGCTGTCGCGTAAAATAATACTGAGAGCCTTATCGAAGCGTTGTCGCAATGCGGCTGTTGAATTGAGCCAGAAGCGTCAAAGTTTCCATTATCGACCATGGCAAATGTATATATACGTTCGCTCTCAGACACTCCGGGAAAGTACAGAAGCTTCCTCCGGTCGGTCGATCAATCATCCGAAACCGTCTCGAAGTCTCAACGATATTACGAGGGGCTGCACAGCGTTGATCAACAATTTGACGTAGACACCGAAAACTTCATCCCACGCGACGTCAGCCGTCCATCAGGATGCACAGAAGAAGCAAGAAAAAAAACGTGGCTCAATGGATTATCTCATAATTCACGTTGATTAGATTTTCTCCATAAAACCCACAGAAAAATATTTTTTAATTATTTCAAATAATTCCATAACTTTATAGACTCACTTTTACTTCCGGATTAAATAAAACAGCAGACAATCTTAATTAAAACTTCATTTATATTGAAGTTTCATGAAATATTATGAAATATATCAAATAAATAAATAATAAAATTGTATACTTAAAATGTAAAGTATATAAAATTTTATTAAAAATCTGAAATTTCACTTAAAATTTTTTTTTGCATTTTGCTTTTTTATATTTCAACTAAAATTTTTAAAAAATTGTCCTAAAACAAAACTTCTTTAAAAAAAAAATAAAAATATCATATTATCCTCATTATCTCAATTCCTCCAGAAAAAAAAGCTTCTAAACGAAAAAAAAAATCATGAATTTGACTGGGAATCTCAACTGTGCAAACTACAACCCACGCGACGTCAGCCGTCAGTCAGGATACGAAGGTGAAAAAAAAAAGAAAAGAAAGGAAAACAAAAACGTTTTGCTATTTACAATGGAGGGGGAATGCGAAAGCGTGGAATAAATACGTTTGGACAGTGTAAATCGAAGCTGACGTAGGTGTAGGTATATTTATTGTACGTTGTATATGTATACAGACGTACATAACGTATCGATAAGCCATTGACGTTACATGCAGCGAAGGGAGAAGCTGCAGAGAGTGAGGGAGAGAGGGAGAGAGGGAGAGAAAGAGAGGCTTGAGGCACGCAGTGTTTGAGCCCGGTTTTATGCACGAAAGTGGTGGTTTGCACGACCACCAACGCGGAGTGCATTATCCAGGGTGTACATGTATGTACGATGTACGGGGCATTCAATGGTATGCTGAAGTTATGGTGCTCTCATCTATAGATTCAAAGTCGAACCTGGTATTTATATTATATACTATATATACATGGATACATGTGTATATGTGCATATGTACATATTGCTGTTAAAAATATTTAACAAATTAATATATGTAGCGAAAGTTAAAAAAATATATTATACAGATACGTTATATTAAATTTTATTTAATATTTTTATATAATTATTGTAATTCCACAATTAATTTATTAAGTGTTTGGTATACTGCATATTACTTTAACAACAATTTAATTTATATAGTAAATTATCATGGCAGCACCCCTGAATTTAATATAGGCATATTAGCAAAAATAAACGAAGCTTCCAATACTTTATATTCATTTTTATTACAATTTTTTTTACAGTCCATGAATATATATATATATATATATATATATATATATATATATAAATGGGTGTACGTATATAAGTATATACGTGTATATGTATACATGGATGCACGTGTATAAGTATACATACGTATATGCATGAAGGGATATATGTATTTATGTGAAAATATGTAGTACATAGGCATAAAATCGAGGAGGAGCAATTCAGTGTACGTGAAGCGATATATAGAAGCGAACCGTCCGACCGGATTATCTTCTCGATCCTGTGCCGAGGCCTTAAAATTCGTGAGCCCTGCAGCGTGGATCGAGGCTTGCATGCTTACGGATGGAAATTGCGTGGGGGTTATGCGAGTCAGTTAGGAAAGAAATTCTACGGCTCCATGAAACACTATCGTAATTCTTAGTGTCCATCAACAAAGTCGTAAATTCCGTATCCTGTTATACGCATTATTAGTTACGAGTTTATTACGATAAGATTTATGGCACATTCTTGTCAATTCCGACCCTTGTTTTTTTCAGCCTCTCAGATTTTTCGAATTAATAGCCGGATCTTCATCATTTTTGGCGAGTACATTTCAGAATTTATTATATTCATCATTTTGCCTTAATAATTTAGTCATTCAATTACTTTTTTCACGATTTCAATATCCTAATTTTCCATTATTTCTTGCATTACACATTCAAATGTAAATTCTGTTAAATTTTTATTTGTTTTTTAAATTGAAAAAGAAATTTTTATTTCAGAAGAATTGGGAAATTTCGAAAAAGCGATTGTAAACACGTGAAGAGCCCCATAGACTTTTTATATAGCCGAATATCAACCCAATTAAACTCACGAATGCTTCACAAAGTGCTATTCGGTGCGTCGGAGTGTTTCTTAATTTTAGAATTAATGTTCTATTACAAAATGTCTACCAGAAATCAGATATGATCACCGGATTGAATTTTAATTATAGGATATACAACAATATAACATGGGCGCTGTGTTAAATGGCTAGGTAATAGTAATGTGCTGTTGGAAAGCTGGACGAATATCTAGATCTTTTGTAATAAGTCTGACCCGAATTACCCGCGAGTCTGTGGTAGCGAGCATCATCTCGAAAGGGGAGTCGACCTTCTTCGCCTGGGCAAAGCATCGCGTGTAGGTAGTATACTCAAAGGCGAAAGTATATCCAAGTCCCTAGGAAATCCACATGTTCATGGTATAGCAACCATATACGCGCCATTCCCCGTCAAATCGATCATTTCTTATCATTCATTTTTTTTTCACCCCTCTAAATATTTTTCTTAACGCTTTTAATTTTACATAACATAAAGTGATATGCAGAGAATCTATACAAAAATTTGGAGAGCTCTAAAAAAATCCTTCACTGGATTAATAAAAAGAAAATGTATTAGACTTTTTCATTATTCCAGCCACTTTTTGTTTTTATTAATTTTTTCACATAATTTGGCAATTTGTATTTTCACTTTAATTTTATATAATGTTAAGCGGTGTGTAAAGAATCTATTAAACAAAATGAGGCATGACGAAAAAAATTTGGGAAGACAGGAAAAAAAATCACAAATTGCAGGGGCTGAATGAATTTTAGCAAATGCAATAATTTTGTTAAGCCGGTCTGATTCTTTTGATATCCCAATTTTGTATAATTTTCAGTAGTAATTTTCACCATCAATTTTTCAAACTATTTTTACCCCTCCAAATATTTTCCGCTCATTTCCCTGTACTTTCATACACACAACTTGAATTTCAATGAAACTGCAAAAAAAAAATTTCACCCCTCTTTATCAACCCCTTAAAAACCAAAAGAAAACCGCCCAAAAAAAAATGTTCCATCGGATTATTACAACACCCCTAAATTAATCTCTACCCCTCTTCATCAACCCTTTAACCCCCAAAACAACCCCCCCCCCCCCCCCAAAAAAAAAGGAAAAATACGAATTAAAGCGTCCGACTTGAAGCAGAATGCCCTATACACACATACACACCCTGTAGAGTTAGGCTGTATACTTAACGTGCCTTGTACCTGAACCCGATCGCGTGTGAGTAACTCATACTCAAAGAGGCGTCGTGACGTAGAGCGACCAGCCAACCCATACGACCAAAAGTGATGGTTACCCACTGTCCATGTGGGTTTTCCTGTAAAACCTCGCATAGACGGCACTGTACAAGCCTTGCGCTCTAAACTTTCTTCAAAATATCGTGAGAACGCCTACAAACAATTGTCTGTGTGCTTCTCGAGGGCTTTGAGGCTTTTGTGATTATCATATAGATACAAGAGTATGCGCTCAGTTGAGAGCATTATTGCTGAAACAAGCAGGAACTAATAGTCGTTCTACCGGTCGTGTCGCAAGCATAGATATCAGGGAGACAGGGAGCCTAACGCCGGATAAGTATAGGCTCATGTGTATATTATGTATATATGTATATATATATATAGAATGTGTATAGATGAGTGAGTACATATGTACGATGATGTTAACGAGGGCTTTGGCCTACATACGTAGATCATGCACGACTGCGCTTTGATCGAGGGCGCTCTCCTAGGCTAGTTTTCGGGGATACAGAATCCGACTTTCCTAGTCACTATTAATCAAAAAGTGAGTTGAGAGAAAATGATGGTTTATGTCACTATTCAGTGATGAGCACTTCGTTTTCGTTGGTACTATTTTTTTTTATGGGAGCCAGAGGTATAAAATAGTTGCTTGGGGTAGTAATTAATAGTTACTTTATGGTTGGCTTTGCTATCGGGAAAAATTCTGTGTATAGAGTTGTAATTAGGTGAGATTTTTTAAAAATATCTTTGAAAATCGCAGTAGAGGATTTTTATTTTTGGTAAATTGTGAAAATTGTAAAAAATAAAGAAAAATTCGGTCATGCACGACTGCGCTTTGATCGAGGGCGCTCTCCTAGGCTAGTTTTCGGGAATACAGAATCCGACTTTCCTAGTCACTATTAATCAAAAAGTGAGTTGAGAGAAAATGATGGTTTATGTCACTATTCAGTGATGAGCACTTCGTTTTCGTTGGTACTATTTTATTTTTTTTTTATGGGAGCCAGATGTATAAAATAGTTTCTTGGGATAGTAATTAATAGTCACTTTATGGTTGGCTTTGCTATCGGGAAAAATTCTGTGTATAGAGTTGTAATTAGGTGACATTTTTTAAAAATATTTTTGAAAGTCGCAGTAGAGGATTTTTATTTTTGGTAAATTGTGAAAATTGTAAAAAATAAAGAAAAATTCGGTTTCAAGGGAGGGCAACATAATCCGGAATCAGCACGCTATTTTTTTTTTTAGTTGTGATCATTTTTGTAATTTCTAAATTGTTAACATGAAATTACACCTCGTTGAAATTTTCATAAAAAATTTATTTTGATTTCTCCGACAATTCTGCCTCTATCAAAAAATTGATCGCTTTGAAAAATAAAGAGAAACCAAAATGCAAGATTCTCCGTTGCATTCTTATTTAAGACATACAGACAAAATTTTAGTGCAATTATGGTCGTCGAGAATAAAAATCAAAGTAATTTGAAAAAAAAAAACGTTCCCCTAATCTTCTAGGTAAATAACCAAAGGGTTTTTGAAGTAGCAGGGCCAACAAAAATGATCTATCGTGTTTTTGTTTTCTCACACAATTCGAAAAAAAAAAAAAAAATCTTCGTTTGGCGAACATCAGACAGACGTGCGCTTTCACTGAGCACGCAAACGGTTCCTGGTTGCTGATGGGACGATCCTCTTGCGCATATAACGTCAGCGGGCGAACCGCAATGCCAACGTGCGTCTCTCTCTCTCTCTCTCTCTTTCGCCCGCTGACGTAACGACAAGCACGCATGAAAACATGTACCATTCGCCGGGTGTTGTGGCAACGCGCAGTGAGAGGAGGAAGAGGTGGAGTTTGAGAGGAAAAAAAAGAAAAAAAAAAAGGGTGGACAGGGCAGACGGGAGCGTGGGTTAAAAGTTGTAGACTACGAGGCGCCGAGACACACAGAGCATCAGGAGGGAGAAATCTCGCGGAGAGTGCTCCAGGGAAATATACATGCACAAAAGGCACATCGCTATGCCTATCTGTTTGGTATCTCGCCCCGTGACGAGAGAGGCTTTCGCTGAGCCTACATTTTCCATTACCTGCTCGACTAAGCTCCACCATTTCAGATTGTACAGACGCATTAAACTACAACAATACTTTTGCCTTTGTATATCGCGAATGAATGTAAGTTGCAATAAGAGAGAGAGAGAGAAGAAACAAAAAATGACTGGATTAATTGAATATTCAACCCTTTGATGTCTGCTATATTCGCAATTTTTATGGTAATTTTTATTGTAGCAATGAAAGCTCAGGGAATTTGAGAATTATTTCTTCAAGTAACTTTTAATCACAAATATTTAATCAATTCATTAGTTGCACTGAAAGAAAACAAAATCGAGCAATTTAATATTTAACCCTTTAATGTCTGGTATATTCGCAATTTTTTGGTAATAATACCAACTTTTTGGTAATAATACTTTTTTTATCCAAACAAATTCTCAATGTTTTAGTAATAATACCAACTTTTTGGTAATAATACTTTTTTAATCCAAACGAAAGTTTAGAGGAATTCAAAAAATATTTGTTCTGTTTTATTTAGATGTAGAAGTGGATAAAAACTGTTTTTTATGTCACTTTCTATAAATATTTAAATTATATTTAACATTTTTTGTGTGTACAATTCTAGAAATTTTTTTGTTTTTCAAAAAGTGCATCTAATGAATATTTCCATACAGGAATTAAGCATTGTTGACCCTCTGAAATAATATTTAAAATTCAATTGTCTTAATTAAATCACAGTGCAGCGATGTATTCTAATTGTATGCATACGTACGAATGCTTACCATCACAAATGGTTTATTATGTATATATGTAGTGGTGTAAAATCCATTTGCACGAGTCGCTTACAGTCATCGGTTCATACATGCGTCAATAATAAGCCTTTCAATTCTATGGAGCGTGTACCGATATTATACATTCAATTTAAAGTACCACATTCATATTCGAGATGACTGTGGGGCATTAGGTCGTCGGTTGACTGCCATTAATATTGCCATTATATTATTGTTTTGATTATTATATTTCGACGCCATTGAATTTCAAACAAAAGTACTGAACTCACTGAAGTTTTTAATGGGCCAGGTTTGTTTGTTGTAAAAACGCTGTAAAACGAGTTTACCGCGAGTCTCTCTCATTCCTTCGAAGCATCTCCTTTTTTTTCTCTCGCTCCAATACTCGTATTATATCGCCTTAAAAATGCATTACGGATACTGTCTCAACCAAAAGTTTGATTAATCAAAAATGTCAGTGATTCAACTTTTCAATTTTCCATCAGGAAAAATGCACTTTTTCTGACGTTACACTGAAAAGTACAGTCTTGCCAAAATCGCGCTTAAAAGTGCACTTTTTCCAACGCCGTGTTAAAAAGTGCACTTTTTCCACCGCCGTGCTGAAAAGTAAACTTTTCCGACCGGGTACGTAAAAGTGCCCTTTTCACAACGCATATTGATAATTTTCGTCCAACATCATCAACACTTGGGAAAAACATTTTTTCGTCACATTTTTCAAAAAATAATATCCCACTTTTCATCCCTTTACATTTTAACCTGCCATTGATTTTTTATAAACCCTCTATATTATTTTTTGATCTCGCGCCTATCGAATATAACTCACGTGACTAGCAAGCCCAAAGTCGAAGCAGTGTAAGTACGAGAAAAACGTGGATACTACACGTATTATTCGAGATATATAGTGTTGATGGGCTAGCTTGGAGTGCCGTCGTCTCGCTGAGGGTTCCCGAGTAAAGAAGCACGTCTGCGTTCGGTAGTGCGTAGGACTTTCATGTACTCGGTAGACGGAGGAGTACAAAGAAGAGACGAGGGTGAAAAGAGGAGGCAACGGTGGACGATAAGCCGTGCGTGGATGTAAAAGGGACGAGGGGGCAAAGGGGCCAAAGGGGGTGGCGCTGCACTAGGTGCACGAGACACGGAGTACCGCAGTGCAGAAAAGAAGAGGAAAGAGAAGAAAAAAATGTCCCGCGCCACTCAAGGCAAAGACCCGAGGACGTTTACCCACGTAAGGTCGACCTTGATCTTAAACGGTTCACACACTACGCACCAGACAACCACGTCGGTGTGTATGCATTCTTAGTCCCGAGGCTTCGCGCCAGCCGCACACCGTACATCGACACTGCAAGCACACACACCGCGTAATCCATCGCTGCCACCTGCAAGTGTCGCGACGTCTCTCGTTGAAATTCTTAGCTCACGAGACACACTCGGGCACACGTGCCGCCGCCTCTGCCGTTCCTTCCTACCGAGAAACTCATCAAAGCTATTCCGACTTTGTTGTGTACCAACAACAGACTTTTTTCACCTTCTTGTCGAATACACTGTATGTACAGGCAGAAAGTATTCAGTGGAAAAAAAAAAAAAAAAAACCCGAATTAGGTTTTGATGTAAATACAGGTTTTTCGTTTTCTTGGTTTTTTAATTTTTCAAATTTGTGTGTGTGTGTGTGTGTGCCATTTGAAAAAAGAATGAGTTTTGTACAAAGTACAAAGTACAAAATTTATTTTACTAAACTTTTGTACTGAAATATGAATATAAAAATTTTCATTTCATTAAAGAAACAAGCGAGTATTTGATTGAATTGTGCAGAATTTGTAATTAATAATAAATCATTCATTTCTTTAATCTTTAAAATAAAAAGAAATGTAATGATTTTACTTTTCATTCGCAACCATTGGTGTTACTTTTAAAAGACCTTAGAACCTTGGAATTTTTCAATTTCTACTACTTATTTTTGTTGCAATTTGTTTAAATACTTTTTCCAATTTCAAAGGTACTTTGACATTTTTTTCTAATTCTGATTAATTACCTTACTTCCTTTTTTTTCAAGCATTCTTTCCATTTTCAAATGAACTCTGACACTTTTTCTAATTTTTCATTTTTTATTTGTCAGGCAATTTTTCCAGCTTGGAGAGTGCTTCGACCCCTTTAATTCTGTGGGAACTCGTGCTGGGGACAAATACGGCTGCCGTTATCCTCGCCTGGAGCTGATAGCGAGTATAATCGGCGACAAGAAAACGAGAGCCAGCTGCACGCGTAACTGCGGTATCGGATAAGCGCAAGCCCGAAGGCTGACGGGTTGAGGGGCGCAATGTTGACCCGATGTAATCGAGAAGCACAGAACTCACTCTGTCCACTTTACAGTGCCAAGTGCTGTGCGTAAGCATTTGTGTGTACGGAATCGTTTCCTCGTCGTCGTCGTTGTCTTCGTCTTCGTCATGGACAATGATCACCGCGACGTTTCATTTCCACGCGCACCTGACCACTTCATGGTGTATACATAATTACTTGGCATCACTGTTCCTAGCAGACGATTAATGTCTCGATTTTTTTTGCTCCTTCTCTTTGTAATCGAGAACTCGTGTCGTTAGCTGGCTCTTAGCTTATCTCCAGTAACATTAGCTCGTTGTAAACCCTGTTCTCCAGTGAATGCATTACTATAGCTGGATTTCTCGCATACTGGAAATGAAAAAAAAAAAACCTAAACAAGAGAACAGAAAAATAAGAATGAAAAAAAAAACGATTTCATCTTGAAAACAACTTAGGAAATAAAATAGCAGATGGCAGAAAAATTGAGATAAAAAAAGAAGACGGAATACAACATTTTTGTTACGTAAAGGAGAAAAAAAATTGGAAATCTAAAAAAAATTGAAGATCTAAGTATTCTTGTTTTGGAATAATTCTGTGTTTAGGTAAAAAAAATATTTTTATACTAAAAATGCACACACGATTTTGTTGTTGTTACCTTTGTCAGTTGATTTTTCAAGTCTGGAATATTTAAAGAATTATTTTTTCTTTCTGCTTTTACACGTTTCCGTTCGCATGTTCTTTTTTTTAATAGGCTCTTTTTCTTCCTCCAAGCGGATTTTATTTTTGTAGCTATTTTTTGCAGACAGTTTTTTCTTTTCTTTTTTTCGCTAAGGAGATTTTTTTTAGAATCCTGTCTGGGATCGTCGAGAACGAGATTCTCATGCTTGGAGCGTGAAACTGGGAGCGGAACCTTTCTAACGCACTTGAGCTCGACACCTTGGAACTCTTGGAAGATATTTACCTCGCTCTTGCGATGTTGACGCTGAAGTCGTGAGCGAAAGTTCTACGGCGACGCCCACGCACGTTTTAGAAGACTCTCGCGGTCCACCAAATGATTCATTTCCGTTTATCAAAGCCAGAGTGCAGAGTATGGGCGCAGTTTCTACGACATCCTGTCTCGAATTAGTCCGCAAAGTTACACACTCGTAATTCCCGAGAAATTACACAATTATGAGGCCTTTTTTTCTCGTTCGTAGCGGATTCGGGGTTTTGATAAGCGAATATGACGAATTACTAGTGCGAAGAATGACGGCACGTTTTTATCCTCATCCGGACTCAATAATTTTTTTTTTTCGTCAATTTTGCATCGATGAACTTTGCCTCATTGAATATTCATTTTTTTAAATCAATTCTATTGAGAAATTCATTTATTCTGGGTTTCTAAATGAATTTTTTATTAAGACACCCAAAATAGCGATATTTTTGTGATTTTTTTCTAACTCAAATATTTTGAATTTAGTTTTAAAAAGCGGAAAAATGTTTCGAACCCTTTTAAGGGTGCAGTAGATAATTTTATACTTCATTGTAAATATCTTGAAATATCTTCAAGATATTTTAAATATATTAACACCGTAATTCAGGGAATTTTGTTATTGTTTGAAAAAATGTTATCAGTCGAGTAATAGATTTTTCCTCATTGATTATAGATTTATTTTGTTAGATTTTATACATTTCAGTATATATTTTTAGCTGAAATAATTTAATAGTCTTGTTTCTTTGACAATTTCATTGATTCAGATTATTTATTATTTTTATTTTATTTTATCCACCCACAAAACTTATTTTATCTGTGCAATTCCTACAACGAAATAGTCTCCATTTCCTCGGCACGATTGCTCAGTCCCGATTCACAGGAAATGACTCAATTACGATATTTTTCGTGCGGTTGATTCGGGGTTTCGATAAGAAAGTACGTGACAAAATTACGTGACGATTTTATAAAGAATACCATCTGCAATTACTGAAAGGCCTCTTAAAATTCCTCGCAGACATTGAGATTTCAATAATACATACGATTTTTAAGACAAATAAAAAATTATTCCATTTTAATATTTTTGTGCAAAGATACATTACCAAAAAAAAATCCAATAATTTTTCAAAAATCAGCCTCCAAACTAAAAAAACATATATTTTCAAATACCGTCCAATTATATTCCATTTACGGCAAACTAAATTCAAATAATTAACATTTTCATTAAAATAAATCCTATTTCAATAAAATCCCCCAACTTAAACCCTTTCTTTTTATTTTTCTTATTTTTAAGGCTGTTGTCATACAATCTTTTTATTTATTCAGCAATTTGCGAGCCATTGTTTGAATTTCGTAATCTAAATTTCGATCGTATGTAGTGATTTGGAGTAATCGAGGTGATTTTATGCTGGGATTAACAATCTTCCTGTGAAATATTGTTATTGTGCTATCGAGACAATAAGGAAACGGAGGAAAGAGGAACTGCTTAGAGTAAAACATATACAGTGCATTGTACTCGGTGCAGTGTGTTCACATCTCGCTTAAGAGAGACGGACTGAGAAATTGTGGGGTAAGAGTGAGAGAGAGAGAGAGAGAGGAGAAGGAGACGAAAGCAGGCAATTTTCTCGTTATCTACGGCCGTGGATAGCAAACCGGCAAAGCCGCTTAAGCCCCGCTCGCGAATAGGACTCGGTATGGATGGTACATACAAATGTCTTCGTGTTTTGCGTTCACCGTCACGCAGCCACAGAATTGCACTTGGAAGAATAAGAATAAAGAAGTTGTTAGTCTTATTGCATACTGTGGTGAAGTATCGTGCAGTGTGAGCTTTTTTTTATATACTGCAAGGACTGAACTATCGAGTTTATTCCGGTTACTCGACTACAACTCAAGGATATGAACAATAAATTGTTTTTCAGCTTGGAAATAAATAGGTATATTTTATGATTTTTTTTTGGGTAAGATTGGAATTACAGGAAATGTCAAATAATTCATCTATTAAAAGTGAGAATTAAAATTTTCTAATTGTTAAGAGGACTTGATTTTTAGAATTAAAAAAAAAATTCTGTTACATTTTTTTTTATTACATTAGGAAATTAATGAAAATTTGAATAAATATTTTTGTGAATCAATAAATTACTTCAGAGAACAAGTGTTTCATCAACATTTTTCCTGTGAAAATGAACGTATAAAAATCGCAAAACTGATTATGCATAAGAATTTTTTTCACAAGGCGCCGAAAAATTCAAGATGAGATCAATTATAGAAATTCATTAATTTCAATATCATTTTTTTTACCTTTAATTTTTTCGCCAATGAATTATTTCTATATTCAGGCCAGGAAAATATTGAAACTCGCCCAAAAGCTTTGCATAAAATTGAACACGTGAGATATTTTATCCAATTTTTTTTCACACTAATTAAATTATACAAATTTGAACAAATGTTACTCTTATTTTCCCTAGCCAATTAAATATTGCATTAGAAATAAATGACTATAATTGAATGGCCGCAGCACATTTATCCACAACTTTATTTCCAATGCGAGTAAGTGCATTTGACTATAAGATTTAAAATTAAGATCTCCTCGACCATGGAACAAAGCCAATTGTACGATCAGAGTTAGCGGAGCTCCTAAATAAATCGAATCGTCAAGGCTGCTTTGAAATGCAACATTCGTGTTGATAATAATAATTTATTGATTAAGATCCTCAAGCGCGAGGCTGAATAATCATGGGATAAGAAGAAACGTAGAAGGGAAATTCACAAACTGGCAGCAAATGCTATTGCTCACTCCTCATGTTTACAAACAAATCGCCTCGAATCTCAGACACTGAAATTTAGCATCAGTGCGTTCCTCGGCTTTGCTATCGTCGACACGCACAGTCGGAGCTCCGAAGAGAATCGAAAACTTCTTCTAAATTTAAAGCCCCCGAAGCTGTGTACACACAAGTCGTTTTGCTTTCGCCGAAGCGACCGTGGACCTCGAAAATAGCAAGAGTTTCCGCGTGTTCCGAATGAATTAAACTTTTCACGGAGAGTGCATCGCGACACTTCTTTCGAAACGTCGTCATTTCGAGCCGATGTGGTTTATTTTCGCCCCGCGGAAACTATAAATCGTACAATTTCAAGACTACCGCACCGAATTTCAGGTCGTTAACGATTCAGAATTTTTTCTTTACTGATTTTTTGTTAAGTATCCTGCATTTTACGACGTGGGAAAAATGGAGCGCGAAATCGACTCTACAACAAAAAAATGATAAATTATTTTTGTGGCAAAGACTTGATTATAAACTCTTCTTTTATCATCCAAAAATGAAATTATTTGGTTTAATTGCAAGAAAATATGAAAAGAATTGTAAAAAATTTGTGAAATTTTAAAATAACTCCTGGATGCAAATTAAAAACTATATGTTGCAAAAGGTTTACGCAAAGTTTATGCGAAAATTAATAAAACATGCTAAATTGGCTATTAAATAATTTTTAAAAAATGTACGTCTTTCTGTTGAAAAGTTTTCAGTTGATTTAAAATTGCCAAAAAATTTCAACAGCGTAAATAATTGATATTTAACTCTGAGTTGATAAATTGAGACTGAGAGTGTGTCAAATTCGCCAAGAAAAATTGACAGCCGTTGAATTTTCTGGATGCATATTTAAAAAAAATTAACAATTTTTCCTCCAATGTAGAAAACATACGGTAAATGGTCTATTAAATAATTGAAAAAAATAATGTCATTGTGTCTGTAATAATAAATATCTACTTCATTTAAAATTTCCAAAAAATGTTTGCAGCGTAAATAATTGATATTTAATTGTGAAGTAGTAAATTGAGACTGAGAGTGTGTCGAATTTGCGGAGAAACGTTTAAAGCCGTCGGACACGCGGATATAGCTCAGAAGTAACGTATGGAACTCGGTTGTCCGGTGAATTGTGCACACAGCACATAGGTATATGTTGGTGGGGTTCTCACGCATGCACAGCTGAATTATACGGCTGTCGACGCTAATAATTGAATGCGCTTGTAATTTCAAAAGGCCTGGGGGGTCCGGGTAGGCTCTCCTCGCGCTTCGTCGTCGTGTGGTCGGGTTCGAATCATCGTTTTCCGATTAAACGCTCTGGTCCGCTTCACTCTCACTTTGCCGATGGAAAAATCGATGCTCCGTGGCCTCGCGTACTCCGGGCTAACCGCGAACATCCGTGCTCTCTTGGTTCATCGCTCTGGGAATTTCCTTCGTGGCTAACGGGTATGCACAACAGCAATTTCGGTTAATTAAAATAGCCAGGGTGAGGCAAACTCAGCCAGCCCTTGTGGTAACGACTATTCGCTACTTCGTGTTAAAACAATTTCAGGAAACGCGTTAAAAAACAAAAAAACAAGTTGTAATACAAAGTCAAAAAAAGGACAATGTTGCAGTGGTTTGAAAGACAAAAATCATTTGTGGATGTTTGACATTAAAACTTCAAGAGCGATGAATGATGAGTTTGGAAAATCAAATGTTAGCTAAATTGCTGACTTATTATTATTTGTATTATTTTATTGCATATTTTGTAGCAAAATTTTATCCGGGAACCTTAAGTACTGTTATGAAGTTCAACAGCTATTTTATATCACATATATACATATACTGTATGTCTTATCGCGACAAGATGGCTCGTGAAGATTGATGGATTCATCCATCACACTTATCGGTCTTTTCATCTTCGCTTAGGTGGGGTTGGAACCATTAAGTATTTTACAACGTTTGGACAGATTTTTAGACACTAACTTCAAACGTTCGGTAATTTTTATCAGTATGTCAAAAATTTGCAGACATTTTATGAATACGATGTGGGCACAATATTAATTTATTTATATATAATATATTTTTTCCAAACTTTTTAGCACAAATATTTTTGTTTCGGTTATTTTGATATCAAAGTCCTCCAATTTTAATAATTCCCTTAAATATCACTAAAAAAACTGCATTAATTCCCCATTACATCAAAATCAATTCACGAGTTTATAAATAAGAATCTCTAATCTTTTCTAACAATGTATGGAATTATAACATAATATTTTAAGAAATAATTTATTTTTCGAGCTTCCAATTTTTATTATCCTCGCTTTTTTAAGTGGCCCATCAAGTGTCACGTGATTTCTCTCAGTGCTTCGACCCTCCGATAAAACTTGCGGCATGAGCATCAATGTTTCTATTAGTGGAACGGGTAGGTCTCTTCTCTCGTCTCGTATTCTTAATAACATTTAATATTTTTTTAAATAATTTTAATATTAACGTAATAAAATATAATAATTTAAGAAATAATTTGTTTTCTAAGCTTCCAATTTTTATTATCCTCGTTTTTTTAAGTGGCCCATCAAGTGTCACGTGATTTGTCTTTCAGTGCTTCGACCCTCCGATAAAACTTGCGGCATGAGCATCAATGTTTCTATTAGTGGAACGCGTAGGTCTCTTCTCTCGTCTCGTATTCTTAATAACAATTAATATTTTTTAAAATAATTTTAATATTAACGTAATAAAATATAATAATTTAAGAAATAATTTGTTTTCTAAGCTTCCAATTTTTATTATCCTCGTTTTTTTAAGTGGCCCATCAAGTGTCACGTGATTTGTCTCTCAGTGCTTCGACCCTCCGATAAAACTTGCGGCATGAGCATCAATGTTTCTATTAGTGGAACGCATAGGTCTCTCTTCTCTCGTCTCGTATTCGTCATTGCGTAACGCGGGCGTCAAACGTTGGGGCATCAACTTCACGCGGCTGAGTAACGAAGACAAATGTCTACGTTGGACGCTTTAGAGCCTCGCGGATGTGTGTCGTCGTGGTGCGCCTAAGTTGTTGCTCCTCCTGCTGCCCGACGAGGCTATGCACAAGCTCGTCGTCGCTTTTCACCGGCTCCTAAACGCACACATGCAACCGGATAGGTACATCATTCCAGTTCATTTCCATTGAGAGCCATACACAGAGAGCAAGCCTCGAGAGTAATTTACGCAATTACTTGACGTGCAAATAAAAGAGGACTCCGGGCCTCTGGACGCGCATCATCGACTAAAGTAACGTCATTTGCATGAGAACGACGTAGAAATGCACGAAATGCAACTATTTCGTACCATTGTAAAGGCAAAAATGTGTTCATTGAGTCGTCGATGGAATTGATAACATTGCATTTTTTTTGTGTGATTAGAGATGGGCAATTTTTTAATAATTTGTTTTTGTGTAATTAAAAATGGATCATTTTTTTGTTTTTTTTTTTAGAAATGTTCTTGGGTCTGACTAACTATTGGAAAAAAATATTTAGAGGATTGAATATTTATTGAGTAATGAACTGTGCTTCAAAATAACAGGGGTGCAAAAATCATTTGAATGATTTTTTGAATAAATATTGAATTACTCGTGAATTTGAATTTGAATGAATATTTAAAGATTGGAATTGCTAATTTTTGTTTTAAATAATGAAGAGAACGACGTGGACGAAGTGCAACTATTTTCAATTGCGGAATAATTTCCAATGACTAATCGGTGTAATGATACGTCATTCGACATTTGTCTATATAATGTGCAGTTTGCAATATTTCAATACATTTTTTTTTCTTTCCAGAATCCTCAATCTGAATAATCATTAAAAAAAAAGGTTTACCAATAATAGAATTATTAAATTTTCCTGAACTAACAAAAAGTTATCAAAATAATATAATAATGATAAAAAAAAATCATTAAGACAAATAAAAGAGGCCTCTGAATAGAAGTTACAGTCATCATCGACTAAAGAAACGTCATTTGCATGAAAACGACGTCGATAGCTACGAAACGCAATTACTTCCTACCATTGTTTAAAAAAATCCTAATGAATAGTCGGTTACGTTGTATGGGGTCTTAATGACACGTCATTTTATATCTTTTTTGTGTACTAAGGAATGAGCAGTATTCGAGTAAAATTTTATTTAAAATACCATTTCAATCCTAATGACCGGAGATTTTTTAAATTTGTCATAAATAACATAAAGTGGCTTTAAAAAAATGTAATTGGCTGTAAAAAATTGTATTCAAAATACCATTTAAGTCCTAATGACTGGAGATTTATTTTTTATTTTTTAGAATTTGTCTTAAATAACAAAAAGTGGTTGTAAAAAAATGCAACGTTTCAAATTCGGAGTTTTACGATCCAATATTCAGTAATTGAACGTGTGGTAAAAGGAATGCAACGCAAACGTCCAATTCACGTGCACAATGAGAGCGTGCGTTAGGGACGTATGTACCTTACACGAACGGATGTGGTGACGGTGGGATTGCATGGTTTTATGACTTGCTATACCGCCTGGCGCATCAATCCGGTGGAAACTAGGGAAACGTTATATCCGTGGAGGTATCGACTTAGGAACGTTCGAGGATTCGGGGAAGCCCTTCATAAATTAATTCAGCAAAAAAAAAAAATATGCACGTGACTTTCTTAATTTAAGACAAAAAATAATAAGGATTTTTGGAGGCACTGATCTAAACATCTAAAAAAAAATCCTATGAAAAAAAATCACATTGCTTTGTCGATGTTTTTCGTTTTAAAAACGCAACAAAAATAATGACAATTTTTTTAGGTTTCGACATCAAGGTCTAGAAATAAAATGCACATTACTTTCTTATTGTTTTTCCTTTTTTTAAAAGCCAATTTCGCGAGTACGACATGAAAATCTCTAAAAAAATCTATGAACGAAAAAAAAAACGTACATTACGTTCTTATTATTTCTCGTTTTAGAAAAGTACCAATAGTTGAGAATTTTGAAAACATCGACATCAAAATTCATTGACAAAAAAACAATTTCATATCAGTTTTGTTTATTATTTTTCGTTTTTTGCTCGCTTTTTATGAAACGAAAAGTGATGCAGAATTTTGAGAACACGAAAATCGAGAAAAATAATTCCATTAAAGGAAAAAGAAAAAAAGAAAAAAAAAGGTCGATACGTCAGAGGCGTGGTTTATCACATAGAGAAGAAACCGGTTAGCCTCACCAAGCGCGACCGGCTGTTGAACGTTTGTCCCAAATATGAATGCAAATAACCGTGGTATTCTTGGTGTTTCGTGAGGCTGGGGAAGTTCGAGGTGAAAGAAACTACGAGGTGCACGGGGATATGTGTACACGGGGAGAGGACAGGACGAAAGAAGAGGAAACGTAGCTCGCTCGCCGTGTCGCACCTGTAACACGACGCTTAGAATACCTCGAAACTTGCAGTACAACTATGCCCTCATCTTCAGGAATACAACGAGTAACTCTACCTCACAAATTAGCTATATTCATACGCCGATCGAATTTTATTTGTTACCATGCCCAAATACCGACCCTTTTGTCCCTCATGACGACAAAAGTTGCTTTTTTATTCTTGCCATTTTTTACCCACAAAAAAAAGTATATAAAAAATCCGTGAAAGATTTTTTAGATGTATTTTAGGCTTTATTTACTGGGATATATAGTGAAAATATCAAATTTTTTAAAACAAAATTGAACGCCATTTTAGGATTTATTTATTGGGTTATATAGTGAAAATATCAAATTTTTTAAATAAAAATTGAACGCCATTTTAAGATTTATTTATTGGGATATATTGTGAAAATATAATAATATAATAAAAATTTGATATTTTGAGAAAAGGCGAGAAATTTTCCAGGGAATCTCTTCTAATATGATTTTTGAAAAGAATGTAAAAACTCGAACTTGATAAGGGAATTATTATTCATTATCGAAAAATATTAGTACCTAAAAAAAATATCGTTCTAAAAATATTCGTATTTCGTAAAAATGCGTGAAATTTTCCAGGGCATCTTTTCTAATATGGTTTTTGAAAAAGTGTAAAAACTCGAACTTGACAAGAAAATTATTATCCATTATCGAAAAATATTAGTCCCTGAAATAAAAAATAATCGTTCTAAGAATATTCGTATTTCGTGTAGAACCTGACATAAATTATTTTCAGTATTAACTGAAATACCAGCAACGCATTTTTTAGCGAATTACTCACTGTTTTCTTGAAACAGCATTTTAGTCATTTTTTAATCGAGCAATGACAAACATAAGCGCATGAAAAATGTTCACACGCCTGAAATTTAATTTATTAGATGAGATTCGTTCATCGAATTGTTCGAAGAAAAACTGTTTAATTAATTTCCACTTTATCATTACCATAATCATAATTAAGAAACAATCACAATTAATACACACTCTTAAAACATCACCGCTTTTTTTTTCGTAAATGGTACGAAATCTTTAAAGTCTTTTACCATATTTTTCTTGGAATAACACATCATTTTTTTTTTTTTCACAGCGATCACACATTACACACACAAATAATGTTTAAATTCCTTGAAAATAAATCGATTATTTAATTATTATGTTCATTATGTTCCCAATAATAATAATGCCAATAAAAAAGACTGAATAATGTCCTTTTCCGGAAACGTATCGCGATAAAAAAAAAAAAAAAAACGTAGCAATTGGCAACGCTGAAATTCACACCAATTTCCTTCCGAAAATTGTCCGCAATGTCACGTAAGTCTTCGCTTGCATCCCACCGACAATTGCGAGTGCAGCGCGTCGCGATAACACGATTGCACAATATTTTATCTGCGCGACGAGCACATGGTGCATCGCAGTGCCGGATTTTTAATCCAACAAACCAAGAAACCCTCTTAAAAAGCACCAAACCCTTTAGTCGATCATTTTCGAAAAAATTTCGATAATCTGTTGCTTAGTTGCATACCCAAAATCGCATTGCCATTAATTCAAGAAACACTGTCTACAGAAAAATTATCTTTACAATTACGATATCATAATTCATAACGATTACAAAAAAATTGTCTACTGCTAAAAAAAATTTCAGATTCACCAAAATATCCCACGAGACGATAAAAAAACCTGATCGACCCCCCGTCAGTTTCGTAATTAATACCACCCCGATTTTTTCCAAAAAGAATAACGAAAAATCGATCATTTTTCGCATTTACAAAAATTTCCCGATTTTACTGATTTTTCTCGTTTATTACGAAATCTCAATTACGAAGCGATTGAACATATCCGAAAAATGCATTCGATTGCACACGATCGCCCCGCGCTATTAGTATTAAAAAATAACAAACAAAAAATCTATAATTTTTCGGATTTCCCCAAAAAACTTCCCGATTTTACTGACTCTTCTCGCGTATCACGAAATCTCAATAACGAAGCGATTGAACATATCCGAAAAGTGCATTCGATTGCACACAATCGGCCCGCGTTATTGTTATCAAAAACAACAACAGTGTCAAAAATAAGGCGAATTAACGTGTGGATAGCGAGTATGAGGGATTGAGAATTTGGGTGCATACACAGAGGCGCGGCCAAGCCGCACTTCGCACGATCGTCCGTCTGGATCTCTCCTCTCGCGTACGTTTTCTCGTGGAATAATAACTGAAGATCGGGAGGTAAGATGGATCTTCGGGTTCGGGGGCATGCGAGAGAGCGAATGGCACTTTAAAGGCTGAGTTAAGTGGCGAGAGTGAGAAATAATCGATTATCAAAGAGGCTAGTGTCGGGGGTTTGGTACGGGGTGAGTCAGAAGGGTTACCGTGTGCTTTACCGGATCGCACGTCGGAGAAGGTACAACACGACATTTGAACAGCGACTTACCCTCGGAAAGCTCGAGCTCGAGCTCGGCGAGCTTCTCCCGCACATCCTCCGGGAGTTTGGTGATGTCGATGTTGAATTCGGCCATCGCTAGGCCATCCGAACTCCACGAAAATCACAAAATTTCCAGCCGGACATTCCACTACCCGTCACCACTGTTCGGCCATCTTGCCCGTCACTGGTGCCGCTGGCGGACGTCTGGTGGCGGTATACGTTGCGCCCCGCGAGATGTCAACGAACAGGTGATTCGGATGGCCGGACTTCCGTGGCCGGAGGCAAGAATTCGCCTGTCCCAGAGCTTGGCTTTGGTACCCGAGCCACTGGCAGCAGCAGCAGCATCCACCGCGTCCTCGTTCCGCTCCATTGCTTTCATGTATACCGACGAAAAATATAATTTTACTGTTTTTAAGGCCGATTGGCCTTCGTAACCACCTGTCTTTGATTATTCCCTAGGCGCGTTTTACTTTAAATACAATTTTGTTTTTGTTTTTTTTTTTTTTTGTATTTAAGGTAGAAATAATGTAGCTGTAATTGTAGGGGTACTTTGTGGTATGAAGGTCATGCGGAAATAACACTGTACAATATACGAGCACTTTGTTTTTTAAAGAAGTGAATCTGTAGGAAATTGTGTTTTGGTTTCCACAATTCACCAGAGCGTCGGTATTGATTGTTTTTCTGGAGGGTTTCCTGTGGTTTTCGGTAAGGTAGGTTTCTGGATACGTTGCCGACAGGATTTCGACGTAATTGGTATATTTTGGATTTTAATTGTTGTCAATTTTTTTAAATTAGTTTTGTTGTCAATGCGAAATTGGTGGTTTTACAATTATTTTTAATTTACATATGAGTGGTGTGTTCTGCTGACGTCTGGTGGCGCTGCACGTTGCGCCCCGCGAAATTTGAATAAATGGATGATTTGGATGGTCGAACTTTCGTGGCCGGAGGCAGGATTGAATTCATTTTAAATTTCGTTAAAAATGATAAAGAAAAGTTCTATTTTACCCTGAAAGTTTATTGGTTTTCCTTGGCTCTTCGTAATATACTGCTGTCTTCGATAATTCCTTAGGCGCCTCGTGCTGCATTTATTTCTATATATATATATATATATATATTCTCTTCGATTCCATTTATTTTTCAATTTTTTATAATTCTAATTGCACAAAGATGATTAAAAAATGTAAATACACGTTTTTTGCCTCACCGAAATGTCAATAATGTGTGGAAAAAAATCATTCTGGTGAAAATTGCATAATGGTTTCCATAATTCACTAGGTCGGCAGTATTGATTCATTTTCTGGTGGATTTTTTCACTTTCGCTAGGGAAATTAGGGGTGCCGTAGCGGGGCAGCCTGGGGAGTCGGTAAGGTAGATTTCCTGGGATTGTAAATATAGTTTATACATATAAAACTGCATGCGGTCGAACTCTGCATCGTTCGGAGTACATTTGTGATTATTTGCGTTCGTAGCGAAATTTTATTGCGATTTTTTATCGTAAAATCATAATAATAAAATAACATTTGTATATTTTTCGAAAATTGTGCTTCTTTTTTTTTTTGCAATGACTGATAAAAAGCCCAAAGTCATGGTTTTCGATCTAGGTTAGCAAAATAAATTACTATTCATTAATAATAATCATATTTTTATCTATTCGAATTTTAAAAAAAAATATTTTTTTACAGATTATACTTTATGGCCCTTTTGGGTCGATACCCACGTGACTCCGCCCTTCCGGAAAGAGTACGTGCTCCAATTTAAATTTGTGCTCCAAAAAAAAAATCTATAATGCTAAATTATTGAATTACAGGAAAGGAAACGAAGTCGTCGACGCTCACGGTAAAAAAATTAAGTATTACCAAGAGGTTCCGGAAGTGCTGAAGCAATTGAACGACGAGGGCTACGAAATCGGAGTGGCCTCGAGAACCTCAGAGATTCAAGGCGCGTATCAATTGCTGAAGTTATTTGAGTGGGAAAAATACATAAAGTACACGGAAATATATCCGGGCTGCAAAATAAAACATTTTTCGAAGTGAGTTTTGCATTTTTCAATCATTATTTCTATACTGAAGAAAACGGAGTGACCCACAAAATTTAATTGTTATATATATTGAACGTGCGCTAAAAAACTGTGTTTTTTTTTACAGAATTCACAAAAATTCGAACGTCGATTACAAGGACATGATATTTTTCGACGACGAGCAGAGAAATATAAACGATTTGACCGAAGCTGGGGTTCTTTCGATCTTAGTAAAAAACGGGGTCACCAAAGCAGTTATAGAAGAGGGTTTAAGCAAGTTTGCTAGCCGATAACGTAAAATTCCAATATCCACGTAAATAAAATCGTGATCTCAATTTATTTTCATCTACAGCGTATTTTTCATACTTGTCAATAATATACCGCGGGATAACATAATATTTCTCTTGATTCTCTCTGATTATCACAGCTAAATTCGTTCTCACGAAACGTTAAAAAAAAATTAATACCGAGGAATAAAATGCTCGGTAAATTATCGAATAAATTCATCTGTTTTCCGTAACTCTTGTATAATATTGTACCGGACTGTAGATCGTTTGTCCTTCGTCCTGACGTTTGTGAACGACTTTCATAAACGATGAACAAGCCTTTTCTGGCGATTGCGTCGCTATATTGTTAAAAGTTTCTTCGACTTCCGGTTCGTCCATAAAATTTCTTAGCAACGCTCCAAGAGTGTTTGCGTCGAAGTGCTTAAAAGGGCAGCCACCTTCGTACCTCAAACCCGGTATTTCCGTCTGTAATTAATTGCATTAATTAATTTTTAAGCTTCATGAAATAATGAAGCTTGTTATTAGCGAATTCTTAAAATAGATGAAATTCTAGTGGACTATTCTATTAAATACTATTTCTGCAATTGGAATACATATTTCCCCACTGACAGTATTTGTTATAGCAGAAATTGGAATTAAATATAATATAGATTCCAACTTCAATGTACAAAGCCGTAAAAATCAGAGTAATGGAAATTAGTGGCCCTCATAATTCGTTTCTTTAATCCCGTAATAATATACATTGTATAATATCCCACGAAATTGCCAACAAATGGTTATATTTTGTTTTGTATAGAACTTAAAAAAATGCTTGTAGAATTTGTTCTTATAGTGATCGTTAATCATGTATTGATATAAAATTCTTTAATGAACAAACGAATAAAAGCAGTGAGTTCGCAAATTGTATTGTCATAATTCTGAGCGAGTTTTCCTAATTGCAGGATATTTTTTCTGATGTAAAAAAAATTCAAAAAATCATTACGTACGCAAATCATTTTGCAACTCGGTGTTTTGTAATTCTTTCGTCCACCTTCTAAGCCGTACAAATGTCGGATACTGTATAAGAATTTACGTTCATCCGTTTGCCAGCTGTGAGTGCAACCAGATTGACACGCGTGAGGTTTGGAATATTCTTCTTTCCAATAATCGATGGCATCTTCTAATTTCATGCCGCATTCTTTCAGAAAAAGGCTGTAATAAAATCGAGCATGATGACTCAATCGATGTTTGTCTCTGAGTATCGAATGCAGGTGCTGCATACACGGTGGGAATTTTTTCGATTCATCGTTTATATTTTTCGCAGTAATATTTCCACCGCCCGATCGTTTTTCCAGCGTTTGACTGTGAATTCTTTGGCTTATCGAACTCAATCGCGGGTCCAGAGTGACAAGATGACCGGAAGTTGAGAGCAGAAGACTCCTATCTTCCGTAATAAAAGATCTGAAGAGCGACAGAAGAACGAGCTTCCATTCTGAACAAATAACTGTTGCTTGTCCTTTACACAAATCTATTTTTCTTTTTCTCACCAAATCCGGAACAGATGCAAATGGCACTGCAAAAATATAAAACTGGCTTAGTTACTTCATTTCTTAAGATAAGAAAATTAGATATGGAGTTTAAGGTGATAAAATGAATATTTGTTAAACTATTTTAGTAGAAAAATAATATTTCAAAGAATTTGTATATTTCTGATAAAATTTAGGAATAGTTGTTACAACATTTAGAAAAAATCTATGAAGACCAAATTTTAAATTCCATTTAAAATGCAGCTGTAGAAAAAATAGTTAACATCAATTTTACCTTTGCATTGATATTTTCTGCAACCATTACTGTGCTCTTTTCCTGTTATGTGAGTGAATACTTTTGGTTTTAAAAAATGTGCACTGATTCCCATCAGAGCTTTTGTAACTGGAGTGTCATCGAAATTACGTTTTTTCAGGTGTTTCATTATATTCCTGAAGAGTCTGTGAACTTGTCTAACGGACAGATGATTTAGTCTCTGTTTCAGCAGCAACGATTCTGTTCTTATCCACCGTGGCCACAGATTTGACGAAGTTGCAGCGATTAATCTTGAAAAAAAGAGTTTTATGAATTTGATTTAATTTGTCAAATAGATTAGCAAAGTTATATATCATATTCATCATCAATGCATGCATGTAAATCATACATTATACAATATCTGTTAAACCAACGCTAAATAATAAACACAATTATCATAAAAATACAACAGAACAGGAAAATTGATGAAACGCTCTGAAAATACCTGAGAATAAAATGGCCAATGCTGTCGCACAGTGAGTTTTCCAAAAGGTACTCAACATTTCCATTGAAACTGTCAGTGTCGTCAGCCTCCAGGAGCTCCAAATATTCCAACCGAGTGAAAACACAATTTTCAAGAATGTGCAGAGGAACTTGACGCTTTGGTGGGTTTATATAAAACATCGTGGGCTTACATTAAACAATATGCCAATACTATCGCACAGTGAGTTTTCCAAAAGGTACTCAACATTTCCATTGAAACTGTCAGTGTCGTCAGCCTCAAGGAGCTCCAAATATTCCAACCGAGTGAAAACACAATTTTTGCAGAACGTTCAGAGGAAGTTGACCGTTTGGTGGGTTTACATTAAACAATGTGCCAACGCTATAGCACAGTGAGTTTTCCAAAAGGTACTTAACATTTCTATTGAAACTGTCAGTGTCGTCAGCCTCAAGGAGCTCCAAATATTCCAACCGAGTGAAAACACAATTTTTGCAGAACGTTCAGAGGAAGTTGACCCTTTAGTGGGTTAACATTAAACAATGTGCCAATGCTATCGCACAGTGAGTTTTCCAAAAGGTACTCAACATTTCCATTGAAACTATCAGTATCGTCAGCCTCAAGGAGCTCCAAAAATTCCAACCGAGTGAAAACACAATTTTAAAGAACATGCAGAAAAACTTGACCCTTCGGTGGGTTTATATAAAACATTATTCATCATTGACTCGTCATTTTTATGTCATGAACACTCGATTGAATTGTCAAAGTTGTGAACGTGCCATGCCATGATTTATAACTGCTCAGCTGTTCAGGAGAAACGAGATGACAGTGATCTGTCAACATACCATTTTGCCCCCACTTAAGGAATCTTGGCATCGTCTCTCATTGGCTGAAACTCAGATCTGACAGACGACTTTAATAATAATAATATCATCGACATCCAAGAAGTAAACAGCTGATCGTTTATTTTTACAACGCGTGCGTTTCAACATGACACAACACTGGAAAGTTTAACGCAGTGTATTGATTGTTGTAAAGATAAACGTGAGTGCAATGTTCCCTCGTGGAGAGAAATATGTCGGGAATGCTTTGAAATTGATGGCCATTCAATAGTCGATTGACAATCCGTATAAATAACGCGTTTCTGTGTAATTGTTGTGACGTTTTTCGAAATTCCTGTCATGTCTTTCTCAAACGATAACGTTACCACGAAGCAGCCCATAAGACGACTCGAAATTCCAATAAACAAATTCAACGATGTCGCCATTCCTCATCATTTGGATTTGCTGCGACGTCACAAAAATAACATCAAAAGAGTGAGTGACGATTGTTCGTTATTGTTAGTTAGGGCCCTTGGGTAATTCGGTATTACGATGATTGCAGTATCAACAAATGCGAGACTGGGAACTCGTCAGAAAAGAACAAGTCAACGCTGCGCGACTCGTGAGGCAACTCGAACAGTTGCTCTACGAAATGGACACTCTTCGCGCTCAAGTCGAGGATGACGATATTGCCAAGTTCGACAAACTTACAGCTAAATCGAGAACCGGTACAATCGCAGCTATAAAGGAGTATCTTGGTAATTATCGTTGGAATAAGGAACGATTTTAGTGAATTGTTTTTATTATTCTGAGTATTTTGAAGTTTTTGGACTAAGCGTTAAAATATCTGTTTATACTGGCAAATTTAATGTACAATTGTCATGAGAATATGATGTTCTTTGCAAATTAAAATTAATTGACACTGTCGAAGATGAAAAATGGTTTTTTGAAGATTATATTGGGAGAATTGAGAATGTAGTGTTTTATTTCATCCGAAGTAGTTGCTCTTCGACTGTGTAAACAACATTTCTAGAATTGAGATTCGAGCCACCCTCGGCAATCACCTCCATGCCAGCGTCACCCGAAGACGAGGATCAAACTGCCGAGCATCCACTTCAGCAGCGTCAGGTCGATCTGCACGCAGAACAGGAAGAACTGGAGAGGCAACAGGCCTGCCTGCATGCCTGGAATTTGCTGCAACATGATTTGCAACAATTGCATCAACTTTTTGTAGACTTCAATCAAATTATTTACGTAAGTCTCGAAATTCTCTTCACAAACTACTTCAATTGCAATTATGATAATATTCACACACAATTATCAGCTGGCCTACCAAAAAAGACAGGGGAAAAATATAATTTTTCTGTCAGATTCGAAACTTGTTTTTTATTTATGATTTCGAAAAACTATTAAACTCACAATGAAATCCAAAATTCACTGGAAAATAATTTAGATGTTTTTGGAGTAAAATGTCGTTTTAAATTCATGTACTGAATCTACATATCAAATGGCATTTGTTCGTGTATAAAAATGTGAGACGTTTAAGAGGCAGACAATTTTTTTTCTCCTGAAAAATGAAATTTTGTGCATGCATTGAAATTAGAGCCCTAATTTCTACAAAAAAAATAGGCCTGTAATTCTTATTTGAGAAAAATTAGGTCTGAAAACGAAGAAAAAAAAAAAGAAATTCTTCATCCTTAAGTCCGTGGAGAAAAACGTGAGACCGATTTATTTACAGGAGCAACGCGAGCGAGTCGATAAAGCTGAAGACAATGTCATCGAGACGCAAATGAATGTACAATCAGGGGTAAAGTACTTAGAAAAGGCGTCAAAGTACAAAGCAGCGGCTTATCCGATAGCTGGAGCACTGATAGGTACTTGCCTCGGTGGTCCAGTGGGTTTATTAGCAGGATTGAAGCTCGGTGGTCTGACGGCAATCGGCGGAGGACTTTTAGGCAAGTATCAAAACCGCTTATCGCAAAATAACGCGAAATATAGCAAAGCAATGTCGTTTCGTTTTGTCGTTCGAGTTCTGCGTTTTATCGTGCTTCCGTCGTTGACAGGATTCACCGGAGCGACGTTATTGAAAAAGCGTCAACTGCAAATTCAACAGGTCAGTGAATTGCAGTTAACGAATACGCGAAACGAAGAAACGTCGAAGAAGCTCGGAGGTTCCGCGACGAGTTTGCAGCAGGATGAGTCGAAGGACTTGAAAAAAAGGTTGTGACAGTCGGCCGAAATTGGGCCAAAAAAAAGCACGAAGCTCGATAAGTGCGACTTGCTCTGAACTTCAGAAGCGTTTCGGCTGGTTTTTGTTTTTTAAATAAATCGCTTCGCGCTGTGATTCACGAGCTACGCCTACGAAAATGCTGGTCATCTATTTTATATACGAATAAATGATAATTTCGGAAATACGGGAGCAAAATTGACACGTTAATGTCCGGGGAACATTTTTACGGCTTAAAACAGAACACCGAAAACTAGTTGTTTTATTTATACACTATAAATACTGAAGGAAAATAAATAACTTTTTATATAGATATAAAGTACTAATTAAAAATTTATAATCAAACGCTGTTCCTATTCACAAACTAATGACCGTCAAAGGCCTCCAAAATAAATAAAAAATAAATAAATGAGTTGTGCGTGGATTCAAAAGTTCCTCCAAAAATGTCCTGGTCTCGAAAACTTTTAGACAGACGGCAAAAATACTAATTCATACAAATAGTAAGAAATATTTGTTGCTCATGCAATAAATAATTATTAATACCGAAAACATCTTACTCACCGACATCTTTACGCCCGTTTTCCACTTCCGAAAAATTCACCGATTCATAAGCGCGATTTACATATTTGCATATAATAATAAACAAAATGAATCTTTTTCAAAAGTTTCACATAAAAATACCGATCATTTTCCTATTTCCTAACTTACCGACTGTAGGTAACTAACGCGCGGTTTTGGTTCAATTCCACGTTTTCCTTCGTCGAAATAATCTCGCGTTTTGACCAAACAGTTGTAAAAACTCGCCGATATAATGTTGCTAAATAAATCGTAAACGCTATCACACGCTTTTTTTACACGCCCGTAAAAGCCACGCGTTCGTAGGCGTAGTTTATTATTTCGTTGCCGGTTCCGCGTTCCTTCGTAACGTGTACTTTTCTGACGGTGCCGATTCCACGTCGTTCCTTGCGCCGTAACCTCAGTCATCAACTCATCGAAGTCGTGCGGCGTACGGCCTGTCGGAGTTGTTGAAGAGGAAAAAAAAAAGAAACTTAAGTAAATCGCATTGCGTTGAGTGCCAAGGAATTAAAATTTTCGTGACAACTAGTGCGTCGCTTCGTTCGTTACAGTGACGTGCGCGTTATGTGACGTTTCGTCCGATAATCCGTTGAATATAACGACTGAGAAATGGAATACAAATTTCGAGTTGTTCACCTCATCTGGGCATTCCTCATTCTCGGAAATGTCTCGGCGAGAATTCACAAGCTCGAAATACGCGTAAGCTCATGACAGATCATCCGATAAAAGCTTTGACTATTTTTCTCGTGCTCCTTTCTTTACCTTGCGGCACTTTCTTAATGGCTCGAATTTCACGATGACGTTTGATCGATTGCTTATCACCGCGTCGTCATCGACACTATTTTACTGCTGCGGCGTTCCGCCAAAACTCTTTTTTTTTTTTCTATCGTTATTTTTACTGCAATTTCGGTATTCGTTTTTTTTTTGGAATGATACTTATACTTTATGATGATCACACTTTGCGCTGAAGAGGCTAAAATGAAATGTCCACATTTTGAAGGGTTTTGGAGGTCGGATAAACTTTTTGCATTAATTGAGGAATTATTATTCTGTACTGACGATGATTTGGATGAGTGCAACTTTTTAAAATCGTTTATGAAATAAAAAATGGATATTTATAAATTATTCTGTGAATGTTTGGTTTAAACATACGTTCGATTAATGACGACCTTGATTTTATGCTGATTATGTTCGGCGCTAAGTAAGATAAAGTATCAAGAATTTCCCATGTTCCGAGGCCTTTGACGATTACTCAGATTTTTTGGAGTGATTCAACAATCGTAATTCTATAATAGCGTTGCTTTATATTAGTTCAATTTTTTCTATCCATTTATGGAAAAGATAAAGGGAAAATTATATTGAATCATAAAAACACAAAAATCAGGAATGATAAACAGTGAAAAACAAAATTCAAGCTTTGTTTTTCTTTTTCAGAATGACGTCAGACGTTACATAGCATTAACGACGTTTGGATTCTACAAAGGTGGGATTCTTAATGTCAATCTCACGAATTTCAAGGCTACTCCACATGATGAAAAAGCTGTGGTAAGATAATCTTGCAAATCTTGAATATTCAGATTTTTTTACTGCACGAAAATGCATTAAAAAAGATATTCTATACCAAAAAATGTAATATCGTTAAGATTTGTAAAAATCATACATTTTCTTGTTCTAGTTTGGATTTAGCTTGGACAGGACGCTGAGCGACACTATGAATCCTTATTTGGATAGCCATCAGGATAAATGTCTTCTTCAGGGTATTTCGAGTCCAAGATCCGAATTGGATCCTAACGGAGACAGTTCTGTAATCTACTTTACGATGGACTTACAGAATTTGACGTAAGCATCACTTCCATTTAACGTCTAAATCCCATAAATTGAACACCTGGGAAAACAAGCTATCTTTCAATTTTTCACCTTCTTTATTATTTTATTTTTTCAGATTAAAAGTCAACTGCAGTAGAAACGTTCATTCCATTCACATTTACAAAGACTCCAGCAAATTGTCCTTCTTGAGACAGAAAAGAGGGTCAGCTTCTACAAGATTTAGCGACACTGCTCTCTTCCCAAGGAAAAAAAGAGATACACTACCACACGGTAAGAAATACAGATAGAATATAAAGACAAGAGGAGTTAAAGCTTTTTTTTAGTATAATATCAGTTATCGTAATTTTTATTTTTATTATATGACGATTTTTGTGCAATTCACAATTATTCTTCATAACTAACGACAAATTTAGCTCGGGCTCGATAATAGAATTACAAAAATGCGTCATTCTTTAAATATCCACGCGATCGATATTTTTCAAATGTCTAGTTCGTATTATATAATATACGAGAGTTTTTTATTTCCAATTTAACTCAAAAAATCTAAAAAATATCGTATTTTTATGGTAAAATTAAAGTGCATTAAAAACTTCAAAGTACTTTCAGCGATTTTATTATGGCAAACATTAATTTTACATTGCAATTGTAAATTCAATTTACTACATAATTTTATGCACAAAAATGTTCAGTATTATTCCATTCAATTCTAACTACATTTTTTTTACTGCAAACGATAAGTAGCCTAAAATCATTGAAAAAGATATTACCGGAATATTTAGAACTCAAGTATCAAATATTTTCAGCAAAACACGAGTAACCTTTTATTTGATTTTGCATTAATACAACGAATTGCAATTAAAACTGTAACACAAAAAAAATTCTATAGCGCGGCTGGTAGTCAAGAATTTAATGTCATCAAAACGAAAAGTTAGTTCGTAGCGGAACTGCAATTTAATGAATTTTCACAGCCTTAAATTCATGTTGCGCGTTTGCTGCGCAGCAAACGAGCCCCGATTGTTTGTGCGAAGCGAAATTGACTCGACATCCTGACAGCAATGTTTTACGCTGCATTAACCATCTGTCTGCGACATCATTGGTGTACTTTGCTCTTGCAAGTCTGCGTCATCCGAAAATAAGCCACGAGAAACGTTTATACTGATGCAGCTGGCACAAATAGCGGCTGTACCGTTCGATTACAATTTCTATTTTCAAAATGCTCACCTGCAATAACGTTTTTTTTTTTAAATTCTTAAAACTATATTCCCGCGGATCGAATTCCAAAAAAAAACATGCAATTCGAAATTGTCATATGGAAACAGAATAAATTCATTATTGATGTAAAATAACATAAAATTCAGTACACCAATTTGTGCGTAAAAACTTTTCAACACGTTTCCACGCTTCCACAATAATTCTCTTATAACAATAAACGACATTTCTTAATAATAATTTATGGTAGCAAAAACACATTTTAATTTATATTTCGTTCAGATTTTTGCAACCGGTATTCGTTCGTTTCAAATTTCCAAAGCATTCATAAACTGAGCATAAAAAACGTCGCCCATAATTGGAAGAAAAAAGTATTTTAAAAAAACCAATAATTATCGCTTTCAATTATCTACCGAATAAATTCTCCAAAAATTACGAATTATTCACGACAATAATTAGATTGAATTTCCAGAAAGCCCATTTGAAATGTTATCAGTACAATCCGCTGTTACAATTTGGTGTCAAGCGGAAATAAGGCATGTGTCTTAATATGCCAGGTGTAACATCTACAACTCAGTCAGCAGGGCTTCTGGCAATTTTCCAGTTCCATTCGTCGACGGTTTTTAACGAGCAACATTGAGAAAGCAATTAATTAAGCTCGCGCACTCGATCCTCGAGAACGCAAAGCACGGGTTGCCAACGAAACGCGGGAAAACGCTCGGGTCACAATTTCGCGAGCGTGGGCGGCGCACTTCAACAGATTCGTTGACACTTAGCTCTTGCCAAACGCCTACATCATTTTGATGCAATGCCACGATAATATTGCTCCGAATACAAGTCGATTCCGCATCCGCGTATTATTTTCGTATAGTCCAGGAGTTATTATTAGATTGCTCGTCATCGTTGCCGGATTAATCGACTGAGCGAAGGTTGAACAACAGGTGGATGATCTGTGGCAGTGGCTTTGGCTGCTTTACATTATGCGTTTTGCCTCGTTTTCCACGCTTAATTAATCTTGCCATTTTGTTTTTTTTTAGATCCGAGTCACTAATTTCTCATGGGCAATTTGGTAAATGATAGAATTGATTTGATATGTTGAGGAGCAGAAATAGAGATAAAAAGGTGTTGTGCTTTATTAGGTCTTATGAGAACGAGGGTAAATACTAATACAATTTTTATATACAAGTATAAAAGCAAATTAATCGTTTGATATTTAACCCAGATTTCATTCCACTCCATTGATTTTTTCAACGAGCTGTAAAAAATTCTAATATAGAAAGAACGTGAATGTTTTAATTGCGAACAATTGCGAGGAATGCTTAGACGGAATCCCCAAAAATTTTGGCAGCTGAAGTCACATCTTCGAGCAGAATTTGCAGCTCCTGATGAATGGTTTTTCCCAACACGTGTTCTGAGTAATCGATCGTTGTCAGCGAGTAAATAGGAGCTTCTAAGCACGTGTGGTTTCCGTTTAAAGGGGTGCTAAAAATATTGGACTACGTCCCCGATTTTATAAATAACGATGGGAGCCGCAAAGATATTTTCGAGCATGTTACGTTAGGCAATTGACGATTTGTATGACTTGCAGCCGTTCGCGAATCGAGTTGTCTTTTAATTCGTACATTGACAGAATATTCGCAAAATTATTAACAAATGAATGAAAACATCTTGCAATTAATCTGCAATCACTTTTCATGGATTTTCAGTTTCAAAGACCCTTCAGATGTTGATAAAGCAGAGAGAAAAGCAGAATTGTTGAATCTGTGTTCAGTAATCATAAATACACTGTTCAAGATATTGGCAAAATTACATCAACGGAAATTTGATGTTTTAATTTGAACTCATTACTGAAATTAAATGTACAATTGTGATGTAAAATCAATATATTTTTGCAATAAAATTAAAGCAGATTATTGAAATTACTGGACTTTGGTGATAAAATTAAATTAGTTATCAAAATAACTAAATCATAGATTAATTTTACATCGTGGGTGTATACAAAATTGAGTGTAATAATTTAGGCATAGTAAATTTTCATAATTGTACATTTAACTTCGGTTAGATTTTTTTTACAGTGAAATAATCGCCGATAATTAGCATTTATAATTATGTAGTAAAATTTTTGTCATGCTTCCACAATGATTCTGAGGTGTTCTTGTGTTCTGATTTTTTACAGAAGCGAAACCAATCGTCGATACTGCAGAAGGCGAAGAGGCCATCAATGCGATGGGCGGGCTTTGCTCAAATTTTAAACTGCCAATGACAATGTACAAGATCAAGGATGAAAAATATTACAACGCGAGTTTCTCGATGCGAGTGATCAACGATGAAGAGGAAGGCCTGTATAATCTTTACTTCCACAGCTGCCCGAATTACGGATGGCCTACGCAAGTAGCAATTGATTTTACGGTAAGAAAGGCAAAGCTCTTCCATCTCGTTAATTTTCGAAATATATTTTGTTCGTTTATTCTTACCATGAATAATTGAATATTTATTCACAATATTTCGCATTTTAATAAAAACCGCGGCAAAGATAATGTCTTATGATTAATAGTACAATTTTTATGAAAATACCTTCTTTAAAAAATCTTTTTTTTTCAGTCAGAAATAGAACTAATAAACAAATATAAGTAATGGGTTCATTATAAAGATGTTCCCAACAAAATCTGCCTGAAAAACTGCGTCATGATAATTGAAAAATTGTTCAACGTTTTATTGCCATTAAACACAATTAACAAAAATCGACAGATGCAAATTGCCGAAGAGAACAACGGAAATTTCCTGAGCGCCGGTGAAATGCCTTTGCCAGCGTTGTACTTTATGATGGCGCTGCTGTTTTTCTTGTCGGGATGTTTCTGGGTGTTTATTCTAAAGAAAAGCAAGTGAGTCAATTTCGTTGGGAGTGGCGAGGCATTTGAACGTCCTGAATTCGCATGCTTAGAATTCCTTACCGCTGAAGTGTTTGCCCATCGTTCGTGTTCTCATTGATGTATATATGTATATAATATTATTTTCTATTAATAACACAGGCATCCAGTCTTCAAAATCCACTTTCTGATGGCCGTACTCGTCTTCCTGAAGTCACTGTCGTTACTTTTCCACGGTATCAACTATCACTTCATACAGACGAAGGGTGAACACGTTGCTGCTTGGGCTATACTTTATTACATAACTCACCTACTGAAGGGTGCTGTCCTATTCATAACCATCGTCCTCGTGGGCACGGGATGGGACTTTATCAAACATATCCTTGCCGATAAGGACAAGAAGCTGTTTATGATAATTATACCGTTGCAGGTAATAAATACGAAAACATTCTTTATTTTTTATGCTCAAGGATTTTTTTCAACGTCTGTAAAGTCGCGACTGAGCATTCAATATTGAAAATAGTGTTCATGCCATTTAAATATATTAATTTTATTGTGAAATGATAAATAATTGGTATATGTAGATTAATTATTTTGATGTTTTGTAGTTATTTTTGAAAAATGTCGCAAGTAACATGAGTTTCCCAGGAAAGTTAAAAAATCTTAATGAGTTAGAAAGTAAATTTAATGCCGCGGAATTTTTAAAATAATTGTTCTTCTTGAAAATTGAGAGTAAACTATTATTTCCGCTTAGGAATTTACTCCCCAGTTTTCTGGTTTACCGAATTCTCTGATACGTTGACAGGTATTAGCTAACGTAGCAGAGATAATAATCGAAGAGAGCGAGGAAGGAGACGTTGAGCACAAAACGTGGCGAGATGTATTTATCCTCGTTGATTTGCTCTGCTGCGGAGCTATTCTCTTTCCGGTTGTCTGGAGCATCAGGCATCTTCAAGGGTCCGCTCATACGGACGGTAAAGCTGCCGTAAACCTACGCAAGCTCAAACTCTTCAGGCATTTCTACATTATGATCGTCTGCTACATTTACTTCACGAGGATCATCGTGTACTTGCTTAAGGTAATTTTACCCCAACTAAACATTTTATTTTCCCATTCTTTAATCCAGGTGTCATAAAAAGTTATGTATACGAAAATTTTATAAGAAATCGCAAGAAATTCTTTATCTTTCAATGCATTATCAGTATCATGTTGATTTCGTGATGAATATTTATCAAATAAAGTAATAGAGGTTTTCTTGATTTTCTTGATTTCCTGCGTTAATTAAATGCATTTCGTTGCTCATTAATTTCTGTTCAGATGACCGTACCATTCCAATACGAGTGGCTGGACGAAATGTTCCGGGAAATGGCCACTTACGTGTTTTTCGTCCTCACGGGCTACAAATTCCGTCCAGCGTCCGCGAATCCATATTTCACGGTCACAAATGACGATGATCTCGATCGAGGTGACGAAGATGATGACATGGATGTGGTGTGAGTAGCAAAACAATAATATTTCAGACACTGAAAACTAACGCCTCTTTTACTTCACTTTCTGCACTTATCTCTAGAAAAATGACAGTATTTTTATGATAATTGATTGCTACTTGAAATCGGATGTTGTAACGTTACGTTCACAACAATTTTCGGTAAAACAATTTACCGTACAAATACGTTAATATGCCTATTTGCTAAAATAGCGGTTAAAACTGTTCAAACTGCATTTACCGTAACGAAATTCGAATGAATTGGCCGCCGGAAAATTTCAATTAATGCACTGATACAATATTCACCTCATCAAAATTGAAGTGAATATATCTTTACATAAAAAGTAATCAATCATTTACAGATGTGAAGGAAAATTTTGTTTAATCAATGATAATCATTTTTTTTCTCTTTGAGTTTTTAAGGTGAGGTTGTACTAAGTCCAGTATACTTAGCCATCTCATCTTCACATTTTTTGACGTGACTTTCGTTGTTAAGCTATGATTTAAACGTGAATCCTGCGATGTGATCGAAATTGCCTAATTTCAAAGGTGTTCCGGCAAAATTAGGAAATTATCGGTTACGTTTACGCCTCGCATTTCAGCCGAACGCTTTCTCATTATTTTCTAGCGTTGACAAAGTTTCCTTATGAGGAAATCAAACTTGATCGACATACTTTTCCGATAAAGGTCGCTTTGCCAAAGGTGAAAAAAAATGAGGAATCGATTTGGCAGCTTCTCCTTTCAGGTCTTCTTAAGCCTACTTTCCGCTTTTCCATCCAAAAATGTGTGAGACATTCTCCGGGAGTTTGGGGAGAATGACTCATATCCCGAAAAATGCGTCCTCCGCCTTGTTATTCTAACGTGACGACCCTAGTTGCTTTTCCAGAGTTTCGGGGAGCAGCGGACTGACCGAGGGTCTCGGAAAGACCAAAGCCACTAAGATTATCCGACCCATGACGTCCGAGCTCATAGTGAACGACGAGGAACGCGAGGGTCTCATAAACGAGCGAGAAGCGTCGCACGAATACGATTGAGCCTCTGCATAAACTCCTTTTCATCGTGCACATTTATGTCTCTGATGTGATCGGTGTCGAGAAAAAACACTGTCGATGAAAGTCTATCAATGCGTCAGCAGCGAAGGAAGAGATGCACACGAGTCCGAAGATAATCGTTCCTCTACCTCGGAATCGCAACATACGAGTCTGCTTTCCACCGTCGTCGTCGTCGTCGTCCGTACTTCCGTTTTTGTTTCCTTCGATCTTCTCAACGCAATAGTTTCTCGCAATTGCAGCCACAGGTGCAGTTTTTCAATTCTCTGAAGAAATAACGTTTATAGTTAACTTTGCGTTTTGTCATTATGATTTAATAATAAAAATGTGCAGTGATTGTGAAATAATGTGTAAAACTTTCGCTAGATGCAAAACAAAAAGGCATTTTCGATCAAATATTAAAAAAGATTATGGAAAAATTTGAGAGGGAAATTTTCTATAAGTTTGGAAATGGACTAAGTCGGTTGGAAACTTCATTAAAAGTTTGTATTTTTCGCAATTACTCACAAAATGACATATTGCGACATAATTGCTGCATATTATTGTTGCATATTATTGTTAAGAATGTATCATTATGACGCGAATTGTACCATAAACTTTATTTCCGAAAGTATTTGGGATTTGCAGCTTTGATGATGACAGTGTTCGATTTTTTTTCGAACTATTGAGAAGCCACAAACTGGGATATTTCGTACGTTCAACGATAGTATTATTATTATTCTAAATGTCGCAGGATTGACTAGAAAAAAAAATTTTCTCATGGGAATTTTGCTGATCGTGAAATACGAATTATGCAGATGAACATCGAATAAGTAACTTGTTCCTCTTCACTTATTTCGTCAGCGTATAAAAATGCTATTGGTTTTGCGCCACAGTCTTGTGAGTGGATAAAAATTCTTCTGGATAAACCTCGAAAGGTTTTTAATAATTGTGTGTTTTTGTAAAAAGCATGCAGGATTGTAAGTTGTCATGAAAATTGAGAAAAAAAAGTGATTTACGATATTTTTTTCGTTAGGCCTCTTCGAAATACACGCTGACATTTATACTCGCGATAATTTCGCTCGTACGACTGTAGCTAGGCTTCCGTAGGCATTTAGAATTGTACATTTCCATGTTTTTTTCTATCCCTCTCTCACCCTCTCTCATTCATTCGGTCAGTTTGTACAATCTTCGATCTCTTTTCTTAGCGCGAGTTAAGACTGTCAGTTAAATAACGGTAAAGTTCGCAACATTTTTTTTTCTAGTCAACTCAAAAATATGATAAAATTCTATGAAGTCAAAAACAGAATGAAGAATTTTCTTGTCGTTGCCAAAATCAATTCTGCCAACCGCTTTTCCTGGAAACTTAGTTAGCCAATTTTATACAGTCTACGCGTTGAAATCAAAACCATTCGAAGAATTTCACTGTATGATGTCTCATTCTCTTCGTCGAAACACGTTACATTGGATGTATGCAGGAAAGAAGTAATTCATTACTTCAGAAAAAATTTACCGCGTGGTTTTTTCTGAATCACGTGCAAATCTAATAACGCTAAAATTAGATTTCCACGATTACCGATCGACGGAATTGTTATTGAAACAGAATATTTCGTTATTCTATTCCACGCTCCACAGAATTTAATGATATTTATGAGTTGACTGCTAAAGAAAATATTTCGGGCAACGTTTTTCATTACTTAGCTGAGCCTCCTTAATAATCGTGAAGGAATGAATTGAAGTGTGATTGCTCACTGGAATGGAAATTCTCTTGCGTTCGCGCTCAGAGGAGGGACGGAAAAACCTTATTATCTTGTGATAAATGAAGTGGACAGAGAGTTTCGAAAAAGTGGAATGAAAAAAAAAAAAAAAAAAAAAACGTGGGCCAATTGATTTTCGTTCTGTTTTCTGTGATGAACCCGATGAACAATGCGATGATTTTGATCCACCAATGATTGAAGCTCATCCGTGAAATAATATTTTTCTCAAACTGATATTTCGTTGTTTCTCAAGTGTTCGACGTGGGGAATTTCGGTTTTGCTCCGTTGTTAAAACAACTTCGTTTTCAGCAATAAAATATCTCTCGTCGATTAGCTGTGATTCGTGGGGTGAAGTATATACGAATTTATTCGAAACTCTCGAAGCGCACGATTTATCGTGGTACCAATAACGTGAGAAAAGGTTACAGAATAAATAATAATTAATTAAGCGAATAATCATGTAATATTAAATGAAATAAACAAATATTATTATTATGTGTTTATATATTGACGTATATTTACACATATACGTGTACACACCCGTAGATAAAAACAAAGAATGAAGCACAGGAAGAAAATCAACTGTCATCAAATTACCGTCGATATTACGTACTGATTGTCATATATTACGCAAACGTTGTACAATATTACGCTCTACGCGTGTCCCTGATGTACTACCGAAAATATCCATCGTGTGTAAACGTGTATAACGACGAGAGCCAAGAATATAGTGGATATTTTTATGAAAATTTACGGTATATATCGTTTGAATTGCTTGATCCACGAGACGATTCCTCGCTCCTCATTTCATTAAGCTCACGACTATCAAACCTTCCGAAACTCAATATGTCGCACGTAAAAAAATGTCTTACAAATAATTGCAATTAAAAAAAAATAAGGGTTCGATCTTAATTTCCCAAAAATTAAAAATCTTATAAAATCCGAACCCTTTCATAGATTTCGTTCAAATTCAGCAATATCGCTTAATTAAAACCAACCCAGCAACCGAAAAATTTTCAAGACACCCAAAAAAACGTGAAAGTTTGAAATATCATTTGTTCCCCCAAAGCCGAACACCAAATTTCCCAGTTTAAAAAACAGTCACGAGTCACAGGAAAAGCGAATAAATTTGATTTTGCACAAGTGAAAAAAAACCAGGCCCTCAAACCCTTAAGTGCTTCACTCTGTTCTTACAGACCTTCATTTTTTTCCAGTTATGCAACTTTCTACAAAGACCATTTATCATTTTCATTTTCCATTTATGCAGAGCCAGCATAAATTTAACTGTAACTGTGGAATCTTGAAAACGTGACGGTTTGAAGTTGATGGATTGAAAGAGCGAAAGGAAAAGCTTCTCTTATCCGAGGCGGAAAATTTTTCTATTTACTCCCAAGGTTTTCGCTGCGGAATTGGTCTTCGAATTGGTTATAATGCGACCACCCGCTGATCCCTCCAACTCATACCGACCACTTTTTCACCTGCTACCTTCGCTCGCTTCTTCGGTGTACCTACCGGCTTTTCCACCAATCTACCGTCTGCCTCCCGGTACGTGAGGAAAATTTCAATGAACTTTATCGGTGCTCAGCCGCCGAGGGTTCAACTCACCTGACGGTGAAACTCCCGTCACGTTCTTATGTGGAACGAGAGGTGCAGGCTCTCTTCTTGGCTCGAGGGTGGATCTTGGCGTTATGCCGAGGGATGTTTCCCTCCCTCTCTCTCTCCACCTTCCGTTCTTTCTTTTGCCAAAAAAAAAAAAAAAGAAAAAAAAACGTAGCCGAAAGAAGATTCAGAATCCCTGACGACTGTAGTATTTCCAAATCCGATTTGTGCACTGCTAAAATCTAATACAATATTGTTGTCCTTTCACAGAAAAGGAAAAACGAAATTATGAAAGTTAAAATTGTTGGAACAATTTTTTTAAAATTACGTGCACGTGATTTTTTGAAAATTCCTTTTTAATTACAATGATCTTGAAATCTCTAGTCATATGGAAATATTTGACGAAAAAATATGAAAATTCATAATTTGGAAATCATGTAATGAAACAAATTTACTAATCGAAAAATAAGTTGTACATTTTTTTAATAGACTTGAAGCTCAATTCGTTCAATAATTTTTGGTATTACCAAAGAATGTCGAGCTTTTATTCAGATTAAAAATAAAATGTTCCAAATTTTGAAAATCACTCATCTTTTATCTCGAATCCTATCCTAGCTATCAATCAGGGACAAAAAGAGTCGCTTTTTAGATTCGTTAACCAAACACACGCTTTCCCTTTCACTAGTTGCAAGCACGATCTCTTTGAGCTCCTTCTCTCCTGCTTCCTGAGCGGATTAATCTCGACAACTGGTCACGTGTTACGCTGGAAGAGAATTAAACGAGTACGACCAGGAATTTACAGAAATTCCGTGAGATCCGTTGGCTATATGGCACGGTAACCCTTGGCAACGACGAGGACCATTCGTCCTAGTAGTACTTGCAGAAGGACTAGCAGCAGTAGTTATATCAAGCATTCTCTGTCAATGCGGTCATTTTTTCCCCTCCTCTCAAATATTAAAAAAAATAGCCACATTTTACAACGAACTGATTAACACTTTCTTCAAATTTTTTCCGAATTTTACATAGATTATTATTTATTAAAAAGGTGCATTTTTTGAATCTACGATATCCTCCAAAGAATTCTAAGAATTTGAAAATTTTTGATTTTCCCTCGAAAAAAGAAAACGAAGATTTTGAAAGATCTTTTGAATCGCGATAGTTGGTCAATGTAACCTTCTGTTTTTTTAAATAATTTTTTAACGGATTTTGCAACTACTTGACAATCATTTTTGTGGATTAGTTTCAAATTTTTAAATCTATTATTTTAACGATACATTTTTAAAAATAATAAGCACCTAATAATTTTCATTTTTATATATATAAAAAAAGAAGTTTAAAAAATGTTTACATGGCTCTGAAAAACATGGTACGTCTTCCATAATAAGATATTCAAAATTTTAATGAAAAGAAAAAAAAAACAGTTTAAAAAAATCTGGCTAATGAAAAAAAATTGAGAGGCGCGATAAAAAAGTGGCTGCGCTGACAGAGAATGCTTCGTATAGAACTTTACTGTCTGGATCCTTGAGAGAAGATCGACTCGATTCCATCGCCTCGTACACCCATCGTCTCAACTTTTCTCTTCCTTTCCCTTTTTCTTTTCGTGCTCGTTTCCCGGCGTCGACACCAGTTCATCCCTGGCTATATTCTTTCTGCAGCTTTCTTCCCGATCCATCCATCTACCCATCCAGCCCAACGCGTTTTCATGTGAACCTGAGGAGGAAAGTGTAGGTGCAGTACTTGAATTCACTCTGTACAGTCCTGCTTTTCTATTCTCTTTACAATTCCCATAATACGTACGTTGAAAGCTATATATGTATGTACGTGCTAGAGGACGAGGACCATTTGGTCGAAATGGTATAGGAGAGGCTGGAAGTGAAGCTCACAAGACTGATCACCCGTTGAGCTCAGAAGCAACTAGTCTTGGAAGCGGAAGGAAATGGTAGCCGTGGTATTTTGATAAGGGCCAGGGTGAAGAGGAGAGTAGGTATGTGGAAGGTCCGTCATACATAATCAATCAGTTCGACCATGGAAAATTAGTTTCAACAATTCCACTATAGAACACCACACATTTTTGTGAAAGCCTCAGAGAAAGGCTTTGTAAAAATATGTGAAAGTTCCTTTTTTTTATTTTTTATTTATCAATAATTTTCATAGCCCTTAAATAAATGAATAGGCTTAAATAAACAGGCTCGATATAATTATTCCCAGAGTGAGAAAAAAAAATTTTCCCACCATAATTATGATCAATTATTTCTTCACATATAATCAATTAAAATTAAGCACAAATTTCAAAAAGAAAGAAATGACCCTTCACTGGAGGAAATCGACTTTATTTTAATCATACTTCATTTTTCTACCCTACAACTTTTCAAGATACTTAAAAAAACAAAAAACAGTAATTTGAAAAATATTGGGTAGATCTAAAAAAAGTGGCTGATTTAACAGAACACTTCATATATTACGTTAAAAGTATGTAATAAAACATTCTCCAATAATTTAATAATAAACTTTTAGGCGAATAGATAATATCAGATATATAATAATATATCATGTATATGTCTGATCCTATAGTAGTGGTTCATCACTGGCTGATCCCTACGGTGACCCACTCCTGTCCTATTTCCTGTCTGACTACAGTGCACTTGTACTACTAGCACCCTACTACAGATGTATCTTAAGCACTGTACGTTCGTTGCTAACCGAGCAGCTGCATCATATCACAGGCTAACCGGAAGCTGCTGCTATTACAATTACTCCTCGATATATCATGCAGCTATACTGTATCTCTAATATAGACATATATATATATATGCGTATGCATATATGTATCGGTGAGAATTGGCATCACGCATCGAGAAGATATTACCGGCCAAACGTCAGGTACAAACAATGCACCAGCACTGAGTATTCGGTGATGTGTAATCGCATTCCTGTTCATATTCACTTGTGTACGTACACGACATATATTACACATAAGCAGATCATTTTCTGTATCTAAATATAGTATACAGGGTGGGATTCTAATTATCAATTAATGTTTCCGAAGCAGGAATGTCCAAAATTATTACAAAAATTTGTTTTGAATATATATTTTTTAAAATAAATGATAGTGAGTGTTTGAAAAATGCTAATTACTGTAAAAGGGCAATAAAAAAAAAAGTCCCATTGTTTTTAGAATGTAAATTTTTTAAAAAATATACTAAATATACTATATAGTCTCTTCCTAATTATCGATGAATGTTTCGAAGGAGGAAATCCAAAATTCATATGAAAAATTATTTTGAATACTTTTATTGTTAATTAACAGTTGTGTCTAACAAACATTTCGCTGATCTAAAGGAAAAATATGTTTTAAAATTGCTCATAATTATTTATGTTTGAAAGTATATAGAATTTGATTCAATTTTTCAAAGTTCCAATAATTGAACCCAGTTATTGTAATTAATGCACAATTAATTTGCACTATAAATACCAATAATAATATGCCTTTTCGTATTAATATCATCCAACCCTTGTTATACAGATAAGGAAGGTTGATTTTTTATTTTTTTACGGATCCGTGAGCACTCTTATTACAAATATTATTTATTTAAGAATTTTTTTTAAGAAACAAAAAAAAAAACCTAACTCAGCGAACAGTGGAGTATATTTCCTTATGTATTTGCAGTATAAAAATGATTTTTTTACAGGCGATGCAATAATAAACAGCAGAGTAATGAGCCCTTTCCGTGAGCGCATTGCTACTATATAGTTTCCAATTGGCGGGCGTGATAGCAAAACGGGACGGGCTCATTACTCGGTGTATCTACTTTTAGAAAATCATTTTTACACTTCAAACACATAAGAATATATACCGCCAAAGTCGATGGGCTAAGTGGTTTTCTTCCCTTCCAAAAAAATTCTCGAAAAAAAAAAAAAAACGACCATTTAGTCTTCTGAAGCAGGTGCCCCCTTAAATTGTCAAATTGTATCGGCGTATTCACCCGGTACGTGTGTACATCCTTGTAGCCGCACGTTCACGTGACACCGAATTATATGGCGCGTGCACGTCGTTTGCCATCCCTACACGCTACGCTGCTTCATTAGGGATCGTGTGCGATCGCTCTGTTACCTATGTTCCAACTGTTGGTTACGCCCTTCACGTCGGCCTCGTCGTTTGTCCCTTTGCTCGCTAACTGTCCACAGGGAAAGCCCTGTGTGCCCTCGCTCGCGTTTCACCTCGTCCCAAAATCACTGTTGCACCGTCGCGATGCATCAAATATGCGTGCGTAGATATTCAGGTCCTGTTCGGTCTAGCGAAAAAAAACAAAAAAAAAATTGATGCATTTTTTATTCAAGGAAATTAGACTGAAGAGAAAATTATCGTATTGGTAACGATAAAGTCACGACTATTATTTTTAGTTCAGCAACTATGAATTCCCTGAGGTTTTTCAATGCATTATTAACAATTTTTGTGTGACTTTATCAACATTTCTTTTTATTTGCTAATTAATTTTTTTTTTAAATGACAATAGTATATTTCGCTTCCTTACAGAAAAATCGTTGTTGTTAAGAATAATATTATTTTAATATGCCAATTAATATTAATAGAAAAATGTCGAAAAAGTAAATTCATGTAGGCTTTCGAGCAAAAATGATGAATTATATTGAGTGAAAAATAAAATGTATCGGCTGTTGAATTTAATTTCAAATGATGCAAATTTGTAAATATTTTTAAGAACATTTATCGATAAAATTAATTTGCCTCGCGTAAAGCATCTTGTCTATCCACTCGAAAACTTCGGACGTCGTCGAGAGCAATGATTGCGATTTTTTCAAAAAATGTTATAACAACTTTTGATGATAAAATCAATTTGCATCTGTCCAGACGAAAATGTTGGGCGTCTTCGACAACAATGATCGCGATTTTTTCAAAAATTTCTAACAACATTTGATGATAAAATTAATTTATTTCAGCTAAAGCATCTTGTCTATCCACTCGAAAACCTTGGACGTCTTCGAGAGCAATGATTGCGATTTTTTTCAAAATTTTTTAACAACATTTGATGATAAAATCAATTTGCCTCGGGCAAAGTATCTTGTCTATCCACTCGAAAAGCTCGGGCGTCTTCGAGAGCAATGATTGCGATTGCTTCGGGGGTGTTTAGACCTCTTAGGCGTCTAAGCAATACGAGTAGCTTCGTCAGGATTGCAGGATCAGTTCGGAATCGTGGTAAACAAGTTTTCACGAGGCATAAACTCGAGAGCGACGAAGAGCAACGTGGCAAGATATACGCCAGAAGCAGCTTGACGCTTTGCCGAGGCTTTCGATGAGGTAAACACGTCCCTCGATCCCTCGATAGATAGATAGACGTGTAGAGAGTATAGCGAATGTTATCAACGATGCACGAAGCGCTGGCACATTTGGTCCGGGCAACGAGAACCTCTGACACCCGCACTTTCCACTATAAAACAAAGTTAAAAGCTTCAGGGGTTCGTCGCTGTGTCACACCCCATAGAAAATCTAATATTCCTATCCCAATTTAATCCCGAATATCACATGCCGATCCTTCGGTACGTGACATTTTCATTTCACTGTGTACTTAATTTTTTGACAGGATTTCAAAATAATTTCACCGTAATAATAAGAAAATGCACCGATAACAAGATCGACGTGCTAAAATAAATAGATTGACGGATTATTTTTTAAACGACATATGGGAAAAAAATAGTTCAAGGTTTTTATATGAATTAAGAGTTGCAAAAAAAAAAATGAAAAACAATCTTAAAGCAATGTGACAAAATCATGAGTTTCATCTTTGTTTTAAAGAATTTGCAAAAATGAATTTTAGCGAAATTTTAGTGGTTGAAAAGTTCTACAGAAAAATGAAAATTTCAATGAGAATATTAATTCATTTACGTACAAAATTCAGATTCGTTAGTTCATGGTTTTCAAAAATTAATGCAATAACGCACGTTTTGTTTAAAATTGAAAAAGTTTATAAGATCCAAATTAGTTTTCCAATTTGCGCTAATTTCAATATCAAATGACATTGAAAGTACCTGCCCATTATACGAACATATTTAGCAGAATATTATAAATTTTACGAAAGTCAAAATAATCACGCCTTTTTTTTCACAATCCAAAAATTGCAACAATTAAACAGGTGCTGCATAAATGAACCACAAGAGTGACAAAAATAATCATAAGTCGGATTCTAATACCAGAACTTGAATAATAATTTTCAAATATTTTTATTTGACATATTCGATTAATTTATCGATTAATAAATTGGGAGAATTGCGACCTTTCTGCTAATATGAGGGATTAAGGTCTTTAGATCGCAGGGGGGAATATTTTGCTTGATTCTTTCGCTTTGGAGCTAATTCATCAGCAATCCCGGAAGTACATCTCGATAGGGAGATCCATTCGCGACATTCTCGCCGGTGTGAAGAGGGTTAAGCCAGATAGGAAGGAAAGAAGGAAGAGATATCGGCAGACACTTCCATTCGCTCGACGGGATATATCCTTATCCTCAGCTCAGTGCGAATTGTGAGCCGTCTCCGTTGTCGCTCGATATATCGACGAGATATTTTGGTAGGACACGAAAGATGGATTGGATTGCTTTGAAAGTTCTCCGAGAGAAGATGGTAGAACGAAACTTCAGAGTTTGGAATGACATTTTGTCAACCAGGACGTATTTTATGAATGAGCATGTTTTTCCCAAATTATTACCCAAATATAAATACAATATACATATATATACTCATTGCTGAAGGGATAAGCATACAGGGGGAGAAAATCATGGTATTAGTAAATATAAAGTGACAATTATGCATTTTTTAATTGTTCAACAAATTTTTTTTCAAGTTGTCACAAATATGAAATAGTTGTTGTAACTATGAAAATAGTTGTATGGAGTAAAAATGAATAGTTGTGACTTTGTAGTTGACTGTACTATTACCATTTCTCTGAGTGTTATGGGGGTAAAATGACGAGTACCAATAACGATGTTAATGCTGATGAGCATTTGATTCAATAATTTTAGAATAATTACGAGACTCTTTCATCACATTTAACACTGACACGAATTTGGCATGAAATGCTCGCAAAAAAGTAGAAAATAACATGTTCGGATTTAAAAATTTATTTTGTTGAAATTTGTTCATCCCTCAGAAATTTTATTTTTCTCATATTCGCTTTTTTATTTTTCTCATATTGAGTAAAGGAAAGAGTGGAGGTTTTGGATTGAATATAATTATCAAAATTAAATTTTCTCCATAGAAATCACATACCAAATTTCACTGTGGTCCTCAGCTTTTTGGTACATTCATTTATTTTTTTGGATGCGAATAGACGAACAGTAATTAATTATTCCTTTTTTTCATTTCTTCAAAATTTGATTACCTTTTTATTCAAACACACTTAATCATGAAAAAGCAAATTTATAAATAAATAAATTGATGTCGTATAGCATACAAAAAATAATTGTCCAAGGTCCGAAGGTCAAGATCCTACCTCAGAATCGACTAAACAAGTAGCACTCATTTGTTTGCTTTAAAGCGCAGAAATCCCTAACCTGGGTTTGGGATTACCCATGATCGATTGAGGTGCGTGGGTTCAATGGCCGCGAAATCTGCCACCCACAATAATTTATCTTCTCAAACTCGATGCCCGAGGAGCTTGTCCCGTAGGTACATATTTCAAAGGTTCGTCGACGTCGCTGAGTCGCCCACAACTCACAAAGTAATCGAGTCTCCAGACGCATATATATATAAAAGGTACGAGAGAAAATACAATCTCGTCCCGAAGGTACGCTCGGTCATAATTTGGGGGTTCATGTGCCGGCGACCTTGACACTGAGCTTTGTTCTTGCGCCGTCCTCGAGTCACGTGACATCGGCTCTTCGTCTTCGAAAGCTTTCCATTGTCCGTCGCGCCCTCGGGCGGCAGATCGCGCAACGAGATTTCGCTATCGCTTTTTGGGAGGAGGCGCGCATTTTTCTGCACCCTCGAAGAGCTTTTTCACAAGCACCTCGAAGCAACCCGGATATTACGAGGCCCTCGGCCCTTCGCTACAAAAAACGACGACAATAAAACGTGGATAAGCGAAGAAAACGTGAGAAAACGAGGGAATTCCGAAAGGCATTGTTGATTTCCGAGCTTTCGATGTATTCACTGTATTCAATGTCGGGAGCAGATTTCGGGCGTCAAAATCTCTGTGATAAATCCATCACTCTCTCCTCGCACCGAATCGATTTCCCTTGAGGGATATTTAATTTATTTAACGTCACAGGAAAGAGCGGTACTAACTTGACTAAGTTGCTGTAGAATGGTTTGAAATGTTTTATTTATTTATTAAAAATTAATTTTTTAATATTCGTATCAAAAAATTTAGTAAAAATATATAGCTAACAATTTAGGTTTGCAAAAGAAAAATGTCTTCGCATGTAAAAATAGGAAAATATGGAAATATGGACGAACGGACAGAAATTAATAATTTATTTATTTTTATCTGGAAAGCTCAACATTTTTTATTTTAATTGATACGTCATCTTCTTTGCTGCTTTTTAAGGCCTGTGTCGCTAATTTGAATACATTATGAAAATATACATTTTTAGTCCCATTTTTTAAAAAATGAAACGAAAAAATGTTGTAAATTTATTTATACTGTTAAATAACTTTTTTTTAATTTAGGAGAGCTTTAAATACTCTCGTTTTCTTCAACGAAAAAGCTAATCTTGCTAATGGTGTTTTTCGTTTGAATATGTAAATGAAATAATTGCATATAAAATTCCAATTATCACCTTCCTCTTTTATTCACATTCTCCTTTATGTTCTTCTATCCTTAGAATCGATATTTCACCCGCATGGGTTCTACGTTCTGAGCACCTGTCCTTTCAGGCCTCGGCGTCGACTTCTTCGTTCGCTCGTTTGCACAACCTTTGAATTCGCGATAAATCCCACGTGTAGATCGGCGACCACATTTTACAAACCTCATGAATATTTACCGCACACTTGGCTCAAAAATAATTATTTTCCGACAGCGATCTTGCAATTTTCATTAAAAAAATGCTCGAACCTTTAAATAATTACAACAATTAAAGAATTAAAGGAAATCTCACAATTTCCTTGACAAAATAATCTCACATTAATACTTTCATCGTAAATTTAACAATAATACATAAAAATTCTACGATACTGATATTTGAAAATTAGTACGTGTGCACATCTTCACTTTAATTTAATTTGTCAATGACCAATGCATCCGAAAATTAATATACAATATACACTATCAGAAAGTACTGGAAGTTTTTATCCACAACCTCGTCAATTAAATTCAATGTACAATTCCAATATAAACTCCAGGACCTTTTGCAATAAACTTAGAGCAAATTAATTAAATTACACTACCTTTATGTCACCATTAAAAAAATTCTCAAAATTACTGTTCAAAAATAAATTGGACATCGCAATCATACAGTAAATGTAATAAATCAGTTTATGCATAAAAACCACATAGATGTGCATCAAAATTTCAATTACATTTTTATTCCATACACATTAATAGAAAAAAAAATTCATAAACGTCAGTGGGCGAAAAAGTGTTTGAAAAAAAAGTGTGCGCGCTTTTAGACTCGCAAGGCAATCACGCACCACGTGCGGCCAAAGGTGCGTTATCGTTTCTAATGAAGGGACGAAGTAGATGCCAAAGGGGTAAAAGCGAAGGGACACGGAATCGCGTTTGCGGTGGCGTGTGACCGCCGATAAGCTCATCAAGTTTCCAGGCACAAAAGCTCGAGCACCCTCTGGATACGTATCGTCGCATTCGGCTCCAGGACGAAGAAGGAAGGACCGATTCGCCCTCGGCAAGCAACCCGTCAACACGCGTGTCACGCACGCGTTTACAACTAACGCGACAACGCGGTAAATCCCGAGCGACTACGCGTTACGTCCACCCTTCGGTACTTTACGAGAACGTGCTGAGCACGAGATGGTCCGTCATGTCCAGGTGCAGAAGTGTACCATGCTCTTGTGTTATTTGCCTTGAAATCGCAGCGGTCATTGGCCCTGCCAATTTGCGACAAAATTTAATTTTGCTTTCTTACAGAAGAAGTTGCTCCTCGGATTTTTAATTTTTTTTTCCAGGATGTTCAGAAAGGTCCAAATTGTTGAGAAAAGTTGTTTGAAAAAATTTGAGTGTGTGTAAAATTTGTATCACTTGAAACTCAAGGGTCAAGAAAGTTTAGGTGATTAAAGGGGAATTTTTGACACAGCTTGAGCTAGGCTTTTTTAATTGGTGTGATTTTTGAGAAATTTCATGCGGAAATTTTGATTTTTTGGCTGGATGAAATTTTCGAAAAATTTATGTTATATTGCGTTGAATTTTTTGAAAGATTTTCACACGAAATAAAGTGGATAAAACTAAATGAGAAAAGAATGAATTAGAAATACATTAGGAATACAATACAAGATACTGAAATTTTTGTACATTTACAATTTTTTATAATATTGGGCAAAGTTTCAAAATTTTTATCGGTGGTAACTCAGAATCTGTTCAGTCGATTGAGCTGAAATTTGTTGAAAAAAAAAGTTGAACAAGTCGACAGTTTTTAATTGGTACAATTTTTGACAAAGTGTATACAGAAATTTTGATTTTATAGCTATTTGAAATTTTCGAAAAATTAATGTTACTGCTTGGACTGTTTCAAAATATATCCCCAAGAAATGAAATGAATAAACCTAAATTTAAAAAAAAGTAATAAATTACAAACATTTCAGGAATCAGTACATAAAATCCCAATATTTTTGCACATTTACATTTGCTCATAATAAATATTGAGTGTCACGAAGTTCGCCCATGACTCCTTCGAAGAAATTTCAGCCCGAGAGGACAATGCAATATCGTTGAAAAGAACAAAGGAATCAGAAGTACAAGTTCCACTTGTAGTAGCTTCCCTCGTCCTCAAATTCCTTGCAAATTCAATAGAACCTCGATTCCTGAACTCCAGAATCAACTCTCAAAGATAATTGCATTCGATGTGATACAATACCCACCGCTACGAATTTGCGAATTCTTCGGAAAGATTCCTTAGCCGAGAATTCTCGTTCCCATAGAAAAGATGGGGGCAAAATGGGCAGCGTCTTAACTCCCCTAAAAATGACTTTTATTTTCAAGAAACTTTTTTAGCGCCCCTTACGCAAGGAAACTTTGGAAAAGAAGTTGAAAGTAAAATCGATTATGCAACTTCGACAAGTGACAATCGCGTCAAACCTCATTTCTAATTTTTCCCTGAACCACTAAACGACAGTATACAAAGCCCAAAATAAAATGTCTTTCAATATTCTCCCTCCAAATTACCATAAATAAATAAATCATGCCTAGCAGCGATCGCAAACTTTCCCCCGTCCGGTCCCATTTGCGGGGGCGTAGGGGGTGCAATTTTCGGTGAAAAGAATTACCAATTTTTTGTCGAATACCAGAAATCCTAATAAACATCCTCTCCAAATTTCGAAGGATTCGATCGCATAGATTCGTTTTTACAGAGTTCCAAAGCAAAAAAAAAAACCCGAAAAAACGATTTTGTTTCCCTAAAGCTGCGAAAAAAAAATTACCCCTTAAGGATCATGACAAAACTGAATACAAAGTACTTAAAAAAGTTAAGACTTTACCCCTTTGCCCCCAATTCTCATTTCCGGTCACGGTGCGAATTTTTCCCTCCTGCCCATTTTGCCCCACATCCCAGATGTTCGTGTGTACCAATGGACACCGAGTGTCTTTCTATTTTCTAATGGCATATTCTTGGGGTCGAGAAATCGTCTCGTCACTTGGTCGTGGTCGTCGCGTCAACGATGTAGAATTTAAAAAGAGGGAAAGAGAGAGAGAGAGAAAATGCAAGACTGTACAGTCGCTACGATGGTTGAGAGAAAGTGGCGAAGGTGTTTCGCAAGTTTCTCAATTACACGGCGGTGCGAGAGAGGAAAAGGACGAAAAGGACTCGAATTAGCGAGGGAAAAGCGAATCAAGCTGTGCACGCATGCGTAGCGAGCGGATGAACACGAGCAGATGTATATATATCTATATATAAGATGTGTAGGGATGTATATATATATGTATATATATATATGTGCATGGGAAAGCCCCCGTTGGACCCCCTCGTTGCGCTCACGATCGCGAGAGTCAGGACGTGGCGACGGGAAGCCACAGCCAGTCGACGCCGCGACGCGACCCGCTTTGTTTCCACGAGCTCGAGCGAAGGATCTGCTGATATATTTGTTTTTTTATTTATTTCTTAAAATACATCTATCGTGATGCCACCTGTAAACAAAACCATTAATTTTAGTAATTGGTGGTTGAAATTAGGAGGTTGCTTTATTTAGTATATAAAGAAAAAATGTGCTCGTGGTTTTATTAATTTTTGTAATATGAAAATTATGGAGTGTAAATATTGCCGGGCAATTAATTGAATGCAATATGGAACTGATTGATGCGGGCCGATTACGAGGATATTTTATTTACTTGGCGAAAATTGATCGCTGATCAACTATTTTTGGTGCAATTTGACTGGGTGGAGAATCGAGGAATACGTATGTAGTTTTATATTAAATGAAGATTTTTATTATGATAATTGATTTAATTAATTGAATAGAGTTTTGTTTATTGATTCAGGTAATTGAATGTGGGAAAAAGTTTGATGAATAAAGGAGTTCATGTTTACGTGTAGTCAGACATTCTTGAAAATTAGGATATATAATTTTTTGATTGTTTGGTTAGGTAGAAAAACGAAGGAACTGTAGAATTTTATGTACGTAGGGGAATATTGGGAATGTTTTGTTTCCACGAGCTCGAGCGAAGGATGTGCTGATATATTTTTTAAAATTTATCTATCGTGATGCCACCTGTAAACAAAACCATTAATTTTTGATATTGGTGCTTGAAATTAGGAGGTTGATGTATTTGGTACATAAAGAAAAATGTGCTCGTGGTTTTATTAATTTTTTAATATAAAAATTAATTGAATGCAATATTACGAGGCGACTATGAGGATATTTCATTTACCTGGCAAAATTGATCGTTGATCAGCTATTTTTGGTGAACTTTCGCTTAGTGAAGAAATAAAAAATACGTATGTAATTTTATATTTGATGGGTAATTAAGTAAATTGATTACCGAGTTTTTAGAATTAATTATGGATAATTTAATGTAGGAAGGAATGCAAGTTGGATGAATTAAGGAGTTAATGTCCACGTGTAGTCAGACATTGTAGGCAATTGAAAAAAAAAACACTTTTCAAATTATCTGGCTAATTGTGTGGGTTTTTAAATTGAATATCGTGAAGCCAACTATAAACAAAATTACTTATTGTTGTTATTGTTCGTGGAAATTGTTCTATTCAGTATATAAAAAATATGTGGGCGTGGTTTAATAAATTTTTTGTATCGAAATTCCATAGTGTAAATACTTTTGCAAATTTAATTCAGTGCAAAATGGAACTAATGATTTTTTTCACCGATCATTTTTTTTATTACGATAACTGAGGGAAATAAAATTGATTGAGTGGAGAAACGACGGAAAATTTGATTAGTAGCAGAATTTAAAAAAATGTAGACTATTAAAAATGGGAGTACATAAGAATTTGATAAATTGAGTAGTTAATGTCAACGTATAGTCAGCCATCTGAAAATACTGCACCATTATAAGGGAAAAAGTCCATAAACTTGCCTTACTCTATTGTTAATTGGGTTTCGAGAAAATAATTACATGACGGTTACACAGGGTGTCTGGAAAAAAATGACTTATAGCATTAATATGCTATTCGTGCATTTTGCAAATGGTCCAAAAGTTCATATGCACATTTGTGGAGGTTGATGTGATGGCACGTTCGTTTTTCCCAATTTTGAGAACAGCATTACGATATTATAATTTATTTTGAAAGCTGCCATGACATTTGATACAAAATGATGAATTGCACCATGAAAGAATTGGAATGAACGTACATGATCGAAAATGTGCCTTTTTCGACTTTGAGCTTTTTTATGGTCGCGAGAAATGTGCAAGATTTTGTTATTAATGTTGATAAAATCATAAGTTTATTTAACAAAAATGTATGTATTTTTGCAATTGAACAGGTGAACTTTTTTTTTAACTTTGGATACGCTATCAAATCAAAGATATTTACACGTAAAAAATGTAGCATTTTTAAAAACTCCATGACAAAATGTTTTAGAAAAATATTAATGAAATTGAAGTAAAACGAAATTATGGATTTTACCCTCTGGTAAAATGTAAGAAAAATTAGCAGCTGTTCCTCGTAAAAGAAGATTACTCTGACGATCAAAATCAAGGGATGCCTTAATGAAATGCAGACCGTTTTAACTTCCGTTTAGGCTCCCAGGCAATTCATCAAGGAATTTAAAAATTTGATGGCCAGAGCCATTTAAAAAAAACAAGAAGCGATGAATTTTTTCTATCATATTCGAGGGTGGAAGGTCCAATTTAGTGTCTCATTTTTCACAATCTACATTTTTTAATTCCTTAATCCAGTCGAAATCACCGAAAATAATTCCTCATAGAAATACATTTGTAAAAATTGAAAAATTATGAGACAAAAATATGCAAGCTTCCAATTTGCATCTTTTTTAAATAAAAAATATAATTTTTTCCAACTACATCAACAATTTACAAAATTGTGTTCCCAAAAAATTGCAAATTTGAACTATTCCTCGATTTATTCAATATTCAATGCCGACAGAGCTTAATTTATGAAAAAATTATTCAGCACGAAAGCTAAAAACTGAAGGCCCAAATTTTTTTTCTAAACCACTTTTCCCGAGCATTTGGACCATTCTGATGACCTGAATCTGAAAATCTCGAAACAAAAAAATTCTAGAGGAAGCAAAAAACGAATAATTAAGTAAATTTCTAATTTTCCAAGTAATTTTGAGAAATTTAATTACAGCGAAGATTTCGTTGTCAGACAAGTATAACGAAAGGTTGTAAACATGCCTTCATAAACGTTTACGAGAATAGCGAATCAGACGTTCGGTACAGTTTAGCCAACGCTATAGTTATAATGGAAACATAGAAAAAAGATCCTCCTGAGGATAAGCGGGTGAGTTAGACGAAACAAAGAACAGGGAAAAATAGCCAGAGGGTGATAAAGCTGGGAAGAAGCATAGCGTTCGTCGGAGTAAAGCGATAGGACTCAAGTCTATATATATGTATATATACATGTATTATGTATATACGTATATATATTTCACTCCTTCTTCACTTCCTCGAGAATTCTACTGTTCTCGAGGTGAATTGGTACAATGACAAATGATCAAGTCGCTGAGATTTCCGTCGACAACGACGAGCCCTTCTTTTACTTTTATAGCAAAGGTATATTATAGTATTTGCTAGAGGGACTCTGGAGTATGAGAATTGCTTCGAAGTCGAGCTACAAGTAGAACATAGAATAGTGAGCTTTCGCTGAGACTTAAACAAAAAATGAGGAAGACCATTTTGTGAGGAGCATGGACTTTATGAAACTTAAGAAGATAAATGTGAATAATTTTCCTATTATTTGTAGCTCTTGTCAGAAGTTAGAAAGGAATTTGTGGTCATAAAGGAAATTTACTCGTGTGAATGGACACAAAAGGGCCGATCCCTTTCGGATATGAAAAGGGATCCATTCGATGTGGAAAATGGATAGATTTATTGTCGAAAAAATGGAGGCGATTGACAATTTTATTATTTTGTGGACTGTAATATATTTTGGTATTTTTTAAAAATATTTTTGCCCAAATTTTTGATATCAGTTAAGGATTTTTTTAAATTTTGTTTGATTGGCATTTATTTTTAGTTTGACAAATATTTTATCAAAATTGACAAAATGTACTACATGCTTTCACAAATTTTTTAACGGTTTTATTTTAGTGATTTGCTGAAAGATGATTTTCAAAAAATATATACGAAGATGCCATTATTTTCGTATTTACTTAAAATGTTAATTTAAAAAAAAATATTTTTTGCATTAATTAACTATACGTAAAATGAGTACGTAACATAATTTCCCGAAAATTTAACCTCCGGAAATAACGCTAAAAAATTTGGATCTCATGAATGTTCTTAATTTTTATTTCTCTTATTTTTTGTTCATCGTTTTGAGTACCATTTTTCCAGGTCCAAATTTATCAATTTCAGTAATAGAATAATTTCATTAATTATTTTGCATAAATAACAAACAAAATTTCACGGTTTACATTTTTCATAAAAAGCTTCGAATGCAAGAATTAGAATTCCTTTCGGTGCAGTCAATTTTTATTTTACCCTTTATGCACTTACAGCTGGTTACAAGGACTGCATAGTTGCAAAGTAGTTTCTTTCTTCCCAGTTTCGTCTCGATATCTTTTGCCTTTCTTGTCTCGTATCAAAATCTCCATAGCTTCTGTCTCTGGTTCTCCATTTTGTCCACCGGTAGCATCGCGAAACTGGGCGATGCAACTATGTCTCGGACGCATAACTCAAGGGACTCGAGCGCAGCGCATCTCGCCTCCTCATAGGTATAAAGTTTCTCGGTGTTGCTATCTATCCACGTCAGTTGTAACAACGTGAGCGTTGCGAGCTCTACGACAAGTTGTAAGGGAGAAACCGAGTGAGCGAGTCTTCCTTACTTCAGCCCGTTGAACTTTACACTCTGCTTTCTGCAATGGATACTGTGATGACAGACAATAGGGGTAGTATAGGAAAAAGAAGACCACCCTTAGTTTTCTCAAGAGGATTAAAATTGATACCACGGTTTCATTTTATTGGTTACCTCTTTAATTTCTCATCGTAATCAAAATTACATAATTTGGCACGTTATTAAAATAATCGTTTTTTTTTCGATTTTTTAAAAGAGTTTGAAAAAGATCGTGTCCAGTAGACAATAATTTTGTTAATTCAATTTTTTGTAAAGTATTCTGCATTATTTGTCTCTGGAATCTCTGGCCCTACGAAATCTCTATCCCACGGGCATCTCCAACCTTCGGGTATCTCCAACTCTCGGGAATTTCTATCCCTCGGGAATCTCTAACTTTCGGGAATCTATATCCCTCTGGGATCTCCATCCCTCGGGGATCTTTATCCCTCGGGGATCTTTATCCCTCGGGGATCTTTATCCCTCGGGACTCTCTATCCCTTTGGAATTTCCATCCCTCTGGGATCTCAATCCCTCTGGGATCTCTATCATTCGGGAATTTCTATCCCTCGGGGATCTCTATCCCTCGGGAATCTCAATCCCTCTGGGATCTCTATCCCTCCGGAATGTCTATAACTCGGAAATTTCTATCCCTCGGGAATTTCCTCGCGATTCTCGCGACGTCACCGGCGTCGGCGACAAGTTTTTCGTGTAATATAAAGAAATAATACGACGGCGAGCCTTCAGTGCATCGCTGGCGTCTATCCTGTCTCCATGCTGCGTTTTTCTGCAGCTTGCATGCATCCCCCGGTCGTTGGATGGCTTCGCAAAATTTTCGAAGCTTTCGTCGTGGTAATATATACCGGTGACCCGATAAGCCAATATAAAGTCGAGCGAGTCGCTTCTCGTCGTTAACGCGTTTTTATCGCTAAAACGTGCAACCCACCAAGCTTTATTATGCAACATCAATTTAATCAGTGTCGTGGGTGCCATGCGCGAGCTTACTATGCCCTCGGTACTATCCATATACCTCACTAGTGCTCTATATACCCCCACAAACTTTTATACTATACCCTATTCCTCTTCTATCTGTCTCATTTTCACGTAACTCGTTTTCCGTCCCCACCGAAACTGCATTTCCCATCGTTGGTCCCTTTGCGTCGTCACATTTTGCCCCTCACACTTTTCTTACTCCCTCGGTCTCTTTAGGAGACCTCTCAACCATTTCCCATATTCGATTCCCTGTGACAAAAAAAAAAGTTATACTGTACGAGATAAGATTTTCCGGAATCGCGACCTTTTTTTCCTCTACGAAGGCTCACAAAATTTTTATTTCCCTCGCAAAGTGAAACTTTGCACGTTGTTTCTTCATTCAGTCGAATATTCAACATAAATTTCTTGAATTTTTCATATCCTGTTCACAAAGAATCATTTACCAATTTTATCTATTTATTCATCCGCGCAACGACTACTCAATTATTAATATATTTTAATTCGAATATTTTAATCCATTTAAAAAATGAATAAAAATAAAAATATTTCCCAGAAAAATACTGGAAAAAATCGCCTCAAAGTCAAAGTTACACAGAAAATACCGTGCTTTTACTATCCCCATTATACTTTTTATTTTTTCTTTCATTTTATCCCTACTTCATCGAACCTACATACAATTTTTTGTTTATATTATCGTAGTATATTCATAAATCGAAAAAAAAAAAATTATTAAAAATTATTTTACTTAAAATAAAAAATCAAAATTAATGCGATTCTGTAACAGGAAAATTTTCCAAAAATTTACATGGTGCAAGATATCTCAAAATCTGTAAGTGGAAATCAGTTTTGTTTTTATTGTTATTGTTTTTTTTTTCTCCAACTCTCGGGTCCGAGGCAATAATTAAAGTTTATTACGGTGAGCTAATTTGAGGGATGAGGCTATCGCTCTCCCTTAAGCCACTTTTGGCTCACCACTTCGATGGTAACGACAAATCCGGTTAACATTGCTAGATCCTATATTATCGCATGAAGTAGCACTGCAGCGGTGTTCGTAGGGCCGTAAAACTGGAGAACGATTCGACTCTGACGAGATAGTGAGTACAACGAGGTACTTTCACCACGCCCCATACACGCGAATTTACCATACACGTATCTACATATATAGAAGCCATTTTGGCATCGCCTTTCGTCAGCATGCAATCCGAAATAGGAACATTTACGCAGACAGTAACAGCCAAGATATATGGCGCGTTTCGTGCCAAGTGCAATTGTTATTGTTTTATGTAAAACGAGCCAGAAAATGAGAGATTGCTTCATGACCTCCCAAAATGGCCCAACTTCTCCCTTATCTGAAGTGCCACGAAGTACGAAGATGTTTTGGCATGAAATTCGCCGTACATCTACAGATGCACATGCACATTAGGACGCTTAAGAAGAAACACGTTTCAGCAATAATGAGACGCTTCGTGTCTAAAACGATAAGGGAAATTTCCGTACTTCAAATTCACTCGAGCGAATAATTGGAAAGGAAAATGTTAATAATCAACAAAAAAAAATCTGTAAGGAATAAGAGAAATGCACGAAGAAAAATAGTGAAACTAAATTGAAATGTGTCTTTCATTGACGAATATTTTTAATAACTGTGTTTTAAATATTCATATACTCGAAATATGAATTAATAACAAAATTGTACCTGGAGAAAAATATTTTTCAATAGTATTTTTATTTAAAAACTACTCAGAATTTTAAAAAATTATAAATGGGTAATTTTTTTTAAATATCGGTATTTTCTGAGCGCAAAAAAAAACAGGGGATTAAAAAAAAGTGTTTCTATTTTTTTAAATACCAATATTAGTAGATAAAAGTGGACAGGGATATATATATTTTTTTAAATAAAAAAGTATTTTCATATAGGAGAAAATTTTTACCTGTGCATAATCTTTTTTTTTGTATCAGTGGAAAAAGTGTACTTTACATCCAAATTATTTTGGAATTGCATGGTTAATATTATAGTTACTGTATCACGGTTAAGTGGTTACTCCCTTTTATCCGCATTATCGGAATACCGGTACTCGATACTCAGTAACTCAATGTAGGATTTACCAAAGTTAATAGTGGAATGGAACAGCGAAAAGAGAAATTGTGCTGGTGGATTTTCGCATCACTCAAATTATCCGATACCGAAATTTACGACATCTCGTAATTACTAATATCGCACGAAAATTATGCGTCCTAGACAGCCCCGTTTTCTCCTAATTGCAACGAATGGTGTCAAATTCGGAAAATTGTATAGGGCGTCGATAAATGGTTAGAATTTATGTGTCCTATATATCGGTACACAATGCATAGGACATTTCATACGAAACACGAATTTCAAAATTATATTTATCATTTCATCCCCTACTTTATATAATAAATATCAACATTTTTATCATACCCCCTATTTAACACCAAAAAGTAAAAACAGAAAAATCTGAAGGAAAAAAGGGAAAAAATGGCATTCCCAAAAAAATTCCATATTTCAATTATCATCGATAAATAAATTGTTCTTTCATGAAATTGAAATATAGGTTGTATTTGTAATAAAATACCATCACTTGTACATTTTTCTCAAAATTTTTTTATTGATATTAAAAAAACGGTGCTTTGAAGAATTAATATACAATGAAGGTTTCGATTTTTCCAGACGACAAATTCCTGCAGAACGCGACAAAATTTTTTATTATGGATTAGATTAATAATGTAATTATTTTTACGTGATATAGTCGAAGAGAAGGATATGGGGCAGAATGGTGTAAGCGATCGAGACAAAATAGAGGGTAACGTCTGATTTGGTACGACGTTAATGCATTAAATATATTGACCGAAGGGTTGAAACGCCGCGAAGGGGTGTTGAATATCGTCTGTTAACCCCTTTCAGCTCGTTTGCCAACTTCCTTGCTCGAGAGTTTATATACCGCAGAAATACTGTGTACCGTCTACTATTATACGGACCACGTCATTGAGATAGCAATTTCTCGTGTTATGGACGGTATGAACGATCCTTGGGTCACTACTACATCCTTTACGTGAAATCCTTTGGATGCCTTAAGATCCAGAACTAAGCTTAAGTACTGCATATCTTCATATAACGTTAATGACCGCAGAAAGTCAAACAATTCAACGGCGGGAAGTGTAATAAATTTGATAAAAACCGTATTCAAAGACTTTTTGACATTGTCAATGGCAAAAAGGTTTTGTCTTGAAAATGGTTAATGGATTTCCAGCAGAAATAAAATAGAAGATTGATCTATTGGTATCAATAAATCGAAATAAAATAAGTCACCGCAGACATTGAGATATGATCGATTATTAATAATAATAAGAATTCTAATGTCAAATCGTTATTAATTAATTATTAACAATAACAGTTTTATTTTAGTTCCATAAATTCGCTATCTTATTCCCGAATAGTTATAAAGTTTTTAATGTTTATTTTGGAGAATGTTCAAAAAAATATTCCGACCGACCGAAATTTCTGTGTAACATTCTGAATTAGGCGTAAGGTCTGAAAAATAAATAATTTTGTACCGTGTCCAAAAAGCGCACTAACAAAAATTTCGTGTTACAGTTTGGCAAAGTTCCGACAATCAACAAAGTAAAGAAAAGTTTTCACTGCTTCGACCTCACACTATCACTGACCCCGCATCTCGGGGATGTAAAATTAATTTCAAATTTCTCTGCGAATGACGCAATTAATAGTCCGAGTCATAAAGCTGGAAAGCCAACTATTTCGCTTTTCCGTTTCCTGTTCTTCGGTATTAACTGTGTGTAGTATATATATATACATATAGTTTCTTTCTTCAGCAACCCCGACTCGGTGCACGCACACCCCCTTCACTCCTCTCTCTTTCTCTCTCTCGCTCCTCTTACGTTGAATTACGATACCGAACTGAGAAAACAGTTGCCAGTCCTTCGTTTCATTACCGCATACGGAAATAACCGGCGCGAATCGCAATTCGCTTCCTCGTTACGCGGGACATTAATTTCTGCGCGTCTGGTGGATTGGTGAGGGGGTTACGGTGTGCAGAGACCAAGTGAGCAAAGAGTGCACTGAGAGAAGTTGCAAAGCGGGGTTAAAAGAAGGGGCGAAGGGGGGTAGAGGTGAGGCAAAGAGTGTAATGGGATGAGAGGGGGTTAAGGGGCGAAGGATATGAGGGGTTCGAGGGGATGAAGAAGCAAGAAGTGCGAATATGCGTGAGGGGGTGAAAGAGCAAGGGGTGAGAAGAAATCGGAAGGGGTTGAAGGGGTAAGAAGGCGTGAAAGGGCAACGCGTATGAAGGGTTCGAGAAGCGGGGGGAGCTGTAACGGGGTATGAAGGAACCAAAAGGGCTGAAGGAGTCCAAAAGCGTCGAAGAGGGCAAGGTGTATAAAGGGGTCCAAAGGATGCGAAGGAGGAAGGGGAATGAAGGGGTCGAAAGGGGGTTTGGGGCGGGGGTATGAATGGATCGAGAGGGGTGAAGGGGCAAGGGGTAGAAAGGGGGGAGTGAATAGGCAAGGGGTGTGAAAATGCGAAAGGGAGAGGTGGGGGTGAAGGGGCCAGTGTAGAGGAGGGGAGGGGGTGCAACAGCCGCGGTGCAGTCTTTGTGTGTTGCGAAACCATAATTTATCGTTGCGGCGAAACAGGGAGCGGAAACCGCCGCTTGAGAAGCGAGAAGTAATCACGGAACAAAGTTGCAAGACTCTCTAATCGAATTCCGGAGATTGCGGCTCGTGGGTGCGGAGTGAGGCAAAGACAATTGTGCAGAATCCAGGAATAAAGGGCCAAGGGTATAGGGGGAAAGTAACGAAGAAGCGAAAAAGAAGAAGAAAAAAAAAACGGTTTAAATGTGTCGGTCAGAGCCGACCCATCTGCTTGCTCGTGAGCCGAATAATGATCGGCCGACAGAGCTTTGTTCTTTTCGCGGTGTAGGATTGAAAAGATAGTCGTTCATTCTCTCTGGATATCTGCCTCGAATTCGGGTTTCAATTTTCCATTCGAATGCGTTTCAACGAATTTCTCAACGATCCGTCATACAGTTTTAACCAATTTTTCCTTTTTTTTTTTGTCGCTGGTACCGAGGTTCTACTGTACTTCTGATTTTTTTCTGATTCGGCGAATAACGAAGAAACGACTTAATGGTCGCATGATTTCCGATTTTCTGTTCTATCGGAAGACGAAATCAATCATGCGTTTTTATATCCGGTAATCAATTAATTTCTACGAATTTTCGATTACGAGTTTCTACTGTAGTTCAGATTTCTTTTTGATTCGACGAGTAACCGAGAAATACATTAATGAACTTTAATTACATTCATTTCATTTCAAAAAAGCTTTTTTCCTCTAGCCTAAAAAACACTTGTGTCCTTCTAGGTCCCGTTGATTTCTGTAATAACAATGTTCTCCTGTTTCGGAAGTTCGAAAATTTCACTGGTTTCATTGCCTTATTCGACACGTACCATATATTCTCGAGGACATCGTCGAAAGTGCGTTGTCTGACCAATGATCGACACTATCTACTGGTTTCAGTAGTACGAGCTTTTGGTCCTTGGAGACCTCTCCATTCGCCAGCGGAAGCAAAAGGGGCGTGCAGAGCGTGACATCTATACATTGTTACAGAAACTGTTCACACAAAAACACTTGTGCCCTTTTAGGTCCCACACATTTTTGTAATAACAGTGCATTCCTGTTTTGGAAGTTGGAAAATTCCACTGGTTTCATTGTCCCATTCAACGCGTACCAGCTTCTCGAGGACATCATCGGAAGTGCTTTGTCTGACCAATGCTCGACATTATCTACTGATTTCCGTAGTACGAGCTTTCGGCCCTTGGAGACCTCTCCATTCGCCAGCGGAAGCGAAGGGGGCGTGAAGAGCTTGACAGCATATCGAGAGCAAACGTTATTACACCGTTACAGAAACTGTGCCACTCTCGACCACGACAAACGTTCTCAGTGTCGCGGTGGAAAATTCTCTCTTCTTATCTTTTATACCCTTATTCTCATATCTTCATGGGGTTATCCCCGGCCTTTTCCAGCGACCATCCAGAGAGCCCAGATTTAACGTGTAACCGCGTGAACTCTCCACTGTTTTATTCTCTATATGTACTTCAGAAGTTGAAGTGTTACATGCATGTGTATGAACGTCGTATATGTGATACACGTACGAGGGGCACTAAAAACTCAAAGCCGGGAGCTTTCCCCTTTAGCAGCTCCATTTTCCTCCAGCCAATTTCGTCATGCTATAATTCACTACTTCTCCACTTATCCACGAAAGTATCGAGCGTTTTGTGAAGTCTCGTACAGTACGTAACTCGGGTGGGTTATTCGATGCTGGCCGGAGGAGGAGCTTTCGCGAAAAGGCACAACGATTCCGAGGACTCGGAACATCTGGTGGCCATTTGTTCGATATTATCGCTGAAGTTACTCCATCGCCGACTGAAAATCTGCTGTTAAGCTGGGATCGGGGAAGACTGAAGTGGGGGTGGTCAAGAAGCTTTGTTTTTGAGGGTTGCCGGGGGTTGGTCAATTTTTACGTGCATACATCGAGTGCCGAATAGTTGGAATGTTCGGTAGTTATATATATTCCATTTTTAGGCAGGTGGAATTATTAATTTGATTCGCTTCTTGTGGAGAATTTGGTATTTACAGACTCGCTTTTGTCGAAATGTTTCCAAAAATTTTGTGTTCCAGGCAAATTTTGGCGAAAATTTTGTGGAAATTTCACGTTAAATTAAGATTTTGTTGCAAAATTTAATTTCCAAGTCAAATTTTGACGTAAATTTACTTTCCCAATAAATAATTGTCAAAAATTTCATGTTCAATTTAAATTTCGTCGGAATTTAATGCTCACTTATCAATTATTAATTCATTTTTCCCATAATTTCGCCCCCATGTTCACCACCAGTTTTTAATCTATGCGAAGAGCGCAGCCATGAATGTTTTGTTTTTTTTTTTTTTAACCACTTGAAAATACGGCGGCCTAATGGTTCAAACAATTACGTCGGTGGAAATCCGTCAGTTTGTCCGTGTCTAGAGAAATAGGCTGTCCGGTGAGTGTTCCGGCTTGCGTTTAGTAGATAGTGTCGACGTCGTGGTCAGACACGCCAGCGAGTATAGTTAGTCGAGTTAACCTGGTACACAGGGCGGACCGCACACGGGGCTTTACCACTAGCTAGAAGCACGCTTTCCCTGCACTCGAGTCTCACGCGTTGAACACTCGCGACCACGCGCCTAATCGTACCTAACCAAAAGCAACGAGCTATAAATTCGTTTAATTAACGGTTGTGCTGGGCTATCGAGTGCCGGGCGGCAACGCTGGCACGCTGGGTATCTCGTTCCGGGTACGCCCAGAGTCGTGACAGTTTCTCGTTATTAGTCGTGGGGTTCCAACTTCCGCCCGCATTTTCCACTCTCATCTCTACCTGTTTTCTGTCTGGCTCTTTGCATCCCCCCGGGGGGCAGTTAAATCTCCCCGTCGCATTTCCGACGATGGATTATACCGCGTAAGCGTGACGCAAAATGTTTTACCGGTCTAGCGCTTTTTCGAGAGTTATGGCAAAAGCTCTAAACTTCATTTTACTGCATGGGGAGACAAAATATGTTATTGATTTTGTGAAGGTTTTGTCGTAAAATTCCATATGTATAATATGGCAAGATTTTTGGTTATTTATTTTGGGCTGAAGTTTTAATTAGATTACATGTTTTTATATTACAAATTTTTTTGGAAATTACATTTGATTTTCAATCAAAATTTCTATTCACACAATTGTTATTAAATTACAAATTTTCTTCAATTCCAAAAATCTTTGGACTCTCGGATTTTTGCGGTGAATTCGGGCCACAGAATTTCCAGTTTAAACACCGGAAAAGAGAGCTCAATTTTTATCATTATTTCCCGTACCATTTTTCGTATTTTATGTAACCTTTATTGGTGGCAGAAAAAAAAAGTAATCTGATAACTGACCGTCTGCGGCCTTAATTTAGGATATCGAAACGATAAATTGTTCCGGTTATCGCATCAGACAAGCTTAGATAAAGGAAAAGTCCCTGAAGTCCACCCTCATTTTACTCCGTTCAATAACATCGGGGATGCTAACTATAGTGCACACGGTTCACTATAGTTAGCATCTCTCGGCGTACGCCCAAGATCGTAGATGGACCGGATTACATTATGGACACAAGCCCACTGGCTTAACCAGTTCAGGATGCACCGAGAGAGCAACCAACAGAATAGCTATGGAGAAGGGAAAAGCTCGGATGCACCAGACACCTTGAACCTTCGTGGTCCTCTGCAAGGTTTCCAGTCTGTTCATATTGGTAATACTGCAAGAGAAGTCTCGTCTGCAAGCGAGACACGCGCCGCCAAAGTAAATGACAAAGTTCTACCTGAAGCTAATCCTGGTAGAAGCAGTAGAGACTCCTTGGCACATCATACTACACACCGGAAGCTGCATACTTCCTGCAGAGATCTTACATCTGCATTCATAAAAATTCCCCCGCGTAAAATAGAGCTCTTGTTTATTTTTAAACATTTTTTCTTCTCTTATGGAATAAGTTTTGTTTTTGTGGAAAATTTTTTAAAACAATTTTATTTTAAAAAATTGAAACACCAAAAGTGCAGTTTAAGCTAATGAGGCAGAAAATTTAAATCTTTGCGGTTAGATTTTCTAAAATGAAAATTATATCATTTTAGAAAATTGGTACTGTCACATTTCTTTTTATTCCAACAGGTAAATGCAATTTTTATTACACTAAATAAAAATGTACCCTGCATTTCCAGTAATAACCCACGATACGTCAAATTTTTCCACAATTCTAAAATTGCAATATTAGAGAATTATTTTTAAAAAAATCTACATAAAAATTATAGGATAATGCCTCAAAAAACTATTCTGAAAAAAAAAAAACCATGTCCTTAGTAAAAAAAAAAGTGTTCTAAAAATTTTTTGCCCAAATTTCAAAAACCTTATTGGCCTTATTAATATTCCAAAAAATCAATCTACCCTCAAAATCGATGGTTTTTCGAATTTTCCATCTTCTTATCGCAAATCTTTGCTTGGGAATGTGGTACATGCTTCGGTTAATGAAACGAGCTTTATTCAAGAGCGGTGAAAAATAATTTCCACGAATATCACCAAGTACAAAATTAGTTTAAGGGTTATTGTCGTAACAGCAGGGTCAGCATCAGCAAAGATGAAATTATGTAAGACGAATAGGTGATGGAAGAGGAGGAAAAAACAACAACAAAAGTGGAGAGAAATAAGAGAAAGGAAAGAGGACGGGAAAATAAATGCAGCCTGCCTTATGCAAACTCGATGGCTTCATAATGGAGTAGCGAGGGACGATTTATAAGCAAGGTACCTCGAACTCTTGCTGTGGTTTTCCTCCTCCTCGTCGTAATGTCTTTTTACTCTCTCTCTTTCTCTCTTTCTCGGTTTTACCCTCGTCTCGTCTTATAATTTCGCAGAGTCACCTGTCTCCAAGTTTTAGCATACCATCAAGTTCGCCGTGTTGCTCTTACCACTCTCTCTCATTTTTTTCTTTTTTTCCCTCATTCCTCTCGTCGTTTTCTTCAGCATCAGTATTACTCACTACTCTCGCAAGTCCACCTCTGCTATCAACCGCACTCGACTCTCGGGAATGAACTTTTCTTACGTGGAAACTGATGATTTTCCAGCGTGAACAGTGATGGTGGAAAATTACATTCTCATGGGGAATTTCATGTGACATTAGCACGTGGATTCACTCTGCAAATGTCCCAGGATTTAGTACGTATTGCTGCATGTTACAGTCACCATCTTGTGTCGATAATAATAATCAATTTGCACAGTCAAGCATCTTGTGTCGATGATGATAATTAATTTTTCAAAAATTATGCACTTTTCTGATGAAAATTGTGGAAAAAATGGTTTTCAGGAAAAGAGTTCAAATAAAAAGGGCTCAAGAAGGATTACCAGAAAAAAAATTTTGAAAAAGGTTTAAAACACTTTCGATAATACTTCTCCAGAAAAAAAAATGTTCACGTGTAAATGCATAGAAAACTCGAAGCAAAAAAAGGTTGATTATGAAAAAGCTTCGTCTATAAGTACGGAAAAACTATGATATTCTGAGCGGAAAAGCCTGGAGAGGTATGAATAATTTGCTGCTCGAGATTTAGCGACGATCCTGCGATTCGTTTTCGTATATATCCTCGAAGACTATTTTTTACGTGCTCCAAACTTATTCTTCTCATCGAAATGACCTCATCTTGGTTTTCCTCATTGTCGTTGTCAGCGCCGCGACTCCAGCACGTTCGATCCCCTGGATTCTACTGAAACTTTGGTAATGCGGTGAATGCTTACGACCCAAATACAGATATCTACTTCCCTCCTCCCTTTTCTCAGCCCCTCACCCCCTCCCCGATTATTTTTCCCTCCTCGTTTCGTTAGACTACTTTCCCTGCACTTTCCTCCTCCTTTTCCTCAGCTTCATGTAGAACCTTCGATCTATCGAAATAGAGTTTTGCACTTGGACCATTTCCGAGTCCACAGGAATCGAGATAAAGAAAAGGAGCGAGAAGATATTTTGCAAAGAGGTTGTACACTGATTCCCCGGAGTTCCAATTTTCCTTCATTCCCCAGCGAGCAGAGCATCAAGAGACACTCGCACTCCCCGGTTGCTCTTTCTCCTTTATTTCCTTTTTCTTAGCCTCCTCGATTTGCTCGTTTTACAGCGCCACCTCACCTTACTTTACTCCCTATGTACTCTCCTCACCAACTCGACCTCCACTTAGAGGAAATCCGTTCACTATAAATTCTCAATATCGTTTTTCGATTGCGACTCGATACAGCAGCCTTCTGTTTTTAACCTTCCGTCTCCAAACCGGACGAAAGATGGTTGATACTTTATTTTCATCTTCCTCTTTGTATCACCAATCTGAGATTCAGAAATCTCATTTTCCTTTATCGCCTTTTGGTCACGCTTTATCGAATTCGCTCGACCTTTTCTCCAGATGTCTTAACCCGTTGAACATCAAGATTCTTTGACTTTAAAGATTTAGGAAATGGCAATTTTTTTTGGTAAAATTTTGTTTTTGTGGAAATAGTGACGAAACTAAAATGCTGGGTCAAAATAGTAAACAAAAACTACGTTTCTCAGGCAAAATAGTTAAAAAATTAGGTTTCCGAGTCAAAATAGTGGAAAAAAACGTACATTACGTCCCTATACACTATCCTCACCAAATTGACCTCCACTAAGAGGAAATCTGTTCATTACAAATTCGCAATATCATTTTTTGATTGGGATTCGATACACCAGCCTTCTGTTTTTAACCTACCGTCTCCAAACCGGACGAAAGATGGCAGATACTTTATTTTCATCTTCCTTCTTGTATCACCAATCTGAGATTCGAGAATCTCATTTTCCTTTATCGCCTTTTGGTCACGCTTTATCGGATTCGCTCGACCTTTTCTCCAGATGTCTTAACCCTTTAAAGATCAAGATTCTTTGACTTCAAAGATTTAGGAAATGGCCATTGTTTTTGGTAAAAAAATTTTTTTGTGGAAATAGTGACGGAACTAAAATTCTGATTCAAAATAGTGAAAAAAAAAGTACATTACGTCCCTGTACACTCTCTTCACCAAATTTACCTCTACTTAGAGGAAATCTGTTCATTACAAATTCGCAATATCATTTTTTGATTGGGATTCAATACACCAGCCTTCTGTTTTTAACCTTTCGTCTCCAAACTGGACGAAAGATGGCAGATACTTTATTTTCATCTTCCTCTTTGTATCACCAATCTGAGATTCAGAAATCTCATTTTCCTTTATCGCCTTTTGGTCACGCTTTATCGGATTCGCTCGACCTTTTCTCCAGATGTCTTAACCCTTTGAACATCAAGATTCTTTGACTTCAAGGATTTAGGAAATGGGCATTGATTTTGGTAATTTTTTTTTTGAAAAAGAAACTGAATTTCTGAGTGAAGTTAACAAAAATTACATTTTTGAGTTAAAATAATGAGAAACGATATTTTTGAGTCAAACTAGTTTAAAAAAACGTACATTTCCTCCGTGTGCACTCCCTTCACCAAATTGACCTCCACTTAGAGGAAATCCGTTCACTATAAATTCCCAATATCGTGTTTCGATCGAGATTCGATATAGAAACCTTCTGTTTTTAACCTACCGTCTCCAAACCGGACAAAAGATGGTACAGCTACTTTATTTTCATCTGCTTCTTCGTATCACCAATCGGAGGTTCAGGAATCTCATTTCCCTTATCGCCTTCTGGTGTCTCTTTATCGGATTCGTTCGACCTTTTCCCCAGATGTCTTAACCCTTTGAAGATCAAGATCCTATGACTTTAAACATTTCGGAAATGGCCATCGTCTTAGTTAAAAAAAAAAAAAACAATTTCGAGTAGAAATAGTGACAAAACCTTTTGATAAATAATATAAAAATATTATTTCTATAGAAATATTCCATCATTTTATTCAAAGTATTTATTTTAATAATTTTTTCTTTCAAATACGAATTCCGACCAAAGTTAAAAAACCACCTTGAAAAATTACCTTTAGATGGCCTAATGAAGTTCCGAAATTTTTTTTACCCCTGCACATAATTTCCTTTCGATTGTCACACCAATCTGCTTCATGCTCAACCCTTTACTTTATTGGCTTTCTTGCATTTTTCATTCTATCTCGGTTGTCTATTAAAACTGCAGTGGCATCGAATGCCGGAAGCGAGGAGCGTGACTCGGTTACCGGATAGTCGGAACCCGAAGAGGCACACGAATGCATATCCGTGCTTTCTCCCACAACATGCACCCCATACATACCTGTAATGCATTGTGTATTGTTCCTGCTGTCACTAGCGTCTTCGGATGCTTACACGGCTGCACTATATCCTCGAACTATGCCTCCGTAAATCATATTCATGGAAATGGAGGTTCTGGCCAGGCGATGATAAATCGAGCGTTGGTTGAACACGACGCCAAATTATTTAGAACAAAAAAAAAGCCTTTAAAAAGCGACGGAAGTGCGTGTCTTAAATTTTAAAAAAAAAGGTAGATAATGAAAAACAACGAATTTTTTATTCAACTAATGTGAAATGAACAGATGTTTTTGTTATGAAAGCCTGATTAACATAATTGAATTTATTACCTGAATGTCCACATTTCAACAAATTTGGGACACTTTTTTACATTGCGAAATTTCGGAATTTCAGGATTCCGAAAAAAAGTACGTTCTTTGAACCGTATGGAAATCAGCAGAACAGAGAAATTTCATGGGGTTTCATAGAAATATCGTAGGGGTTCATGATTTTTTGAAGAACTTTTATAGCAATCTTATAGGGGTTCGCAATTTTTTAAAAAGATTCACAGGAATTTCAGACGTTTTCATACAAATTTCAGAAGCTTTCGTGGAAATTTCAAAAGTTTTCACCAAAATTTCAGAAGCTTTCGTGGAAATTGCAAAAGTGTTCATCATAATTTCCGAAATTTTCATAAACATTTGAGAAGCTTATGGAGAAATCTTTTGCACCAGGCTCAAAACGGGTCCAAAAGTATGAGCCCCATTCGCGGAATACCAATTTCGTCATCAAATCAGTATAAATAAGTAAGAGTAACGAAGCATTTCTCCTTTAGATCTGCAAGTATCTCACGTACGTTCGGTGGATCTCTCTGGATTTGCGGATTCGGTCGACTTCCGTTGAATCCCTTGGTCGTCTGGTGAAAAGCTCGTGACCGAGAAGCGAACGGGGACGTAGCTTCCGGCGCGAGGGTTTCGTCGTGTCGGCGTCGTCTCCTCCTCGTCGTCCTCGTCGTCGTCGTCGTCGTCGTCGTCGTCACCGTCGTCGACGTCGCGGAAGGCGCGACGATGCATTCGATTGCAGAGGCTGGAGAAGAAGATACTCGTGCTGTTGGTGGTGTGGTTCCGCTTCCTACAGCGGGACTCTCAGCAGGAAACGAAATCGGTATGCAAAGCGAGTCGCGGCGTTCGTCGGCCCCACCATGAAGAGCTCTACCAGGTTAGTCCTGGTGAACCATCAGAAGGATAAGAAGAGACGCTGTCGACGAGCCTGGCATGTCAGGCGAGTAAGACGAGGTCGTCACGCTGGCGGACCAAGTGACAAATTCAAATCCGCGCCGAGGCTATGACGCTTAACGAGACTATTGACAAGCGCGTAAGAACCCGAAGAGGAAGCATCAACTAAAAATAAGAAAGAAAAAAAAAACTCCAAATTGCCACAGAAAAAAAAATCTTTTCCCAAAAAAAAAAAATAGAAATAACAAAAGTGTGAATATAATGTGTCGTTGAGAAAAGAGGGAATAACAACAAAAATAAGAATCAACGAACAATAACAAAAAAGGGAAGTCCGTACGCTGAAGCAAAAAGTTGTTTAAAAGAAAAGTTATAAAAGTGTGAACACGAAGTGACGGTGAGAAAAGAAGGAACAACGAGAAAAATAACAAAATCGGAAAATTGGTACGCTAAAGCGAAATGTTTCCCTGAATGAAAAAAAGGAAAACAAATTTTTTATTTAAATAAAAAAGAGAATTGAGGATCAATAACAAGAACGATAAATTGGTACTCAAAAATCATTTTTATTTTGTTCTGAGAAGAAGTGAAAGAGAAAAAGTTTAACAAAAGTGCGAATATGAAGTTGTGGTGAAAAATAAAAAGCTCGCAATCGTCGCTGAAAATATTGTAAACCACTGTTCAAGATGACTGACAGTACGAACGCGAGTGATTTCGACATACCGCGTTTGTGCAGGACACCGGAAGACCTCGAGATTCTCGAGGACCCGAGAACAGCTTCACTCAGGCGTGTCAGTTATGGCATCGTACTGCCTGCTATATGTTGCCTGGGAATTATCGGTAATGTTCTCAACCTCGTGGTGCTCACCAGACGCAATATGAGGGGAACTGCGTACATCTATATGAGAGGTGAGTACTAGTTATGCTTGAAATTTGAGTTTTTATCAATTAAATCGTGTACCAAGCTTGAAAAAAAAAATTGTTTTACACACCTGTCAAACGAAAACCATTAAAAACAAAATTGAAACTTAATTGAAGAGATGCTACGAATTCTAAAAAAAAATGTGGCCCATTTAATTACCAGAAAAGTGACTCAGTTTTGCTCAATTACGAATGGGTCCACAACTCGCAGTTTCTTCAGTGTCAAATGTGCAATTATAATTCGATATTGACAATTAATAGCTCATTTCACTTGTCGAAAGATCACACACAAATCCACCTATTAATTTTTATCATTTTACTACCCAATTAGCAGAAATACTGAAAAACCTTTGCAAAAAAAAATCCCTTTTTCTGTTCTAAACAAATGACGATTATTTGTAAACGTTGAATATTATTGAAAATCTCTATCGGCAGATTTATCCAGTATCTACAGAGTAACAAAACGAGCTATTGCTCGTGAAGATAGAACAAAAATTACCGATTTGCCATGCAAATAACTATCCTAGAGTGTAATCTGAGCAATTTGATCATAGCCTTGCATTTCGCTTATTTCTATGGGAATTATAAAATCCATGGCAATTATCTCAGAAGAATTGATGGAATCAAAGAAATGACTTCAATTGTTAATTTCGCTGGAAAGAAACAAAGTGAAACCTGACGTGACCATTTCACACGGTGGTATTAAAGCTCTGGAAACTCGAGCTGCACCCATTTACTCAGAAATCGCTTCGGTGGATCGCGCCTTCCTGATGGTATTTCCACTGGCAACACTTAACCACCGGCACGTAATCTAACAAGTGGCTATATTCTACGCTTTTGCGAGCTTTCCAGCAATAGTCCTTCTTTATTGGTACGGCCACCGCCTACCAATAACTCGTATAGCCGCCTGCTTCATTCCAGACTGCGCAGAGAAAAGTGCTAATATTACAAGCGACACACGGTCTAATCATATATTGCCGCGTGATCGGCGCCGAGCAACCTTATCTCGAAAGCTTACGTCAGTCTCATAAAAGAGTCTCTAATTACCAACGCAATCCTCCACATAATTGCTCAATATCGATATTCGAAGATTTCCACCCGAAATCAATTAATCAAAGAAAATTAAGGTTATTATTGTCTCTTATTAACGTTAAGTTTCAGCACTTTACGTTAAAAGTGCGATTACCATTTTTTTGAGAACTCGGAAAAAGATTTTTCCCTCGAGGTCAAAGTCAAATCCACTGATTCCATAAATTGTCTTTGTGGTCGCTTCACTTTTTCAATTTTATTTATCATTCCCGATATAAAATTTGTGTAATTTATATTGGATGGGTTCGAGTGGTTTTCATCTTTTTAGCCGTTTAAAAAAAATGTTTACGTTCATTATTTAGATCAGATGAAATATTCTTCTGGGAGAAGAGAAAATTATTCTTCATCAGCGATCAATGCCCTGTTGCGGGGTCAAATAATCTATTTTTCTTCATGCGAAGGAAAAAGAGAATCGTAATCACCGAGATTGAAGATTTTCCAGTTAAACTCATTTCCACGATTTGAATTCCAGGAAATTTCGCCGGATAAGATTCAAGCAACAGCAGGTTATGATATATTGATTTTAGATCATTGTCGACAAGTGCAAAATTCAAACGCCAAGTTTCAAAATACATTAATGTCTTTTTATTTAACTCTAACTATTTACATTTCATTTTTTCTTCGGACCACAAATCGTTCTCCATTGATCCTTTACCCTTTGGTCGATATCTCTCATCACGATAATTACATTCATCATTTTCTATCCTCATAACGATCGCTACCCTGACGATTCTTGTCTTCCCTCTCGTATTTCGTGTGCCACGAGTAAAACATTCCAGCGCTTGACGTTGTGGTCCATGTCCTTTCCGCCGGACAATCTTGATGTGCATCACTGAAACCGCCCCTCACGAAATCGATTCGATCGCACACCATTTTCGCTGCATTCTCTCCACTGGGATTTCCGGCAAGTGCCTCAAAGCCCTTGACCAACTTTTCAACGTCTCTGAAGACGATTTGCCATATGGCCCTCATGGTCCGCGTGAATATTATGAGGTACGATTTGCAGTAGGTCATGAAATATTGATTATCGATCATAGATCATTGTCGACAAGTGCAAAATTCAAACGCCAAGTTTCAAAATACATTAATGTCTTTTTATTTAACTCTAACTATTTACATTTCATTTTTTCTTCGGACCACAAATCGTTCTCCATTGATCCTTTACCCTTTGGTCGATATCTCTCATCACAATAATTACATTCATCATTTTCTATCCTCATAACGATCGCTACCCTGAGGATTCTTGTCTTCCCTCTCGTACTTCGTGTGCCACGAGTAAAACATTCCAGCGCCTGACGTTGTGGTCCATGTCCTTTCCGCCGGACAATCTTGATGTGCATCACTGAAACCGCCCCTCACGAAATCGATTCGATCGCACACCATTCTCGCTGCATTCTCTCCACTGGGATTTCCGGCAAGTGCCTCAAAGCCCTTGACCAACTTTTCAACGTCTCTGAAGACGATTTGCCATATGGCCCTCATGGTCCGCGTGAACATTATGAGGTACGATTTGCAGCAGGTCATGAAACATTGATTATCGATCATAGATCACTGTCGACAAATGCAAAATTCAAACGCCAAGTACCAAAATACATTGATGTCCTTTTATTCAACTGTAACTATTTACATTTCATTATTTCACTCGCATAGTTCCATCGAACTCTGCATAACCATTTTGTCTTCGGACCACAAATCGTTCTCCATTCATCCATTTACCCTTTCGTCGATATCTCTCATCACGATAATTACATTCATCATTTTCTGTCCTCATAACGATCGCAACCCTGAGGATTTTTGTCTTCCCTCTCATAGTGTGTGCGCCACGAGTAAAACATTCCAGCGCCTGACGTTGTGGTCCATGTCCTTTCCGCCGGACAATCTTGATGTGCATCACTGAAACCGCCCCTCACCAAATCGATTCGATCGCACACCATTCTCGCTGCATTCTCGTCACCGGGATTTCCGGCGAGTGTCTCAAAGCCCGTGATCAATTTTTCAACGTCTCTAAAGACGATTTGCCATATGCCCCTTATGGTTCGCGTGAACATTATGAGGTTATCGGAGTTTAGATGGATGTCGTTCCACTTGTTGGTCAATTCCTTGCAGCCCTTCAAGATATCGTTGTCGATGCAAAACGCACGTGGTCCCCCGGCGATCGTTCGCTCACTCAACCCAAAGCAGATCGACTTGACGAAGGTGTCACGCCAACCATCGGCGTGCACTTGAATTTCCTTGGTTTGATCATTACCCAATCGCAACTTCTTACTGTACATTGCACTTTGCGATGTCATTCGCATGAAGTATCGATTCGAATCACATTTATGAACCGCTTTTGCCGGGAACCAATCTTCCACCGATTTGCCGGAGTAACCGGTGATCTTGAAGTAAAATCCACATCCGTTCATCTTCGGATCACCGGTGTGCATCCAGACGCGAGTCTCTACCTTTTCAGCTTCTCTTCTTGCACGCAAATCACCCAAATAGCTGTCGATGAACGGAAAGACTGCCATTATCGCGGTTGACACGACAGCCGCTGGACTGGCACTCGATTCTTCAGGTGACAACAGGAATATCACCGTCATTGACAGAATGACGACCCAGGGCGTAATACGCATGTTTGATGAATTGATAAATCGATACTGAAACAACAGGGCATCAAATTCGAATGAGAAATTGAAAGGAAGGGTTGAAGGGTCAAGTGATTATGACTCAAAGTTGCGGTACTCACGCTTTCGCTGATATTCCACGAGTTCTTGATCGCTGCTGGTGATCGACTAGCAAATTTAATCGACGCAATTGGCATTTATACGATCGTCTTTGGCGATTTTGTTAGACTTTCCGGTAGCATCGTGACATAATTTGATTGAATGACGAGTTTGATCTGTTTCCTTGTTTATGAGATCTTGACATAGATCTTGACATTTGTTTGTCTGGTGGAGAGAAAATAAAAAATCGCAGAGATTATTCGATGATGTTGCAGTTGAAATCATTTCCTCTTGTTCAAGGCGAGGAAAGCCCGACGAATGAGATTATGCGTCGACTTCGGGTCATGTGATATCGCGATGAGGTCATCAGCGAACGACGCACTTTTGACGTCGAGTGTTCGACGAAATTGATATCCTTTTTTACAAGCGTCGTTCTGTTTTGTGAGATGAACGTGGGCCTTCCAATTTACGCGAAATTCACGATATTCTCCTGGAGAGCTTTTTTATTTTTTATTTTAAATCAATGCAGGTACATTTAATGTCATCAGGTATTAAATTCCGCTGTTCCAATTTTATGGATTTTTTAAATTGTTCGATTTTTCCCTTTGTTCAATTTTGGCATGGATAATAATGTATTAAAGTGCAATTTAATTTTTACGATAGAAAAAAAAAAGAATTTTCTGCTTGCAGCCCTTTATTTATTTATTAAAATTGAAAATACACGTTCTGATTTTTAGTAATCTTCTTTGCTGCGGAGTTAATGCTTTGGCATAATCGAAATTGCTATTTATCTACGACTTGTTTGATTCCCTTCCGTCAATTCGCTCCCTTAATCGTTAGTCGACGAAACGATACACTCGCCGTTACGAACGATGCACGATCCCTCAAGGCTCGCCTCCAGTCGTTATCGAAACGAGCTCGTTAACGGCATAGTACGCCTGCCGCACGCGTCCCAAATACACCCGAGCTTATCCACTCATTCCAGATTCCAGCCCCTTCCACTTCTTACTCAGACGTTGCCCTAGACAGACGTTCTCATTTACGGTACAGAGAACTGCCTATCGTATTTCCTACCTTTTACCTTGTACTTATCTCTAAATATCTCTAAATATTTGAAAATATCTGTAGTCGTTAATCGTATCAAATTATGGCGGTTTAGGGTTCGACATCGTTAAGACATCATTTTAATTGATCCTCAAAGTCGATGGTTAAAGTCTCTTAAAAATGGCATGAAAAAGGATATTTATATTTTGCACCAATTTATTCATTATTATATTAATAAGATATATTATTATATTAATATAATAAGTAGAAATTGTAGTCAATACCGAAAGTATTTATGCCTAATAAATAGGAGGGCCATTCATATTACATAATTTTAATTGATCCTTAAAATTGATGCTTAAAGTTAACCATACAAATTCACCTAAAGTTTACCATTTACCTAAAAGTTCACCACAAGTTCACAAGGCATAAAAAAGTATATTACATTGATAATTACTCTGCACTAATTTATTTATTAGAATATTATGACATTTTTCGTCACCAACTATGAATATGACCTTTAGATTGGTCCAGATCAAAATTTGCATGCATACAAAATATTTACCAAAAGTATTATATAAGTATAATAAATAGGAGGGTCATTTATTTTATTTAAAAAAAAAAATCTCAAAGATATTTTGAATGAAATTCTCATGTCACTAATTTTTATATTTTATAAAAAATTCGTTGACTGTTACGTTGTGAAATAAGCAACAAATTATTCCCCATGCTTCTGAAGTACTTTCTTAAGGCCCGTGGAACGAAATACAGGCAAAGTTCCGTCAATGGGCAAGCATTTCCATGAATTGGATTTTATTCAATTGGATACCTGGAAATGCTGGAAAAATTGATGAATAAAGTATGGATTTCTTTGAGAGCAACCGAATTCATGCATAAAGTTGAGAGGCACATCTTCGAATGTGATACCTCTCAGGTAGGTCCTTCGGTCCGAGTATTTTCCGGAATTCACCATTCCCTAAAAATGGTCCATCTTGTCGACATGGCAAACCACGAGGAAGATACGAAATTGGGTCTACCACTGGTTCTGGCTTCTTTATGCCATGTACCATGTGTATACTCTATTCGTAAAGAGCACTTCCGTTGCACCACTTCAGCAAAGCACGAAACGAGAGCAAAACCTCGATGTTGCTTTTGCCACGTACTACAGACACTACAGCAAAGCAAGAAAACGAGGAGTGAATATACGAGATCACCACGTACATTCCCCTCACCTTGCCTTTTATCATCTCTCTCTCTCTCTCTCTCTCTCTCTCTTCGCCTAGCTTGCTGAAGAGGATGAGCAGTAGCAAGCAGTAGGAAGGCATTCGACTCCCGAGGATGGGGCATGATACATAATGGATGTGTCTGCTGGTTGCTGCATGGCGATGTCGTTCTCGACGTCTTTCCTCCTCGTCCCTTCGTCACCTCTCAACGCCTTCGCTGTTGCCCCGCTACGTAGCCAATTAGATGGAATTTCAAATCTCTGACGCAGTCCCGAGGGAACTTTGAGACGGCGACGTTGGGCTTTCGTCTGAGGAGGTAACCTACGGTGCACGTAGTTTCGCAGGACAGTTGAGATAGGAAAGCCACAAGCTCGCTTACTCGTATCAACGATGCACCTCAGCACGTGATTAGTCGGGGCCAAAACAACGAATTATCAAAATCGTCTAAAATAGGGATTTTCGAAATAACTCACGTCTGAGTTTTGAATGACCATCATTATGAAATTCGCTATTGCATTTTAATGAGATGGGGATGAAAATAAGGAGTCAATAAAATAGAGAATGATCAAAATAGCGAATGATCAAAACACCTAATGGCTAAAACAGCGAATTTAATAATGATGGTCATTCTAGATTCAGACGTTCGTTATTTTTTAATTCGCTATTTTTTCTTGTGACGACAGAGTGTGGCGAGAGGCCGATAAAAATTGTAAGATGGTTGGAAGACTAAACCAGGAGGTTCAATCGAAGCAGACGAGCTTCTTGCCGTGCACATCTCAAATGCCAATACATTTTTCACCTCTTCGTGGCGACCTCATTCTCCTCCATTTCGAATACGTGGAAATGTAAATTCGAATGATGTGGGTAACCATCTTTACATATCTATAACGTGGAGGTGGAGGATGGACGTGCTTCGAGCAGCGCCATCGGCCACTTTTTTTTTTTTTTCGTTTTTTCAAATGGATATTGGAATACGAGAAAAAGGTTTCGCGACGACGATATTGGATGGTTGTGGAATGTTGCAAGATTTTACTGTGAAGAGGACGCTGCAAAATGTCTTCGTAACGTAGGTGCTTAATGATGACATCACAGCATCTTCGCCAGAGGAATAGAGTTGGAATAATTGGGCCTGCAATGGATTTCATGGGATGAATTGTAATAATAAGGGCCTGGAATGGGATTCATGGGATGAATTATAATAATCAGGGCCTGGAATGGGATTCATGGGAAGAATTATAATAATCAGGGCCTGGAATGGCATTCATGGGAGAAATTATAATAATCAGGCCCTGAAAGAAAACCTTAGAATAAGAATATTCATCGCCATAAAAATTGTCATAAAAACAAATTTCGATATAATTCAACAGATACATAAAAACGTAATCAATGAAAATACTGTTCATCACACTTTATAATTACAATTTTCAAGAATAATTTGATTTCCCGTTAAATATTCACGACAAAAAACCACTAATCAAGAAGCCTCTCGTCGCTCGTGGAAATCAATGGCAGCTTTCTCGAGTCAGACCTCGTTCAGAATTTGCAGCGGCCCGAAAGTGCGGTTCCTTCTTAGATTCCACTGGAAGTGGATTTTGGTACCGAATTCTCTCCGTGTGCTTCCGGTTGGCGAGCTAACAGCAGCAGCAACGAAACGAGAGGGCCTCGAGCACGTCGTTGGTCGTCGGTGGACCGCGACCGCCGCACTGCATTAGGAGGAAATTACTATCGGTAATTCGATTTCGAATTTTCGCCTATCTTGTCCTCCAATCCTTTCTCCTTTCTCCCCCTACTCGCCATCCTTGCTCCTCCGAATTTGGCAATTGCCAATACCCACGAAAATCCCTCGATAATCTGGCCATGGCTACCATCCACCAATTTCCAACCACCATGCACTTCTCCTTTTATATAGATAGACACCTCCAATGGTGGCATTGGTGTGTACCATTGTCCATGGGACAATTCAGATTCTATATTGGATTCCAGCACGGTGAAATCAGGAGTGCACTATCGTAACCCTGCTCTTGCTGCTGCTGCTGGTTCGTTGGGTTAAAGCCACAATCTGCGCTCCGGATCGTCCACATCCTCGTTATCTAATTCTGGTCCCTGCTGGTATTGCTTCTGGCGAAACCATCGTTGCGACCAATCCTGCAGACAACGATTGTCAAACCGCACGCACCGACGCCTGGTCCAGTTATCCAGCTGATATTTGGATTAAGAGGCTACGTTTATTCAGAGGCCTGTAAAAAGATCGGAATTTGTTTTGTCTTATTGAAACGAAAAGTATCTATGTATGGTTGCCTGGTTGATTATCCAATTTTCAGTATAATAATGGCCTCCAAACGATTTCCCTTTCCATTATTTTATTATTGGGAGAAAAAGAGAAACGCATATTGAAAGTGTTGTCTGATTATCGATTATCGAACATTTATTTATTTGAAAAATATTTTTAATCGTCGACAATATTTTCAAAACGATTGTATTTGTCAGGACTTTTTAATGACACTCTTTTGGTTTCGTAGCTATAAGTGAGTCCAGTGCAGGATGGTTAAGACCAGATCTCTTTTGCTTCTCAATTCTTTGGATGCTGTAATGGCCAATACCCCTTGCAAATTCATTAGGCCACTTTCACTTAGGCGTCAAATTTTGTTTGGATCCAGTAATTTTGTTTTTTGCCACTTTTTCCACGCTACATACAAACATTGATTCGTAATTTTATTGTGAGTAGAATAAAATCCAAACAATTCTCCATCGATGTTATTATCATAGATACGTAAAAATCCACATAGAAAAATTTGTCTAATTCGCAATAACTTAGATCGATTCGAATTTAGACTCACTGATTGGTTCGATCATCCCGAGGCATCAATTTTTATTTGGATCCAGTGTCCAGTCTTGTGACGTTATTTGCATCTCATGGTCGACGGAATCACATCTGTGTATCGTCGTCTCCGGTAACAATTTTTTTACGGATTTCCCAGAGTAAATTATGGCCTTGACGTATAATTCACATCCGACAATTTTCTTATCGCCGGTGCGCATCCAAATTTGAGCCTCCACTTCTTCGTCTTCCATTGAAAAATAATTCATGCATAGAGAAGGGAAGGATTCTGTCAAAGATCTTTCACGTGCGATCACCTAAAACAAAAGGGTGAATAAAAAAAGAATAAGAAATTGAACAAAATGGAGATTGTGAAGAGGAAGTGTTGCGTGAAAATGAATGAGGAAATGACATTTCTTTTTTTCTTTTTTTCTATCTCTCACCTATGACTTGCGAGAACTCTTGACCACTGCTGGTGATCAACTGGTGAAGGCATTTCCGGTCATCGGAGTGTTTATTAGATTGTGGTTGATGGTGGATGTTACGCTGATCACATTACACGAGTGTTTGGTTGACGTTTTAACTGCTTTCTTGTATATTTTGAAATTGTGCATGATGCATTTTCTGGAACGCATGACAAGGCCAAGTTCATTCGCTTCGTGGTGAGGCCGAATTGTAATTACGAAGGAAAAATTAGTCAGAGGTCAGAGCTTAAAGTATTTTCACTATAGTGTCGACGAAGACGAGAAGAACGTACGTAGATAAGATTCAGAGTTTTAAACTTCCATTAATTCATGAGATATCATTTGCCGTACAATTTGTTTCGTAATTATAATTTTATTATGATAATGTGTAGTGATTATAAAATAGTGTGTAAGCATTTGAATAGCTGAAGAAAAAAAAAACTATTTTTTGCTTTGATATGGAAAGAAATTTTTAAATGGGTTACCGTCAATTTTTGGTGAGAAATAATCATTTTTCCAGCTATTCAAAAGTCAAGGCATCGTATTATAATGGCTAAATATAATTATTATGAAATCATAATTAGAAAAAAAAAAAAATTGTAGGGTCAACTATATCTCATGAATTGATGAGGATTTACGATTGTGATAAGATTGCAGTGAGCAGGTCATGAGATAATGCATTGCGGTCATTATCACCAGACGCAATGACGTCTTGATAGAAATCGTGATATTCGAGGAAAGTCATGGGCTTTTTTGAAATACGGAAGTAATCTTTTGCGGGTCTGCCAAATTTATTTAATTTCCTAGTCAACGAAGTCAAAAATCAAAGAGAATCAAATTTTATCTGAATCTGGTATTTGTTGCTACGTCAAACATCTTCAGGTACAAAATTTTTTTCGGATCCAGCAAGTTTTTGGATTTTGGTCCGCCATTTGCAATTTGTGAATTTAGAGTTCAGATTCATAGCGAATTATTTATTTAAACTTAAGGTATTATATTTTACGTTTACCTACCAAGTTCTTAGATTTTCGTTCTCCATTTTAATCAGTCCTTAAAAAAAAAACCAATTCGCATACAAATTAACCCAATTAACTAGATCTTTTTGTCCGAATTAAAAAACAATTCAGTAGCAATAAATAAAATATTTTTTCAGCATCCGCTGAAAATTGCTTCAAACAAATGAACATGTTCGAAATGAAGATCCTGAAAAATCGTTCCAGCGAAAAAATAAACAAATTTTTGTTCATTTTAATGATTAAGCTGGATAGACAATTTTAATTAACATTAATAAATCTTTTTTCTGGGTGCTTATAATTGGATCTGAAGGACATTTTAGATTTTATATTAGATTTCAGCGCGATGAAATCGTGCACTATCGTTATTCGGCTGCTGTTGATGCGGTTCTGCGTTAAAGCCACAATCTGCGCACCGAATCGTCCACATCCTTGTTATCTAATGCTGGCGCTGCCGGTATTGCTTATGGTGAAATCATCGTTGCAGCCAGTCCTGCAGCAGTGCAGACAACGATTGTCAAACCGCATGCACTGACGCCCGCTCTAGCCATCCAGCAGTTATCTGGATTAACTATGATCTGCAAGCTCTCTTGCGCGCGATAGAATTGACTTGATTCAATTTTGGAAAATCCAACATGATATCAGGGAATTATTGTTATAATGAGCTTTTTTCTAATTATTTATCAAGATTTTTGTTAACGGTGATTATAAAATCTCTACCAATTATAAACCAATTATAAAATAACTACCAATTGGTAGTTTAAAATATTATCATGAGATTTATTATTATTATTTATCAAGAGTTTTATTACTGGTCATTACGAAGTTATTAAAAATTGTTACTTTTAAATAAGCAATTAATTAATAGTCGCTCGACTTATCAACAATTTCTCCAAGTGCAAAAGAATTTCTTTTTTCCCTCAAAAAATGAGAATTACTCGAGGGACAATTTAGTTCATCATCCGAACTCAAATCTACGAGTGGGTTAAAACAATTTATGAGTAAAATCCTTTAGAAAACGGATTTCACCTGGCGAACAAGTTGAACAAATGATCCATTACGATTTAATTATCCCAACCCGTCGCATTAACTCACTTCTCTATTTTCTCTTCGTCGCTTTCACCAAAATTAATCTTTCATCCTTGTACAATTAAGCGCGGAATCTTTCGTAACGTTTTGAGTTTTATAGAGCGAAACTCGCTCGGTTAGTACAGAATGGTCTTCGCACTGGCCCTTCAGCCCTTCAGCCCTTAAGCGCGCGTTCCGTGTACTTAATAACGGATATTCAGAATGCGAACGTAAGCTGGCCTCCCCCTGACGCGCTTTAAGCTTCCCATGATCAATATTTTTAAAGGCTGACACGATTGGGTGACGAAAACCTTAGAAGGATCAGCTCCGGAAGCGAAGGATCAGCCTCCTGGCTATGATGAAAGATAAAGAGGCCAAAGAAAATGAAAAATCATTTTCCTGTGAAAAAAAAAAGTAAGTATAACGAGATTCCCTTGCAAGGCCACCGATCCAATCTCAAAGGACCCTAAAAATGATAACAGCTCAACAGTTGATCAAACCGCATAATCTGAAAAATATTTTTCGGCAATTTCATAACACAAATTCAATCAAAAAACTCTACAACTTCTGATACCCAAAGCATTTTCAATTGTTTGTCAACAATTGAAAAACACTATTATGATCATTCATTAAAACGTATCTATTTTTTTTCTTATTACTAAACGCAGAAAAAAAAATACAAAAAAATACACTGGCAGAAAAAATCTATTCGAAATGTAATGCACAAGCATTAGAAATTTTTGTGTGAGTACTAAATTTTTCTGTACAAGTGAAATATAGAATATATGGTATTAAAAAAAAATTATTAAATTTAATATTAGTGTAGAAGACGTTAAAATAATTAATTTTAATTACATTTGTACATCCCATTTGATTCACCATTTTATGCACAAAGACTTCCAATCCTTTCCACCAGTGTAACCTTAACCCTTAGGCAGTGGGCGTACCAAGTTTCGAATCTCCACAAAATGCAGAGATTCATCGTTCCGCTCTGAATACTAATGAAATCACGAAGCGTCGAGGGTTCCTTGATATCTGACGCGACAGTTCGGCGGAAAGAGAGTGTTTCTTTGGACTCACCTTTCTTTTTTTTATTCCTCTTTCTCTCCCTTTTCACACCAAAAGCACCTTTATCGCTGGGGTAGCACGACCGCCCAGCACGATAAATGCTTGATCCTGTCAGTTTAAGTCCCAGAAACGTTTTGCGACTTCATATATAAATATATATATATATATATAATCACAGCAGACGGAAGACTATATACATAACGATCCCACATAGAATGATGGAAGCTTTTCCTTGATGTTACCGAGCTTTTTTCTCGCCCAGAGAAAGTGAGTAAAACGTCGAACGAAAGGGGGAAAAAAAGCAGAGGAAAATTCTTTGCTGGTGGTCGCCTTGAAGGATCCCATGTCAGAGGTCTGATCGCACAATTCGTATGCGACCACGACCCTTCGTTCTGTGAAGGGGGTTAACTTCAGGGTCGAGAATGTAGCAGCCTGCTGGAAAGGCAACACGCCGTCCGATTCTCTCTTTCTCTGAGCTTTATCAGACGGCAGGAAAAGAAAATATGTAAAGGAGAGAAAGGTAGAGCTGAGAAAAGCTCGGAATAGGCTGACGCTGAATTATTCCACGCGATTTACATCGAGAAATCCGAATTAAAAAATATGAAGTTGTCTCGGGATGTAAGTGTATTTTTGCATTACAGAAAAAAAATGGTGTGATAAGGAGTACATAATCATTTTGAGCGATTTTAAAAACGGGGTTTTTGAAACGACTAAGATGTAATTTTTTTTGTGTGACGTTTTGTTATGTGATTGATTCGATATTTATTATATTTTATTGCATTATCGTATTATATTTATTATTACATTTTTGGAGAAATTAACTTTAATTTTTTAAGAAGGGTATAATTTTTTTTTTGGAGAAATTTATAGTTGATGGATACAACAACGATTGTTTTAAAATACACATTTTGGATGTTGTTAGATTTTTTTTTTGTGGTTATTTAAAAAAGTGATGTTTTTTTGAAAGCACTGCATATTATTGATGAAAAATAGAAGCTTGTGAAATTAATTGCAATGTAAACTTTCGTTGTGTAAAGTAATGGAAGATTATCACTCTGCTCTGGCCATAGTTACTTTATTTTTCATTCGAAAATAGGTCAAATGGATGAAAAACATCTAAGGAAGATTTCTAAGTAGGGAGCAAATTAAATTTCAGGTTCATTTAATTCAGACTGCAGGACTTCCGGCGCTTGATTAGTCGACTCTTCTTGTGCTCATACAAAGGTTCGTGTGTACGGAGTGAATTAAATTTCAGGTCCATTTAATTCGGACTGCAGGACTTCCTGTGATCAACCGACGCTCCTTATGCTCATAAAATATCCGAAAGTACCGTGAAAGTCTTTTTTTTTACAATTTTCGTACGAAACGTAAGGTACTATCAAAAGGGTTAATCATTTCGAGTCTGTAAAGTGCAGAAAATTACGAATATTGGAATATTCTCAATATCTTCGATACTTCAAATTTATACAAAAATAATTAAAAATTCATAATTTGTTTACTGCAATTTTTTTACATATATTGACTATATTTTCACATAAACACGTGGCAAAAAATAAAAAATAACAAATCTTACGGTATTAAAAAAAAATATTGTGGGGAAAATTATTTAAAAATCCGATGGGATTTTGAGGAGAAATTGTCACAAGAGGAACATAACTTACGGTTTAAATAATTTAAAAAATGTAGATATTTGAATATTCATAAATTCTCAATTTTAAATTCATGCAGAAACAATTAAAAATTCATGTTTTTGTTCATTGCTTTTATTACATACTGTGACGGACTTTTTTCATGAATATGGATGGTGGGATTAAAAAAAATGGAAAAATAATGCCGGAAGGAAAACAAGTGAAGAGAAGAGAAGTGCCTGAGAAGCAGAGCCTTCGATCGCTCTCATGGGAGTATCGAGACTGTCTCTCTACTTTCTTAGGTCGATAAGAAGGAGGAAGACCAGCGTCTCCATTGGGCTGCTCTAAAACCCAGGATACTTTGCTCACGTAAGGAGGATAATACCTCAGAGACCTTCGAGACTGCCAGGCTGATGCACTTTGTATGCAAACGCATAGTCAATTGTTGCAAATACCAGATCTAAAAATGAAAATAAACCAAAAAGGAATGAAGACTGTATTATTGGACCAAAGGTAAAAGTGTCTTTAAAAAGCTCAGCAGAATTAATCAAGGGATGTATCAGACGTTGAAATTCATGTACCAGGCATTCTTCGTCAAATCCGCAATTTTTCACACATTCTAAAAAATTTCATGTCACTCTAAATTTGATTAAACCTGCGGAAAAATTGATAAGAGTAACAGAAAATATTAGCATGGGTAAAAAAAATTTTCTTCAAAAAAAATTTTTCAAGTAAATAAAAATTTCCCTGAAATCACAAAATTACAGTAATTTCTTTTTTTAAATATCGTAACCTATTTAAAGGATATTTTAAAAGTTAGAACAAGAAAATTTGATCCCAAGAAACCGGAACTCTTAGAATTAATTGCCGCTCCATTAAGTAACCCTCTTTTATTTTTTTTAATCTATCAAGATATATTTTAACGACGTCATTAACAGCAAAGCTTTCCATGGTATAAGAATTAATGGCGCAGATGTTGAGCCTATAATATAAGTTTATTACTCGTGAAAATGTGAGAATTCTTCATCACAGCTTAGATTAGGATACTGCACGGATAATAAAACAAATTAATAAAGGAAAGTGATAAAACTTTGGCAATAACCGTAAAAATCAAGAGGATTTTGATTTCTTCCGTCGTCGAGGATCTTCCTTCCTGGTTATTTTATCTTTATTTCGTTTTTTTTTCTTCTTCTTCTGATTTTTGTTGGCCACGCTTCGATAATCACGTGATGAAGCGAATTCCAAACACGTTCGCATCAGGCTTGTCATGTAGGTTACGGACTAGAGATCACTCGGCAGCTGGACTGAAAGCCTTCAAAGCCGGGATACGAGGAGGACGTGGAAGTTGAGGGGTTAGGGGAGGTTTATGGAGGTTCGTTATCACCCGTTTCTCAACGAAGCTCGTCGATAGATGAAATTAAGCTGTCAGGGTCGTCCAACTGGACGAGCACGAGCTCCATCGAGCTGGTAATCAACGAAGCAAACTTTGTTCTTTATTGCGGAGAAAAAGTGAAGGACCTGCGTCTGTCTTTTGCTCTGTTTTATTTTTATCCCTTGCTCACATCGATGACGACGAGGGTCTTCGAACAGAACTTTAAAAAGGCAGAGAAACGTACGAAAGAAGAATAAGGTCGTTGAAAGATTCTTCTTGAAAATACATCTCCTTGTCTTCTTAACGTGTGAGGCAATCGTAAAGAAATTGAGTATGGTGAGAGACATAACACAGTGGAAGTTTTTTTTTTCACAGACCGGAAGTGGTTCTGAGCGTAAAATTGATTATGGACAAATGTTCTATAGGCTACTTTCTATAAAATTTAGGGTAAGGGGAGGTTTTTTCAACGAAGTTGGGCGATAGATGAGATTTAGCTATCAGGATCGTCCAACTGGACGAGCACGAGCTCCATCGAGCTGGTAATCAACGGAGCAAACTTTGTTCTTTATTGCGGAGAAAAAGTGAAGGACCTGCATCTGTCTTTTGCTCTGTTTTATTTTCATCCCTTGCTCACATCGATGACGACGAGGGTCTTCGAATAGAACTTTAAAAAGGCAGAGAAACGTACGAAAGAAGAATAAGGTCGTTGAAAGATTCTTCTTGAAAATACATCTCCTTATCTTCTTTACGTGTGAAGCAAGCAACCGTAAAGAAATTGCGTTTAGAAGGAGACATAAAAAGTATAAATCGAGAAGAAAAATGTATGAGGGTGCTTGAGATTTTTTGGTACAGACCGGAAGTGGTTCTGTGCATAGAATGCGTTATGGTGGACAAGTCTTCTATTCGCACCTTAACACAAAATTGTTGAGTTCAGATTCGTGATCAGCGACCTCGAAAACCTGCGAGTGCTCAATTAATTAAACAATGATGAAACAATTAGCCTTATTTTACTTTCCAGGCTTTTTCTACTAAACATTTACCTTTTATTTGCGCAGTAATGGTGCAAACTTCAATTTGAAGCTCATCCTCATGCTCATCCCTGCTTGACAGTCAAGAACAGCGTGATTCCGAAATGTACGATAGAAAAAGGAAAATACTGTAAATTCTGTTTCAGTCGTCACGTGGAGGTGACACGGCTATTCAGTGTGAGAGGGCAAGACGATATATAGTTTTTCGGAGTGTTGCTGACGTGCTTGGAAGCTTTCTCCGCGACAGAAATGTCTTCCTTTCAAGTCGCTTTATAAATCCTTTTACGACGCTTGATAACGTTTTTTTTATTTATTTGCTTCTGGAAATGTTCCTCTCTTCAAAATTGACATATATCGTCACATCTTAAAAAACCTCGAAGAAATGCGAATAAAAAAATCTTCACTAATACTTCAACTTGCTTTTTAAAGTTCTTTTTTTTCCGATTCACGCAAAATTACGATTTTCCGAAAATGTTGATTACGAATATAAACTTAAAATTTATAAATAAGGAGGGCAAAGAAAAAGAACGAAAATGTCTCACCAATTTTTGAGCTTGCTGATTTCTAATCATAACCCAAAATAAATAAAAAATGGTAAAAAATCGTAAAATAAATCGTAAAAAAAAATTCGACTTTTTCCGGTGTTTTTAATACTTGACGCATTGATCAATGTCCCATGGGGATAATACCAACGACGAATATGAGGAAAATGGGAGAAAAGCGTGAGAGGTAGCCGGTGTATGGTTTATTGCTTCAGCAACGATATTGGCCTGCACGGACACAAGCCTCTGGCCTTTACAGTTTCAACAGGTTTCTCCCTCGCGCTTTCCGCACTGTGCTCTGCTTTTGAGAATCGTGGGTGAGAGGTGAGCGAACGCTTTCCGGCGCGGCCCCAGGACGCCCTATGTGGGAGTCGCGGGTCGTTACCTTTCCCCCGACTCTGTGCCCTGCAAGCTCACTCGTTCACTCACCGACTCGTTTACCCTCCCAACGACGACGGGAGATCCCGGCTGAATAGTTGGACAGTTGAATCGTCACCTCGTGATCACGTGCTTAGACCCTGCACCTCGTCCCCAGGGTGTCCTTCCTCTATAGAGGCTTGGATCATCCCGCTATCCCTTCGAAAGCTTCAAAAGCACTCTTCGTCTCCCCCTTGCGTCTACTCAAGAGCTCCCATGATAATGCCCCTCTTAAATCTCTCATTATCACCCTGCGGGATATACTACCGAAGAGAGCCCACTGAACATTTCCGGTGACACGATTTTTTTTTTTACCAAGTCGAGTCAGGGCTATGGGGTTTTTAACTTCAATATTGAAATATCGTTTCATCATAATTGTGCGATTTTTTGAAATAATTCAAAATTTTGTATTTATGTGATTTTTTTAAATTGAAAAATTGCTGAAATTTTCAGCATTTCGGATCAATTTTATTTACTTAAACCGCAACTGTACTTTAACCAAAATGACTTCTATTAAAATTATCGAAATATTGTGAAAGTGAGGGGAAAAAAAACAGTTTTTTCGAATACCCATTTAGTACAGCGGCACAAAAAATGTCTGTAAGTACCCGTTTTTTTACTGTTTTGTTTTACGATGAGAAGAGTACAGACAAGGGGTGGTAAGAATGCTTCATTTTTACGAGGGTTCACAAGTCGAGTGGAAGTACAAAAAGCTCAAGAGCGATGAGTGTGCGAAACGTTAATGGTTCTGAGCATAGGCATAGTGTGTATATGCTATATACATAGATACATAGGCTGTTACGAGTATTAGAAGGCCCTCGAATTCCGAACTCGTCGTGAAAGAGGCTTGAAAAACCGGCGACGATCGGCGTACGTCGAAAGCACGAAATGGTTGACTATAGTGCGAACAGACGTCGGAAATAGCCAGGGAATCGTAATTTAAATGTTTCCACCCCTCCCCTCAAACTCCATCGGTCGTTCCATCGCGCGGGTCAGGGCAATTTCGTTCTAATGGGGTAGAGACTGTAGAGCCATCGAGGGATAGGAACGTAAAACTTTTACGAGATCAACATTGGCCCGGCTTCTCTGCCACAGAAAAGCTCCAGCTTTCCGCCACCCACTCTGTCACCCTTTTCGCTCGTTTTCCTTATTTCCAGTGTTTCACTATTTTCCACCCTTTACCCTCCGGCCATTTTCACTGCAGCTCGTACAAACAGAAAATGCAATATACCGACACGTTATTTTACTTCCTTTACTGCTGCAGCACGCATGGCAAAAGCTCGATAGATTTCCTCGGGGACAGGTGCCGGGATAAATTCGTAGATATTAGAAATATTTATGCGATTATCTATATTTAACGTCGACTATGGGTTCTAAAAATGGAAGGAGAGGCGAGAAAATGCCGGACAAGTGGGTTTGACCTCGGTCAGTAATATTTTTCAGACCTGTTGCAGGGTGGAAAGCATATTTTCATTCCCTGGTGGTAAAACAGGCGAGGAGATGCTAAGGGAAACTTAAATTTACCAACGTGGTGGACGTGGTAAGGGATGAAAGTGATCGGAAAGCTCTTTTATCGAACTTTGTTCTCGCGGTCGGATCTTTTGGGACTGTCGGTAAGGTAGAGCAATCCCCGAGGACGGGAATAGTATCCGACGGTCGGTAAGACAGTCGGTTATCATATTTTACGGATATTATCGACGTATGAAATTTTAGTCGGTACGTAGGAAAGATTTTTTGCCTGCAATTTGACATTGGGTTGAAAAATAGATAAATCAAAGTTTGGATTAATAGGTGAATAATCAATAGAAATAATGATAAAATCATTCTAAAATGATAAACGGTTGTGAATATATTTTATTTTATTTTCATTTCTTTTTTTTCTAACTGGCGAAGAGCGAAGATTACATTGTAAAAAAGTTTTTGTTTTATTGACGTTCTAATTTATAAAATGTTGTGCTTTAATTTTTTAAAATCTTATTTATTTTTCACCCCCGCATAAAAATAAAATAAAAAATTCCGTTGTGCAGTCGCTAATTTTCACCAGACGAGAAACTTTTTAAATGCTTCGGTGGCGATTCAGATGCGCCAGAAATGTTGAATCAATCGCAACACCAATCCCGCTTGTAGCCCGAAGCAATCTCGTGGAAATTTTTGCAACAACAGGGGAGAGAAAAAAGCTTTGCCACATTTTTACTCGGCGGGTTTGAAAGCTTCCCTGTCCAGTCCCTCGGTATTTGCACTGGTGGAAAAAGTTTTACGCGGCTAAATGAGTTTTCCTCCCTCGACAACGGTCGGCAAAAACGCTTTTTCTTCCACGTTCGATAAGTGTATTTTCACCTAGACAACTAGACGAAAAAAAAAAAATCGATGCAAAGAGACTGTGTAAAACTTTAATTCAACCACTTTTGGCCCTCTCCTCAACACGCGCAGAGTGGCCCGACACGAGCATTCCACCACTTGAGAATTTAATTAATTTTCGGTGATAACGATCGTCCCCGTTTGAACTGCATTAAATAAAGGAGGATTATACGAGCACTCGATTTTTTTTTTGCCACGTTGACCTCAGAATCCACGGAGACGAGCTCGACATAAATTATTCACTTTTACGAGACGGAATAAATTTTCATACGATTCGTCGATTGACATTGTCTATCGCTATTCGCTCTGCGGGGGAGGAAAAAAAACACTTGATTCATGTTTGGCTATAAATTATGGAGGATATCACATCAATATACCGAAACGAAGGCTTTATTCCGATTTTTCACTACAAATCCGGAGCACGTCAAATATTTTTTTTTTACCGACGTCAATTCGAAACTCAAGTACTTTGTATCGATTTCCTGCTTTTATTTCCCTTCCATTTAATTATTTTAACAAATTTACAGTGCAGACGCTTTGGAAAATGAAATTGCGAATAAAATTGTTTATCCTTCACGGCAATTAATTAATTTAAGGGATAATTATTGAGACATTAGGTCTTTCGAATGGAATTTTTTTAAACGTTTCTGTATGAAATCAGGGAAAAAATGGCACCTCTCAACATTTTTGTTTTGGCCTCCTAATAAAAAAAGTTTCGTTTTGCCGATATTTTTTGATGGTGATGTTAATTTTAAGTCTTTTTTTGTTGTTAAAGTTGAAAATGAGGCTTTATTTTGATATTTTGGAAATCACAATAATTGTAGACTATAGAAAAAAAAGTTGATTTATTTATTAATAAATGATACGTTCATACGATAATATTTTTTGTGAACCATGGTTCAAATTTACGGTGAATACTTTCATGAAAAATAAAAGAAATATCTAGGTTTCATTTTTCATTTTCCTATGATTAAAAATTTTTTTATCCCTCAAATAAATGCGAAAAAAATGCATGCGGACTATTAATCCCTCGCCTGCGTTTTACAGTTGACCCTTTCAATACTGTTTCGCGATTTTACAGAGCCTTTACTGCATCCCCGGTTTTCAACGTAATCTCGACGAGTTTTTTTATGTCTCTTCGGAAATCCTTGAATAAGTCGGCACAATGGGGTGCCACGAACCGCGAGATCATCCTGTCTAGCTTCAACATTTTATGTACATTACCAAGGTGTACATATAGATCTATACCTATGGGCCGTTCCGTGCCAACTCGACCTGGGTTTGCCGTTGGCTTCTCAGATTTCACCCCCATTATTAATATTATTGCCCCATCCCAAAGAATCAACCCTAGTTTTTATCAAAAATTGTTTAAAAATAATTTGTACACACTATGATTATTTATAATGAACATATTATATAATGTGAGGGTCGTAATAAAAAATCCTCTATCAGGAATCAATATTTTACAGCTTAGGCCCAAACTCTTTCGAATAAATTTAAATAAATATTCAAGTGTTTAATTAACGAATTTTTTTTATTCGTAAAAAATAGAACCCAAGCTTAAAAATATTAATACGTGATGCACGATTTATCATAATTTTCTCAGATTTTTATTTTCCGGTCCTCGTTGTAATAAATTCAACAAGTATGTAAATTGTTTAAAAAAATGGAACAAAAATGGTGGGTGTTTGTAATAAAATAAAAAATGGGGGATGAAATTCAAGAGGTGGAGGGTGAGAAGCCTATCTGGCGTGGAATGCCCCGTATGTACCCTTCGACGATCTCACAGTGTTTTGCATACAGCTTCATTTTCACTGATCCCAGCTGGGATGAAAAAAAATGGACTGAAATGTATTCGGGCGTATGAAACACCACCGATGGGATGTGTTTTTCCTCCCGCAGCGCACGGCATGCTGGGAAAATTGAATGAAAATTCAACGCCTCTTTCCTCCTCATTGTTACATTTTGTATCTCTTTGGTATTTACTTATTTCCTCTTTGCTTACATCGATACAGGTTATGCTGCTGCTGCCTTGTTGGCCATCGTCTTCTGCATTCCGTTCGCTCTTCGAGTTCTCATCCACAAAGAAACGGGACGATGGAGCAACTGGCCTCAGGCATTTTACCACGCACATCTCGAGCTTTTCCTCGGCAACGGCTGTCTCGGTAATTGCATTTGATATTGCTCAAATAAATCTTTGATTTCATCAATCAATATTTTTGATTTATCGTTCGATATTCTTGTAATAATTATATGCAAATATTTGTGATAGTTTCTGTCTATTCTGATGGTCGCGAATTCTGTAGAAACATTTTAATGATTTTTTTTTTTCTATAAGAAAAAGGTAATTTTTTGATAATTAAAATACTCAATGATTAAAATATTAAGCAATGTTAAAATATTTCTCAATGTTTTGTAAAGAGTTTAATTTTTTTTGTTAGTGTATTTAAAAAAAATTTTATAAGGCATTCTGAAAAGCACGTCAAATACATTTATAATATTTTTGACAGGGCCAGAAAATGTTTTCTCCCAATGAAATTGCGGAGGAATGCTGTTGACATTTAACGATAATTGAAATTAAAGGGATTTCAGTATTACTGGAAATGACATAATAAATACATTTGGAATATGCGAGAGATATTGAATATTAAAATTCTGCTGTTGCTGGTAAAAAGCGACGATGTATATGAATAATTCACAACCATCGGATTGATTAATTAATTAATTTGTCATCAGGTGTGGGGGTGATGATGCTACTGGCCCTGACAGTGGAACGTTACGTGAGCGTATGTCACCCAGGACAACACACAAGGCCACTCTGTGGTCCTCCCCACATAACAGTGAGCCTCATACCCCTCGTTACATTTTTGGTCTACCTCCCCAGCGTTTTTCGTGGCGAGGTTACAACCTGCCTCGATCCTCCTGGTGGACCATTGATTTACCAAAAACGGGACAACGAGAGGTTCCTGCACTCGGTATTTTATCAGGTGAGAAAATTTTTATTTCCAATCAATTAATTAAAAGAACATATTCACAGTAATTAAATTATATATTAAATCAAGAAAACTCAAACTTAATAACCCATTTTTTAAATAATTGTATTAATTGTTTTGCAATTTTATTTCATTATAACCATAATGTGTACAATGGAAAAATAGTATCGAGAATAATTATCCAGTGAAAAATGAAGTTCTCAAATAATTTTTTTTCAAATCCATAATTGTAATGCAGTTTTATAAAATAATTCTGAAATTGATATTCAGGGGCTACGTTAATTAATCAAAAATATATTCTCAGTGATTTTACCTTGTATTAAATCTAGAAAATCAGAAAATAATGAAAATTTCAAATAAAACTCTTGACTTATCTTCAAGATAATTGTATCAATCATAATTTCAGTTTTACTTATTATAAAAGATTGTATTTAATTTTTTTTTGAATTATTTCATACGTTCATTATAATTACAATAAGTAGATTAAAACAAAATCATCGTTACAGAATTAATGATGCATGAAAAAAATGCGTTTTACAAGAATTTGGTTTTTTGTATCCACAAAATTTGATTGCAGATTTATAAAATAGTTCTGGAGGTGGTGTTCAAGGTGGCCCCGACGATTCTTCTCGCCGGATTCAATCTTCGTATCATGATAGTGTACAGAAAATCGTGCGAGCGTCGTCGACGTATGACGCTGTCGAGAACCGTCAGCAGCGACGAAGATCCTCGAACTTTTGCCGAGGAAAGACGTTTGGTTTTGCTGCTGGGCAGCACAAGTATTTTGTTTCTCGTTTGCGTCAGTCCGATGGTCATTCTCAACGTGACACTGAGCGAGGGCAACTTGAGCCTCTATCCCTACCAGGTGAGTGTTTATCCATTAAGCAAGCATAAATCCGATACCACCACATCCCGCGGAAAATCCCTTGGGGCTTACAACCATAAGCGCTTTCGGGCTACACGAGGCACCAAACTACTATCTCCTAGCCACAACAAGTTGTTGGCCGTTTCATGGGTGCTAAACCCACAGTATAACCGGTTATACGTCATTGGGACTTAAGCTCGTGAGGCACCCCAAAATGGCCGATAAAAAGCTCATTTTCGGGCCCTTTTCATCGTCTGACCTAATTAAAAATGAGTATTATCCAATTAATTGTGTGTGTAATTACTAAAGTCGGTCAACGTAATATTTCATGTGTTGAAGGAACCGCTGTTTTTTCATTTATTTTTATTTTAATAACATAGTTTTGGAGGAATTTCGACATGGTAGAATTAATTTAGATTACATAAATGTCCATCCTACATTTGAATCTTGTTGAGGGAAGGAAAATGACTTCATAAATGTGGAAATTCATAATTAATTTTTTCAAATGCACACAATTACATCTTTGCGATGAGCTTCTATTTTATTTTTTGAAAAAACGTTTGCGAATAATTGTAGATATTTTTTTAAGATTATGGATGACAAAATTGATCAAAATTGTTTCTGGGTCAATATCAAAGGCCTGCCAACGCAATGAAACGAATTATGACTGTACTCCAAACCATCAGAATGTAAAAAATTTGAAATTCCAATTTTTTGGCATTTCGAATCTTCCTGATCCCCTCAAATGCTATGGTAGGTCAACGTGAACGTGAAGAGCCCTGAATGTGATCCTGAATACGATAAAACATCGAAACGTGAGGAAGCTAAAAAGCCTATTTTTAGGCAATTCCGAATTTCCCTAATCGTCTTAAGTGAGTCAATATGACCCTGAATAGCTACCCTGAAGAGAATGTAAAAATCGCTTGTACGGAGCTCCACGATCAAGGGAACGAGAGAAAACGATGTTTGTATCGGTATGACGTTCGTCTCCGTATGATAATCTCCTCAAGTTGAGTAAGTAACGTAAACGCATAAACTAGTCGGAGAAACTGTAAATGGAAATATGCCGGATGCAGCGAACTGCGAGGTTACGTCACGCGTGAAATGGCCGACGCGTAGGATTATGTGACCCCCGGGAGAAAGAGATAGGCCAAAAAGAGCCGGACATAATTCTGCTGGCATGGTCGGATAAACTATCTTCATACTGGTTCCCCCTTCCGTTTTCCCTCAACCTCTTCTTTCACCGGGCCATTACAGCGCAACCCCATTGGGGTTTTTCGTAATAGGCCCTTTTTTTCTTCTTTCCCCTCTTTCCTCACGATATTTCTATCATACACTTTCACCCTCACGTGTCGCGTTCTCTACTTTTCACTCCCCCTGATTTTTCTATAGGACTTCCTCTCTCTCTCATTTTATTTTATCTTTTCTCTTTGAATTTTCTTTTTTCTCCCCCGTAGGGCGTTATTCCCCTTATACGATTTTCTCTTCGAGATCGATTGAGGAACGAAGGAAGAAACGAACGAAGCAGCTCAGCAATAAAGGCACTCACACGCTCCGTTTACTTTCAATCTTTCTCAGCGTCTTTTCCTCTCCGCTATTCCTTCTTTTTTTTTTTTTTCTTTATCATACCACTGTTTCCCCATGACCCTGTGGATTCTTTCCATCTCGAAACTGTGATATTAGCATTATATATCATTCCGTTTCACTAGTTTCTCTCATTCACCCCACAGGTCTTTCGTGCCCTTGCCAATCTACTGGAGGTAATAAATTACTCGATAACGTTCTACATCTACTGCCTCTTCTCCGAGGATTTCCGTAATACCCTCATACGTACGGTGCAGTGGCCTTGGGCCGGCGGCAAAACAGGCGTCGGCGGTGATAGCAGACGCGCGCCCATGAAGAGATCACCCATTCCAAGGCCGACGACGACCACGACACCACCTACAACCATCGTTGCCACCCCTGGTCACGCGGCTCCACGTGCCAGTGTCTAGCTTACTATTAATATACGCAATTCGTGTACAGTTATAACCAGTGATGTAAAATAACGGTCATTTAGTTTAATGGGTGAAGTGACGGGTAACGATGGTTATTCATGTCATGGAACGAAATTCATTTGACCATCGTTTGCTTTCAGAATGGACAACCGAGAATTTACGTTAATTACCGTTAATTACGGTTATTTATCGAGTGGGTAAAGTGACGGTAAAATTACGGTAATGTTATGGTCTATAGCGGAAGTCATTTGACCGTTGTTAGATTGACAAGAGAAAGGAGAAGAGAGAAAGTTTATGTTGATTACCGTTGATCACGATAATTGAATGGCTGTGTCAAATGACGGTAAAATTACGGTTATGTAATGTTGGAGAACGAAAGTCATTTGACCGTCATTAGACAGTTTCGGGATGTTGTATGATGTTGGAAGTAATTTGACCGGAAAATTGACTGAATGGATTGATAAGCTTGCGAAGGCACGGTCATTTTTTCTCTCATGAATCGGAAATTCTTGTAGCCGTCATGTAACGGGTATCAGGTCATCCGATGACCTGTCATCAGAGTCTCAAACTTACGTCACTGGTCATAATACTATCGGAATTAAACACGTGGTTTTTTGTCTGTCGCAGCGACTTTTCGATTATCTATACTCGTCACTTTCAATTCAATGATCATCGGACCTCGTACAATAAACAATTTGCCCATATTTTGCACGTCCATCGAAGACATCAGTCAAATAACCGAAATTATCAGGGAAACTTGCAATTATCATAATTGCTCCCGAATTAAATAAATAAAAAACTTGAAGGTGTCGAATTTACGCCAGAAAAGAACAACCTCAACATTTTATTGTTATTCGCAAAACGCGTCGCTGAAGTAGACAAAACTGAATGTTTAATTTCCGCAGCATTGTACTATTTCTAAGTCATAAAACGTACGAATAAAAATGTGACTATTACGTTACCATTACAAAATACGATTACAAATGTAAGCTGAAAATGATAGACGAAAAAGATTATTCTGATAACCGCGGAGACTCGAGATGTCGAGGAAATAAAATAACAAATAAAATCGACCCACAAGAAGAGGTTGGATTAAAATGTTCTTCGCATAAATTCTTCTCAAATTAAATATTAAAACTGCCACATGGGAAATGTAAAAAAACATATATACAAGCCAAGGAAAACACTGACGGAATAGACAAACAAGAATATACAGATCTATATATCTATAGTATTATTATGTCAAATATAAGTTTATTTGAAGAAAAAAAAAAAAAAACGATACTGGATTTAGATTGATGCATTATTCAATGGGTCGGGGATACAACTCCCTTGACGCTAGCTGCTGTAGTTGTAGCGATATTTGCCAGAGAAAATAAGGCTCGTAAAAGTGTAGTTGCACTATTCTCCTCTCGAGCTCGGCTGTGGGCGAAGAGACATTATTTATGAAGCAAAATAAGAGCTGCTGAAGTTGATGCTGCTTGCTACTTGGACCCCTGGGTACGATATGATGATGATGATGATGATGATGACGACGATGCGCCTCATTTCGGAAGAATTGCAAGGATAAACGGGGTCATCACGAAGAAATAGGTAAGGCATCGTCGAGAAGTTAAAAAAAAAGTTAAAGAGAGATCTTCATGTTTCCGCCTACCATACAGAGCTACTATTTTATCTTATCGCCTATTAACATCTCAATTTTATGGCTTACAAGGTTTGTGAAAAAAAAGAATTTTTAAAATTGCTAATAATTTGCTGGTTCTTGTAAACTATATTTTTCAGAATCGTGGTTTATTAAACAACAAAGAACTTTGTGAATAGCTGCAAATAATGAGGAAGTCCTGACGAGATAATCAAAATTGTTGTTATTTTTTAATATGAACAGATGAATGAAAAAAGGAAAAAAAAATTTAACGGAACAGTAATTGCAGTGCAAACGAAAGTAATATTTTGAACTGTCCATATGGTCAGTATCGACAAAAAAATTAATAAAAAATACATACTTATTGTAAAGTATATTTCTGTTGTATAAAATGTACTGCAAATTTATCTCCAATTAATTCATTCAAAACGTCATCTTAAAATCTTTGCTTTTTTACAGCTACTTCATTTCTGGATTAGCCTGAATTTGAAGTAAACTAATCAGATGCCACTTAAAATAATTCACGGCAAATATGACTTTTTTTTTTGGTGCATAGTCTTATTATCTGAAAAGTGACAATGGAATTATCCCCAAAGCACCTTTCAAAAACTTGCCTCAAAACTTTCCTCGAAAATGAGCTACCATTAACTTTTAAAGCTCTCTTTACTTATAAAGTCTGTTTATAAAAATGGCCACTAATCCATTCTCTTGTAAAGCTGAAAGTGATATGAAGCTTACATTGGAAAAGTTCATTAGTGATAATCTTTTTTTATGCTCCTGACCTCGATTACGGAAAACTTTGCCGTTCTTTCCAACACCATCACCATTAAAAACTAATTGACATGAAGGCGCAATTTTAGAAAATGTATTCAAAAGCATTTTCAAGAAATCCATACAGTACACGGTAAAACATAATTCTTTATAATCATTGTCGTCACTCTTTTCGATATAAACGTTTCTGGTATTTTTTAAAATAATATAAATCATTTATAAACGACAATATAAAAATTTTAACAATTTTCTTTATTTATTTATTAAAACTATGAAATTATTGAAGTTTGTCGCGTTATTAATAAAAAGTTTCTTTACATGTTTATGGACAAAAACTTATTGTTTGAAGTGACAAAAATGTCAGTTTATCCTTACAGACCAGAAAGCAGCTGTCGAAACTTGATAAAAGTTAAAACTTGGAAGCAAATGAGCTCCCACAGGTGACAAGTATCTCCGCTTTCCTCATCATACCCACTGTCGTCTCTGTATTCTTCACCCAAATACTCTCCATGCTTGAGCCGCCATAAAGTAAGTAAACAACAACTTTGCAGCTTAACCTATCGACAGATTAAAAACATAAACCACAGATCGTGCACCAAAAATCAATTTTGCAAAACCGCTGCGCCAGTGTTCGTAACAAACCTCATTTGTTATTTTTTCATTATATTTTACCTCTTTTTTTAATCAAATTTGCATAACCACCGAAAGATATCGGCAATTTTTTCCCTCAAATTAGAAGGGATGTTTTAATACAAAAAGTATCTGGCAAAACGGTACACAATTTTCAGTAAATTATTGTTATCAATTTTTTTCTGGAAATCAACAAAAATAAACCTAACATTAACAAACATATCCGCAATTAAGAGAAGGTATTTAAAATGACGAAAAATTTTGCAAAACTGACAAAAAGTATCTAGAACTCTGAAAGATTATGCATTCATGTCGAAAGGATATTATTCGAACTACAAAAACCATAAATCCATACTCCAACAAAACCCACCAGGAAGCACCTGTCGAAATGTAGCAAAGCAGAAACTTGGAAGCGAAAAAGAGCTCCCACAGGTGACGAGCATCCTCGGTCTCCATATCATACGCATTGCCGCCTCTGCCCCCCCCCCCCCGGCCGCCGCCGCACTGCCCCAAGCCCCAGACCCCAACCCCGCCCCTCCTACCGCCCCAATACCCAGCGCGCCTGGTGCGCCTTAAAAAAAGGTAAAAAACAGCTTTGCAGCTTTCTTTAGAGGAGGAAAGTATGATCCCATTCACTTCTTGGGTCTGCTATGGCTCGGAGTCTACGAGGCGCAGCCACAGACTTGGACGAGGGCTGATACAGCTTCCGCTATATGGTTAGGTACGTAAAAGTCGCTACCTTCGAATTCCCGTGGCATGGTCGGTGGGTGTTGGAGGGTGAGAAGCTATATATGAGAAGAAGTCGTAGACCGAAGGGGCCGCGAGGAAACCGGGTATGAAACGACGCTGTGAAGGGGTGAGGGGTGGGGGCGGGGGTTAAGGGGTAGTGATGCTCTCGCTCACTTTGGGTGGGCGTCGCTGCTGGGTCGATACAGGATGGTGGCTTTGCCGACAGCCGCAGGGAAAGCCCCGAGGGCCAACGATTCCCGACTCGAGACCTTCTATCTATTTCACTCTGGCTTAACCCCTCCAACATCGGGTTTTCTCTCTCTCTCTCTCTCTCTCTCTCTCTCTCTCTCTCTCTCTCTCTCTGTTCTTGTGACTCTATGACCCTCACCGAGGACCACTCTCTTGACAATTTCATCTATTAGTTGTAGCAAAGCTTTATACTGTTGCGGAATATCCCTAACTGTGTGCTTGAACGGTAGCCAGCTTTTATAGTGGATTAGATACGTTCTCAATATTACATATTATTCATTTTACACGACACTGGGCAGTGGAATACGACGGAGGCTGGATGCGGACATCCGGACTTCCTGTACCTTTAATATTGCATCTGCAGACCATTAAAAGTCAGGGATACAACGCTGGGAATTTAATCGCCTAACCTCACTTTTTTATGTACTCTGGTCCTCCAGAACAAACGGCTTCGAGTTTTGAGGAACCGGAGGCTTAAGCCCGTTCTTGCCATACTTGTGTAAGTTTTCTCAAAGTTTGAGGTTCATGTGTCGAGTAGTTTAGGAGAAAATTGATTTTGAAATTTCGAGGTGGGACGGGACATGTGCCCACTGTCTCTTAACCTGTCGCCGGACATTTTGTTTGCAAGAATTTTTATTTTTGTGTTCACCTGAAATTTATTTGTACTTCCTGGTGAGATAATGAATTAAAAAAGACTGTGTGATATAACATTATGTTTTTTCTACACAAAGAAAATGAAATTACAAAAATATCATTCGCACATGTACATACATTTTTTTTTCCAAAACTACAATTCTTGCACTATTGCGATTTTTTTAAATATCCTACTCCTAAAAATTTGCTTTTCATTTTTTAATAAAGTATTTGTCTCTTGTATCAATTTAATAAATTCTATGTCAAGTATTCCATATAAGGCAATTTTACTACGCGTTACAAAATTTTTTTTTAAATTCCTGTCATATTACGTGTGCGTATATTGCTGCTTGAATGACAATGTTATAAATGCCGTTATCCAATCCTGTTCGTATGTTTGTATACTCTTGTCGTGTGGTAATCTGTGTCCCGTTGCAGAGACCACTCGTTTCAAGTCCCCACTCCCGCTTTTGTACCGACTAAAAATAGTGTAAGCCGCGTATAACGATGAGAGGATTCGCTCTGAATTGGAAAATTCAACCGATGCCCGACATGCAGCCAAGGGGATGGATGCGGTGATGAGTTATGTGTGAAATGGACTCAAGGGGTGGCGAAACGGTCAGTCAGACGGTCCGACAAATATCTCATATATAAGGTATTCCACACTCATGCAGCCGCTTGATTTTCCAGTCTTCTCAAAAAATCTTGCAATTTTAAGTTTTTGCAATACTACATTCCCTAAAAAAAAAATTAATAAATTTCAAGAGTCTCTCATGTTCCGTTTTGAACCGTTTGCTTGTATTTTTTGTATATCTTTGCTTTTGTGATTTCTCGAAAACCCCAAAGCGCATTGTAATTTAAAAATTATGAAAATTCTTGCTCATTTACATACTTTTTAAATAATAATTTTGCAAACTTATTGAACCACGTCAAATTTAATTAAAATTTGTTTTTGCTTTAAATCTTAGTTCTTTAATTAAGGACCCACTTTTATTCATGTTATTAAAGAATAATGTACAAGATATCATTTAATTACAATTCATTTTTTTTGTTTAATCTAAGTTTTCTTTTAAATTTAACTTAAGACTTTTTCTCAGAGAATATAGTATTACAAAAACTAAAAATTACAGAATTTTCTGAGAACACTAAAAATTGGTAGATGAATTGTGAATATATATATGTATATATAATACGATAATACCCTTAAGGTGGTGCACGTATAAGAAGGTAGACGTTCACGATCGTAAACCGTCGCAAATTGATTGCACCTTGTCGCGAAAGAGCAAAGTCGACGCGAGGCCTGATGGTTGCTTCCGGTCACGCGAACCTGCTTCGTGGTTAGTTTAGAAGCCGCGCCTGTAAAAACGTCGAAGATGGAAATACGTATTTTAGGCTTCCGCTGCTTATGGCATTAGCATTAGCATGAAAACATCAGTATTAGCACTGAATTGCTCGCTGACTCATGATTTCCCTTCGCAACCTCCCAAATAACAGTAATGTATACATATATGTTTGCGAACATAAATTGAAACTATGAAGCACTATTCCGGAAATTATTCACTGGCATTAGCATTCATTTGGCGAAAGGTCTAACACAAGTGTTAGGGATATTTGTCGAGCCGAGTCAAATATATTTACTTCCCAAATCTTTTAACTACTGGTATGTTTGCTGTTTTTAAACCTTTTGTTTTAGATTTTTTTTAAAATGTACCCAGGAATTTTAGAAATATTTGACAAGCTAAAATTCATAACGTATCTTTTCAAAAGCTCAGAATAGTAAAAAAAAATTTCAACATTATTTACTGTTTTCAATTTTTTCAAATCAGGCAAACTTCTTTTTTTTTGTATTCTTGGACCGGTAAATTTTTTTTATACATTTTATACATTTTTTCACATATTCACAAATTCGTCACAAAAATCAAAGCTATGTTTACCAATCAAATTAATTTTTTTGCCAGCATAAATTTTTTTTTTAGGTGAAATTAGTGCAACCTTAAGGTAGAATGTGCGAACTTTTGTTCAAATTTCCGAAACATTACGAACAACGTAACACTCGAGGGTCGGATTCAATAAAATCATTGCAAATTGGTGGTACGTTTTAGCGAGGAATAAGGTGAGGTGTTGAAAGTTGGTAGCCGGTCCTTTCCGGTCACGCGTCGAGATTTACCTCCTTTTATTGCTTTTTCGCCAAACCGTGATACACCAACACCCCACTATATTATATTGTACACACGGCCTACGCTCAGTAGCCATTCCTGGAATTCTACGAGCGGTTGCCAAAAAAAGAAGTCGGAGTTCCGAGACTTTTAGGGGTTGGTGGTTAGCGTAAAATGGAGTGGGGTACCATGTGACAGGGGCGAAATGTCACAGGGCCAATATTACAGGATTTTGTGGTGCGTAAATGCCGAATTTTTTTTTGTACTGAACAAATAAATTTCATTGCAATTCGATAGCGAAATTTGCAATTGCAAATAAGGAAAAACAACTAAACATAATTTTGGAACTAATTAAAAAATAAAATTGATTTGGCCACCGTTGAAAAAAAAATTCTACATGTGCGTTTGCAACTGCACGTGCGCTTTGTACATTTCGGTTAATTATAAGTCGAGAATCAGTCGACCGATTGAACTGAAATTTGGCACACAATTTCAGCAGCGGCTCATCTTTGAGTGTTGCAATTTTGGAAAAAATGGATGTGGAATTTTAGATTTTATGGCTTTTTGATTTTTTTTACAAAAATCGAGCAATGCTGTAACTTTCGTAAAATTGACGGTACTTTGCTGAATTTTTTTTTCTAAGTGCGACTAAATTAGATGTTAATTAATATGAAATTTGGCCGATGTCGAAATAGCGGTTCCGATGTTATGGGCTTTGAGATTTTCCAAAAATTAACCCTTTTGCATTAACTTTTGCAAAATATGAACAAGTAATCCCAAATTTTGGACGTTAATGTAATTGCATACAGTGATGCTAAATCCAAAATTCAATACCAACCGGTAGAAGGCTTCATATTTTACGAGATTTCAAATTTTTCGTCATTCCTTCTTCCAATTTTTTTTTTTTTTTATTCAGAATAACGATTATAAAAATTATGAATTATCCTTAACAAATCTTCTTCTATAGAAAACCCCAAAATTGTTGGACGCACTTCTTCACAAAACAAAATTTTCAAACAAAAAAAATAAAAAAATCAGTGAACAATATGCAAAGTCCTCCCTTGCATTTTTATTTCCACCATTGATTGCAGCCTTTTTTTCTATAGCCAATCATTCACAAAAACCATTCGAAAAAATCGCCATTTATTTCTACGACTAAACTGAGGAGTGTAAAAAATTACGCGGTGAATAATGTGTCCACTTTCCGCGCCGTAAGCGCCGTAAGCGTAAAGCGAGCGAAACTTCGGACAGCAAAGTGTCGTAAAATTTTAGTCGGTCACTCCATGTGGAAAAGCTCGGCTGCTGATAGCGTTACTCGCACATACGAGAGTTGGGGAGTCACGGTGGTCGGCAGTCCGAAATCGTGCGGTCCGAAAAACCGAGTGCACGATTCACACTTTCCACTGTGCGAAGCTACGCGACGTCAGCTGCGTCGAGACCGAAAGCAATTTGCGCGCCAATTAGTGGAGCGAACCATTAAAGTGCATGGCTTTCCACTGGCTCGTCCACTGCTGTGGAAAGGTACCTATTACGTAGTACCTACGTGCCAGAATATAACAGGGAGCCAGCCGGTGGTGCGTCCTCCACCATCGAAGGATGCGTGATAGCGAATATGGGCGTTCGCATTGCGAGTTACGAGACTTTTGCATTCGCTCACTTTTGTCTCGATGACATTGGCATTTTTGTAAATCCGCAGGGTCAACGATGTTTTAGCTAATGGAATTTTCGAAAGGTCTAATACCATGGTTGAAAGCCACCACCAAGCCCATCGATCCACTTCATGGGCTTGCCCTCCGGGATATAGTGATTATATGCTTGGATGATGAAGAGATTTTAACAGGCAGTCTGTGAAATAAATCTACTCGAAATTTAACGTGCTGGAAATTTTTTATCTAATTTTAATACTAAATTCAATATACAACTGCGATGGCAATTTACTATGGGCACAGTAATTATAATAATTTTCTTTAATTTTACTGTAAGAGTATTTAAAAAAATTTGTTTTAATTTAGTTGCAAAAGTACCGCAATTTTATATGACATTTGTTTATTAAATTTAATTCATCTATAAACTGGCGAATTAAATGTAATATACAATTGTAATATAGAATCAATGTACTTTTGTAGTGAAATAAAATAAAATAACAAAAATTACTGTACCAAAAATAAATTTGACAATGCACTTTTATAGTAAATTCAGTATATCAGTTTATGCATAAAACATTCCAATACTTGTAGATTAAATTTCGAGTAAATTTTTTTCATAGTTTATAATGATGTCGATAAATCAAAGATCATCCCGAGTTATTATTGAAATTGATTACATTCCATGGTATCGATAGGCTTCCGTGAAATTTGATGATACCAATAGAATTCCGCGGAATCCGATAGTAGGTATTAAATTCGATGCATCTGATGATATCAATCGGATCAGATGACATCCGATGCGATGAATAAAATCCAATGAAATCTGGTGATAAACCATGATATAAAATAACAGAATCCAATGTTGTTGATAGAATCTTGTGAGATCCAATGATATGAATAGAATCCGATGACATTTGTTGATATCAAATAGATGGATCAATACCATTCAATAATTCAGTGAAAGTAGATGGCACGTCATCGGCGGCGCCAATAAGTCCAAGTTTCCCGGTAAACGACGCACCAGCATTTCGAGAAACGTATTATCGTCTAAAGGAAAGCAATTATTCTTGCTTACTCTGTTCATCTGAAACGTCCATCAATCATCCGTTGACGTACCCCTTCAGGTGTTAGTAACTTCATTACTCATACCCTCGTATGATTGAAATCTATAAAAGTGAATTGCAGTAAATCAAACGCAGCTCGAAAAGGCCATTACCCACCGATATTTTTGTAGCTCTAGTAAATGTCAAGGGACAACAATTTATTGCTGTCACGTGACAACTTTGAAAAAATAAAAAATAAAAAATATACATGGAATTGTATATAAAAATGAATGTAAAAATAAGCATGAAAAAGAAAAATAGTCGCATAAATTACTTAACAAGTGTTCGACCTATCAAGATTTTTCTCAGTGCACCTGCACTTTGCTTAACCCTTAACATAATGTATGAGCAAAGTGCAAATGTAACAAGGATTTAAAATAAACTCGTGCTTATAATTTAATGCAATTTGAGTGAGTGTTAAAAATAGCAAGGAGACCTTTGTGCAATCCGATAAATAAGCAATGTGAAAAGACACTATCAAAGAACCTTGCACGACAGACAAGAATCAATCTGTATTCGCGTAGTAGGTCATCGAGAGTTGGCCGCATATCCATTAGCGATCGTTTTTTTTTTCCTCCTCTCCTTTCCTCATTGCTTGGCTGAGGTTCAGATCGAGAAATCCCTCGGCGAATATCCGGCTGAGATAAGCTTATCCTCTGCGCGTGGAGAAAAAGGAATACAAATCGAACGATGGAACGGCCCCGACAGGAAGAAAGGGAAAATAACCTTGACGAGAGTAGATGAAAAGTAAAATTCAATGGTACGTTTCAATGCCACGATTTCACACGGAAAGCAAGGAATGACTTGCAAACTTGATACATCAGATCATAAAAAGCCAACAAAACCAAAATCATACAGTTGATTGAGTTCGACTATCATGTCATTCACTTTGCCGAGTCGTAATTGATCATCTCACGAACTTCTTCGAACAATTTAAGAAGAAGAAGGCAACAAGTGTCCATTGCTTAAAGAATTCCGATAATTGGACTAACCCAACGATCAAAATCTGACTTGGAAACTTGTTATCCGATGTCCAGTTTCCACAATATTGAAGATCAACGTAAAACAAAATGAAGAGATGTCAATATCTCACTTTTCTGATGCAGGAAATGCCTGCAATCTCCTCATTCCCCTTCGAGATCATCTAACGTCATCACCCACCAGAATGTCCGATGATTTCCTCGAACCCGTTCCCAAATTCCTTTAGGACATCAAAAGGAACCAAGCAATCAATCGATTACCTGGTCCAATCAACTCGTTCCTTCCAGCGCTCGCACAAACCCAAAATAACATGTCCCATGGCAATCAGAAACCCAGTATTAACCGTACTTTCAACTTCAGCGTCCAGTTTTCCTTTCGGACACGAGACGATATGAAGTTTCACGGTACAAGAGTTGAGAAGGAAACGTTTGACAGAGGCCAATGCCGGAAATCCAGTGTTCCGGCGCTGCGGAGAAACCTGGTCAGCTGCTTGGGTGCTTTGCTCATTCACCCCTGAAACGAGACGGCCCGGGCGATTAATTGCGTTATAATGTTGTCAGAAGCTGGTGGTGCCTGGATTCAGAAGCGTGCGAATAAGCCAACAGAGAGCTTTCGGGATGGCAGCAGCAGTAGCAACAGCAATTCCGGACTTTCGTGCCTGGAAATCGTAATAGAGATAAGAGGGTCGCACACGCACCGTAATCCACCCCGTCTCTTTCTTCCCTTCGCCTCCCCGGCGCAGTTCTCTTTGAGGGCCGAAGAGTGATAGGTGGATAACTGGTTTGGACCGACCTCGGGGGTCCAATCGGTGCTTTCGATCGGACTCGGTGACCTAGACAGAGGAAAAGCTTCGCTGGCTCGCTCTCGCTTTCCGTTCTTTACTTTATATATCTATCTCGTTCTTCGTATATATGTATATGTGTGTGTTCTATGTATGTATGCATGTATACATAGATCTCACTCGCTTTCATCCCTTTTACATCGAGTCGCGTGCCTATGTACGTACGTATGTATGTTCTCTCTGTCCTTTTTTGTCGAACGTTTCGCGTTTCCATCCGCGTATCTCTCCGCATTCTCACT